>JAGPOW010001296.1:74788985-74804554 GCA_030014935.1 Caiman crocodilus | reverse complement strand
CAAGTCATTTGCAAACTTACAAGCTAATATTAACTAATATTATCTATTTAGGCAGAATACCAAATGCCTCCAAGAAGCACACATCATTGCTTATTAATCACTCTGGTTCTGGCTGTCACAAACTATCACAAAACCCCCTCCTCTTTCTTCTTCTAAAAGCCCTACCTCAATTTCCAGTAAATTTGATAACCTCCTCAAGCAGGTAGAAGTACCAGAGACTTCATATAGACCTTCCAACTGCTAGTCTGTTTTACCCAGAACAAGCTCAGGCATTTAGCAATGGAAAGTCATACACAACTGAAAACTAATAGAAATTTAGTGCCACAAGTTAATTATAAATTATGTTTTTAAAATTAAAAACATATCTGTTCTAAATGTTTTGCTTTTTATTTAAGTGGATAAAATCCTGCTTTTGAAACATGAAAACAGACAAACATTACAGTCATAGCTAAAGATGGAGAGAGAATTGATTCATATTTTTTCCAGGAAAGGTTGGCCACCTGTATATCTATCTATGTTGATTATCAAGCTTTAGATGTGCTTCCTAGGCAGAGGTGGGCATGACCTGAAGTGGCTAAAAAGACCCCATTATTGAAATCTTCTCTTCATTTGCATGTTCCTTAGAATGGATGAAATGAGACAGGTGACTTTCTCTGAGAGAGTTTAGATGCCCTGTTGAGGAATGTGTTAATGGCTGTTCTGCAAAAAAGAATAGATGTAGAACAGACCAATCTTGTTTGCATTTTTTAGCAGCCTTCTGTAAATGGCCACCAAGAATATTTAAAACAAAGAAAATTTCCTGGAATTCTCAAATGCACCACTATAGATATACAGAAATGTACTTGGTGAGATTCAGAGTGAACATGGCCACCAGCTCCAGACACATCCTATTTGAAGCTCTGAAAACTGTTTTTACAACTCCAGTTGAATATTGGCTACTCCACATTATGTACTCCTGAGAAGGGAGAATTTTGATAAGTCTTGAATTAAGACTTTGCCCTTACCATTAATAAACCCTTACCATTTCACTAAGCTAAAGAAAGGAAAACCCTTAGCATTCTAGGTCTTGCTATGAAAAAACTCAGGAAATAAAGATTTATGTATGCAATTTTTCCATCTGAAATTTATCCCAGACATCCCTTGTTCATCCTGGGGAAAAAAAGCAAGCAATCTAAAAGGTACATAAAATGTGATTCCTTTATGCACCTATCAACTTGGCCAAAACAATTAAATATCCATGTTACAGTATGCAAAGGAAGAGGTCCAAGACACTTTTGCTTTACACATAAAGGTAAAGATTTAAATCTATAGACTATCCCCTAAACAAGCCATGGCTTTAAAATATGGCTGTTGCATATTTTGGACAAAATTTATGTGTCGATATAGCATTTACCAAAACAGATAGAAGACCATTCCACTGAAAGCAATAACTGGTGGTAGAAATGTTCAATAAATATCCAGGAACTGAAAATGGCAAGTATGTTTTTTATAGATAGTGCAATACATTTTATGAGATAAAGTTTTTGTAACATACACAGAGAGTAACATGCAATTTACCCCTCAGTGCTAATGGAAGTTGTTCACGTCTTCCGTGCATTCAGCACTGAAAGTACCATTTATCTCCCATAGGTCTAGTGGTTAAAAAGAATTTTACTCTGTAGTCAAGCAAAGGAGATATAAATGGATTTTTCATGTGTGAACTCTTATCATATTAGAGGCCTGATCCAAAATCACTTGAAGTCACTAGCAGGTTTTCAATTGACTTTAACAGGTTTTAAATCAGTACCTTGGACAGGAGTTAGACAGAGCTACAGTCAAACTACTGACAGTTAGTTATTAAACCCCTATTTTCAGAGGGTTACATGTATTCTGGAAATCAACTGTTGGCACATGTTTGGACCATTTGGACCATTCTCTCTATAAGCATGATTCTCATAACATGAGTACACATGACTCTACTGATGTCGTGTGTATCGGAAGGCAGAATTTAAGCCATGTTTTCAGGAGGTGTGTGTATGTATGTAGCGGGGGGGGGGAAGGGAAGAGGATGGAGACCTAACCAATTATTTGCATGGGTCTAAAGATAGATGTGTGATAAAGATACTGAAACAAAGATAGAGCAAAATTTGGAAGCATGATAGTCTGGTGGATCCTACAGAGGGTTGGGAGTCAGGAAGCCACCTTTTCTAAACCTTGCTCTGCAGCTGCTTTGACCTTAATATAGTTGTGTCCTCTTGTGCATATGCAAGCTGAATCTGAATCTAATTTTCTAAGCAGAATTAGATAATGTCTCAACTTATCAATAAGCATTGAAAATGATTAAGTTGGCCCTGTAGTATAGTCTCACGCAGTTTAGCACTGGACCCACCTGCTGCCATCATCATCAGCCACTCATTCCACAACTGATGGTTTGCTCAGTAACACTCACCTCCTAGAGTCTGATTTATTAATAGAATGAATAATTTTCTCAAACATCCTTCTCTGAAATCAACTGTTCATTCCAACCCTTTTCCTAGGCTCAGTAACTTTCTCAGTCCTTTACTGGGCTTCAGCATCCTTTCAGCTCTTCCTCATAATTTTTTATAATGTTCTTTCCAACAGGTTCTTGATCTTTTGTAGGTATCACTCAATGCCTGGGTCCTAGAGTTTCCACCTTGTTTTCCTCTCTGTAGTCTCTTAAAACTCACACTAATCTGCTAAAAAGCAAACTTGCCTTATACCTTTCTGTTCTATTCCCAAGTGTTTAAATGAGACACAGATGAATATAATTACAGCAGTAAGGGCCAGCCTGAAGCAGCCTGGGATACTCAAGTTCCTCAGGTCTAGTGCTTAGTTAAACCCTTTGGAAAGGCTTGAGTTGGTGGCATTCAAAAGGAATGACAAGAATAGTCTATATTCTGCAGAACCTCTATGCATAAATGGGATATGCAGTACTGAGTCCTACATGAGCAAGCATGATGCCATCTATCATCTTGGTTCATTCACTGAACATTTGTGAGGAAAGAGTTTGTACATAACAAGCTTTTCATGTTCTTTAAAAAAAAATCTATATAGGTAAAAAGTACAAATTTTAATATTTGTATTTTAATATCCTATACAGTCCTGCAGTACACAAACAGAGCTGAAAGACCTAAATTGTAACAGCATCTTTGCTTCCAAGGTAATTGATTTGACTTGCAATGATTTCACATACTGAATTAATGGAAGAAAAGGCTCTTTGAGTGTGATGCATTTTATGCATCTTGTGGTTTAATGCATGTACAATGCTATGCCCTGTAAAATATTTTTTTAAACCCTAATACCTATAATACCTATGAATAAACCCTAATACCTATAATACCTGTGAGTCTTTAGTGGTTACATAAGACTATCCATTCTGTGACAGAAAGAGATTTCATTAATAGTGAATATAGTCAGGTTAGCCAGAGAGTGCACAGAAGTTATCCTTCCTTCTAAAAGTAGTATTAAAATGTATTTTGCTTGCTAGCTGTTATATGATGCGTTCTTGAAAGTTTATGCCCCCATCAATATTTAAATATGGAGAATTAAAAGTTCTACTTGTTTTCCATGCAATTTAAACAAAAAGAATTTATAAGCACTTACAAGATTGTGAAGGGGCATGAAAGCAATAATGTTACAATTACCTTAGCAGTTTTCTGGGAACATGAATCATCAGCCAGGCCAAGAGTTAACCAATACATTTTTATAACAACACTCCTACATGGCAAAAGAGAGGTGACAAGTTTTACTCCAGGAAACACAGGCTTCTGAAAATGATATTTTGTAGCAGTAAAGCCATTGCCATACTCACTGTATAACATCATTTTTAGATAAGTCACTTCCAGAATCACAGCATGACTCTACAATGTTACAGTTGCTTTGGGAATATGGATGTGGAAAATAAATACATTCAAAATCTAACAAAATCAGCATGCATCAACATGGAATAAAATATTCAGGTATTTTCATTATTGCTTAATTGTCTCCTCCTCCTTTTCCTTGAATCTGTATGCTTCCCAGTGCTCTCCATTCACTAAATTATTTTTATTCTTCTCTGAGCCTTACCAACAGGCTCTCATTAAATCAGCTACTGCAATTTGGGACAGGGATAGTAGGATTTGCAAAAGCTTAGGTGCCTAACTCTCATTGATTTCAGGTTTTCTCTAATGAAAAACATAGGCCATGTGTAGATGAAACAAGAGGCATGTGTGCATGACACTTTAAATCGGGTTATGTGCTTTTGCACTGCTTTAATAGTGTTGCTGTTTACACACCTTGGAGGTATATTGTGCATTAATTCCAGCTGCTGTAGGAAATTCAGCGGCATAATGCGTCTTAAATGACTTGGGGCACAGAAAACTAAAACTCCTTTGAGGAGTTTTAGTTTGCTGCCCCTACAGCTGTGGGGGAAGCTGTGGAGGAAGCCCTGCAGGAAGCCTGGCAGCAGCCTAGGAAATCAGCAAGCCTGATCTCTCCTCCCCCCTCCCCACCCTAGAGCCTGCCTGCTTGCCTGAGCTGCGCAGGGGCCTGGTGCTTCCCTCCATGGCTGTACTGCCTCACTTGCAGGTACCCAGCTCAGGCAGTCTGGTAAGCACCACGGGGGGGTTTCGCCACTGCTTTAGAGGGAAAAACCAGCCCCCCTGCCCCACAGCCCAGGGACCTCTCCACCTGCCAGCAGTCACTGTCCCGTCCTTGCCAGTGAGTAGGACTGTGCAACGCTTCAGATCATGATTCAGATTCAGAGAGGATTCAGATGATTCAGAGGCCAAATCTTCAAATCTGAATCAAATCACAGGAAACTTTAGGCTTTCCAAATCAATTCAGAAAAGATTAGGAAATTTGGCCATAAGGTATAATGGGAAATCAATGAAATAGCTATAACTTTGTTGTCATTTGTCTGATTCAGATGAAACTTGCAGGGATGGTAGCCTCTGCTGACAGCATGATGTGTGCCAAGTTTCAAGGTGATAGGTGCAGAAGTTTCTGGGAAACAACACTTCAAAGTCCTGAAAACAAAATCCATGTCACATTTGTGTGTGTTTGGGGGACAGACAGAGTTGCACAAGCACTCATATCACGAGTTTTGCCTGTCAGCAGCAGCAAATAAGCCCGACTTTAGAACCTACTACATACAATTCCCACAGTGCTTATGGCATCAGTAGTCCCCCTCCCCTCTTGTTTTGGGAGTCTAGAGGAAAGGTTTTTTCTATAAAGTCACTCTTACTTTACAAAACAAAAGTGGAAAAGCTATGACTGCCCATCCAAGGAACTCTCAAACTCACAGAAACCTCAAGGGGATGAGGTCTAAACCACAGAGTAGTTGGTGTATTTTTATGTAACATTAATGTAATACGTGTAACAGTAGGTGGAATTAGTAGGCAGTCCACAGAGCTGTGATGAACTGCAACTCCCAGAAACCCACAGGGACTGGGG
This sequence comes from Caiman crocodilus, assembly GCA_030014935.1. NCBI lineage: Eukaryota > Metazoa > Chordata > Crocodylia > Alligatoridae > Caiman > Caiman crocodilus. Next base: position 74,799,121 of record JAGPOW010001296.1, on the reverse strand, counting down.
GAAAGGGAATAGGAAACTTGACTGGAGTAGGGCAAAGAGAGAGCAGTATGCAGGTAGAACCTCATAAGCCCTACACAGAGGAGTGCACAATGGAGCTAGAGATCTCACTGGCTTGGTCAGCCAGGACTGTGGACTGAATGAGCTGGACTCAGACTTAGAGACAGCTGCAGGCTCCTGCTTCAGCACTCAAGGGACTGAAGCAGAGGCGGGCAATGTGCAGCCTGTGGGCTGGATCTGGTCAGCAATGGACTCCATTTCCCAGATGCCCCTGCTCATGGCTGGGGCCAGTCTTCATGGACACCCCAGCTGCAGTTGTTCTGTGAAAGCTCAAGGCTGGGGTTGCCAAGACCAGTCTCAGCTGCAATGGCAAAGCACACAGCAGAGCAGGGCAGAGAGCTGCTCCAGAGCCCCTGGGATCTTGCAATGGAGGCAGCTTGCTCCAGCACCAGGGCAGGGGCATGCAGCTCTGCCCCAGCTGCTTGGAGTGGTGACAGCCTGGTCTGGACCAGGAGCAGAGCTGTGATCCCCTGCCAGGAGCATACAGACTGCAGATCGTGGCTCTGCCCAGGCTCTGGAGCTAGCTGCCCCTATTGCAAGATCCCAGCAGCTCCAGCACAGGCCCCTGCCCTGGTCTGCTGCACATGCTGCCAGTGGGGCTGAGGCTGGTCTCCATGGCAACCCCAGCCTTGAGCTTTCATAGTGCTGGTGCAGCTGGGGTCGCCATGGAGACCCAGCCACGAGAGCAGGGAGTTCCAAGAAATGGAGTCAGGCTTCATGGCTGAATGCCAGCCAGATCTGCCATTTTGCCCATCCCTGGACTAAAGGCTTGTTTGGAGATCCCTACAGAAGTGTTGGTTACAAAGTCAGGTGCTGAGTATGTTACTACAGTGTTAATGTTTCTTTACTTTTCACTTGTTCCCTCCCTTTGGCCAGTTGTTATGACCCTATCCCTTATGATTTTCTACATAAAAGTAGGAACTCCCCCATGCTGCTTGTGCCAATTTCTGGGGCTCTAGGCTTGGTACAATATGGGATAATCTAGTGTCTGCTCCAATATACGTGGACAGATAAACCACTCAGCATGGAATCCTAAGCAGCTCATACACCAAGCTGGGGGTTGCCTAATAGGGGTGTGTGAAGTGGGCCCTATTTGATTCAGATTTGGCCTGAATCAGGGACAGTGATTCAGTTCATTGATTCTGATCACTGTCCCCGATTCAGTTCGGCTGAAACTGAACGTTCGATGCTAATCCGGAGAATCAGCGATTCGGATACAGACAGTTTTAAAAGTTTTTTTCACATACCTAGAGGTAGCAGGTGTGGCTTGTGAATGCAGCAATGCTAGGGTGGATAGAGTGTCCCACAGGAGCGAGGGGAGTCCCTCTGTGCGCTCAGCAACGAATCTAGAAGTGGACCTGAAGTACTTCTAGTTTACTTCTGGGCCTGCCCAGGAACATGCCAAGGGGCTCCCCATGCCTCCCTGACTCAGTCAGCAGTGCCGCCCCAGACCCAGGAGGCACCAGTCACTAAGCTGAGGAGACACGGGGGGGCAGCCCCCAGCACATTCCCTGGCGGACCTGGAAGTTGACCAAAAGTGCTTCTGGTTCACTTCCAGGTCTGCTGCCAAGTGTTCTGCGGAGCCTCCACACTTCTGTTTGACGCTTCACGTGCTCCAGCATCACAGCACTTATGAGCCTGTGATACCTAGAGGTATGTAGAAAAAACACTTAAAGCTGTATCTATGTCCTAACCTTTCTGAATCTCTCCAAATCAATTCAGAGGGTTCCAGTTTGATTCAGAGAGATTAAAGGGACCATTGATTCAATTTAGATGCAGAGGTTTGGCCACTGAATTGGGCCAAATCTCTGCCAAATTGAATCAGGGACTGAAGCATCATACAGCCCTATTGCCTAAGGTGATCCCATTCAGGACAGAGCTACCTAGATTTAGACAAAAGGGAAAGCTGAGCAGCTGCAGTTTGTAAGTCTGGAAACTTTCTCTTTTCTTGGGCTCAGTCTTTTCTCTTTCCTCAGGATCCATAGCTTAGAACACGTCCTTGCATGCGAGTGCCTTTTGTAAAACTGGATAGGATTCACCCTTTTCTTTAAAATCCAGCCAGAGGAAAAGATGCTACTCCCTCCCTTTTTAAGGTGCTCAAACCCACATATCCTGTACAAGTGCCCTAACTACCAGCATGCAAGAAGCTATTGTGTCTGCCTGTGTGTAGAAAGCTATGCCTGTAAAAAGGGTAATCTCTTGTCTTCCTCTTAAAGATGTGTCACTTTACAGAAATTATTGCAAGATTACAGCCACCAGAGAAAGTGTGTACAGCATATCTGAAATCTAGTAGATGAGGTTCTCAGCTTAGAGGAGGGAGGCTTAAATTCTGCTCCCAAGACCATTAATGTATTTTTATCCACTGAATGTTTAATGTGAGACAGAATCAATTCTAAGAGCCCAGGACTTACCACCTTAATTGGGTTTTCTAACTACTAGGCAACAGAGTCTTGCTCCCTCTTGTTCTTGCATACTCAATTATTATTTTCTTCTACTTTCTTTTCTGCATAATAGCACAGCTGCAAGAGGATGGCTGGTGGGAGACCTCTCCCTCTCTGCCTAGTCTATAGACTAGAACCTAAGGAACTCTTTTAGGAGGGATGTTATATGTGCTTGGATGGACTCTGGCAGAGGAGAGTGTTGAATAGGGGTCTCCCATTTCCTAAGCAGTTAATCTAAATGTTAAGGTATTTATATAAAATGTGGGTGTTTTTTCCTCTATCCAGATTTTAAAAGCCAGTGACATATATGCAGCTTCATTTTGCAAGGAGCCCTGAAGGTGCATATTGGGCATTTTCTGAGACCTCCCCCCAAAGGACCTTACCAATGAAACACTTAAGCTATGAGCAGATGTAACTTGTTACTGCTTTCAGAGGGGTTAGGAGAACTACTGTTTGGGAATGCACATCAACTAATATAGTACTGTATAAATGTTACATCTGCATGTAGCAATACAGGTTTAGCAAAACAGGTGCAACTTGTTATATGCAGAGTATTAAGTACTGTGTCACTACACAACAACAGGAATAATAATTACTGTTACTGGTAGCACTTAACTTGCCTAGAGACAAATGACAGCAGATTCTATATCATGCTCAATGGAAGAGAAATGCTACTGGACTGGGGACTGGACTGGGGCTGCTGGGCTGCTTATAGTTATGGCTACAGTCATAATGGCAACTCATCCACATCTAGTGCCCAGTGTATTTAGGTTGTTGGATCTTTGTCAACATACCTCTGTTGAACCTTCTTCTGGCCCTACTTCTTTCCACATTCTGTACCAATGTGTAATCAGACACTTTGGATAGTAACTCTGGGAAGCATGCGTAATCTATGTGGTTCCAATGTAGGGCTTTAGTTTTGCAGTGGAACTGGTGCTGGACTTTCATGCTATTCAGAGGGTTTCCTGAAGAGAACGTATTTATGGCCACAAAAATGATTTGAAGTCTTTTCATTGTTTAGCAAAAGTTTACAAATTACTTTGCAATTCTTCTGTGTATTTTCTACAAGCATGAAAGCAAATGGTTCTGTTCTCAGGTTAGGGTCATGGTCAAGGAAAGCAGCTAAGATTTGCTTTCTCTGTGCCTAGTAACAATGATGAAAGATAAAGCTCCAGCCCTCTGTGGTAATTGGACTCTTATATAAAAGTTAAAAATATCATGAAAATGTTAGGTCAAACTAATCAATACCAAATAGGAATGAAAGATCTAGTTTGAATGACATTCAGAATGATCCATCTCTGTCAGTGAAGGGGGAGGGGGGAAATGTATAATAAACAATTCCCCCATTAAATTGAAAGATTAATTGTACTGTTAAGCAATCCTCTCCCATATTCCAGAATGACTCATTCCTTCCTATTGTTAAGAGCACATTAATCATTGCAGATACTGGATTTTAGTGGAATCTAATTAGCAATTAGATTATGTTTGTAACATTTTTTCAATATCCTACATGCTATTCTTTCTACATTTCCTGCTGTATATATATTCCAGTGCAATATGGTATAAGGTATTAAACTGGATAAAGTGTGGATGACAGTCACAGCTGGCTATCAATATTAATGCTCATCTAATTAAATATCATAACCCCCCAGTGTTAATTTATAGTATTTTCAGTAAAAAATCTAACAGATTTGAACATAGTACCTGAGTGGTAGAAATAAATCATACTGTCAACAATACACAGTGCATAATCATTTGGGGAAAACACAGTTTAAAAAAAACAAAAAAAAACAAAACCCAAAAAACCCAAACATCGAGCATTTTATTCCACTAAAATTTATCTCTTTGAATTAGGAAGCTAGTTTTTCGTTTGTGATGCTTTGGTACTCTGCTATAGACAGCAGACATTTTTGTGTCTGCTAATTAGGAAGGAATTGTAGGAGCTATGAATTTCAAATTATGTCAGATCTCAGAAATGATTCAACACTTTTTCATTAGAAGAGTCTTTGTTTTAGTATTGGGTGATCAATATGTTCTGTTTTTGTTTCATCTTTGTTTCCTTCTCTCTGATATTTCACTAACGGATATCAAGGCCTCTAGGAACAGTCATTTACAAGATCCATTTACATAAGCTAAAACTCAGCATAACCCATTATGTCTGAAATGCAGTACAGGGCAGCCATATAAAATGGGTTCTTTTTCAGGAATTGTAGATTGAGAAAGCTGTGTGTCATGATACAACAGTTTTTATTTTTAATCAAAGGGTTGAGACTGGCAGTTCAGATCTAAACTAAACATATTTCATTCAGACCTAGTTCCCTAGTGTAACACAACAAAGTCAGTCAATAGTGATGTTTCAACCCATCTCCCCCCTCCCAGCAAAACCTATTGTATTTGTTTGTTCACTTATCTACTGGATGATATTTCATTTCTATTTTGGTGCATTGGATGCGATACAGAATAGCTACTGCCTATTTGTTCTAAATTGTTGTTTTGCTACAGATTCTTGTATTAGGCTATAGTATGGGCCTCTTCTAGCCCCTTTCTGTGTAATTCATATCAGTTTTAATCTTATAATCTAATAATATGCCAGAACTTTTTGAAAACTCTAGAACAAAATATATTATGGTTATTTTATCCCTGTTGCTGGTTCTAATACTTTGTAATTAATTAACTCAATGCCCCGGCATCATTTGTTTTGTATTGACTAAATTAGGACCTTTGTCATCATAGCCATTAACCATGAATAGAAAACCCTAAAAATGTTTCATCATTCATTATATCTTTTACACTGAACTAATATTGGTACTTGCATGCTTTTTATACTCACTTAAACATAAACAATGGGCATTTTTACATTGAGATTATATGCATCAGTAGTCAATAAAGAGTGGAATTGATTTATAGATGTTATAACTATGTTACACACCGGTACTATACATTAGGGATAGTTATAAGCCTATCTATAGAAGGTGTCATAGATGGTGATAAACCATGACTTTAAGGAGCATATTGATCTGTTAGACTCAATCTATAACAATCAAAAGTTGTTCAAGTTTTGAAAACTTGGAGCTGTAGTACAAAGAAATGAAAAATAAAAACTTAAAAAATACTGGAAATCATTCAAATCACATGCTACATTGTATTCAGCAGGAAATTGAAAGTAGAGGGAAACAGAAAAAAATTCAAGATATTGAACATGCATATTTTCTGAGTATGATGAAAATGAACTTGTTTAAAAAAAAAAGAAGTGATGACTTTTTACAAAATTCCCATTCCAATTTAAAATTCCATTCCATTTACAATTTTTGACTAACTGTCCCAGGCTAAGTACAGACAGTCAAAAAGCCTGAGACTGAATTGAGTCAATCTTTGCAGTTTAGCCTAAACTGTATAGATTGAACCAAGAAGCAAATGAACAGACATTCACTTTTTAATCCAGAAATGCAACCACATGTCTGAAGTGGCTCAGGCTAGAAGCTGGGGAGTGCTAGAGCAAGCCCTTCCTTCCATTTGGCATTGACTGGAAGCCTAGAGGGAAATTGGGAGAGAAGCCCTCCAGGCTCTTCCCCACTCCCAGCTTAAGCTGTAGTGGGGGGGCTGCTGAGTATAACTGGGGAGGGGTTTTAAATCTCCACCCTGGCCTGTATAAACCCCAGCCAGGGTGTCCTTGGAGGGGGAGGGTGAAAGCAGTTCTTCTAGGCTTGTCCCCTGCTCCCTACTAGACCAGAGTGGGTTTGGGGGCTGTGGCCAGACCCTGGCCCAGGACACTATAGTGGGGCACAGGAGGGGGGTTTAAACCCCCTCCTTTGCCTGCATGGGACCCCAGCCATGGTATGATTGGCAGGGGTGCAGTAGCCCCTCCCAGGCTTTTGCCCATTCACCAGTTGAGCAGAGGGGGAAGAGGTATGGCCAGATGCTGGCCCCAAGTTGTCATGCTAGGATGGATGGGAGACAGGGGTTTAAAACCCCACTTCCCTTCCCTAGCCAGGGTCTGCTTGGTAGGGGTGCAGCAGTACCCTTTCCCTATTCTCCACTTGAGCAGAAGGGGTGGGCACATGATCAGATGTCAGCCCTGGGCTGGCACGCTGAGGTGTAGGGGACCCCAGCTAGGTTCTGTTTGGCAGAGGCACAACAGCCCATGCCAGGCTTTTCCTTGCTCACTGCTCAAACCATGCTTCCCACTCCCCACCCCCTCCAGTAGACCAGTGAATAAAGAAAAGCCTGTCAGGGTCTGCTGCACCCGTCAAGCAGATACCAGCTGGAGTCCCGGGCTAGTGGGAGTGGGGGTTGAAATCCCACTCCCTCCTCTCCGCCTCAGGGTGCTGACCAAGAGCTGGCATCTGGTCATGTCCCCTGCCTCCTCTACCAGAGCAGCAAGTGAGGCAAAAGTCTGTCAGCGGCAGTCCAGAGCTGGGTCCCATGCCCACCTGCTTCTGAGCCAGCCTGAGCAGTGATAGTGCTCCAGCTAGGGACTGCTCAGAGGGTTGAGGGGGTGAATTCCCTCTCTGCACTAGTGGCAGGGGTCAGAGAACCCTGCCTGGGGGTGGGGGGGAACCCCCTCTGAGGCTCAGAGATCTGGGACAGCCACAGGGTGGAGGAACTGCTCCTCCCCCTCCCACCTGCATGTCAGTGACTCTTGCAGACCTTGGGGAGTGGGAGGGAGGGGGCAAACCCTTGCACACCATAGCTCTAGGACAGGGTTGGGGAGGGGGACTCTGTCCCCACACATCCCTACACCACATCCCACCAGGCAGAATTAGTGCTGTAGAACAGAGGCTTTGCTGCCTCAACTCTGTGACAGTCTGGGGGCACGGCTGGTCCTGCGTGGCTGGAGCAGATAATGTGATCCAAGGCTGGGATGCCAAGGGACTGAGTTAACTTGAGTTGGGATGGGATCTGGGACAGAAGTTTGATAGACTGGGTTAATCTAAATCTGTTAAGTTTGATACTACATCTATCCATGTCTATCTTAAACCAGTTTCTAGCCTATCATCTCCAGTGAATCTCCACTTTAGCTAATTTGGCCTATGGTTTTGCCCATAGCTCATTAAAATGTGTCTACATCCAGAAAGGGATTTCAAAACCGATATGGCAAGTCTTGGGACACCTAACTTTTAGGTGCTTGGGGCAAATTCAGAAAGGGCATTTAGGCTCTCTTTACATGTTATATCTATTGCACAATTACCTTGTTAATTGTACAATACATTTAGCCTGGCTACACTTGCAAACTAACTACTGCATCATTAAAAAGTCCAACCAGCTATACCAGTTATTGCTAAAAAATGTGTTATAGCTTTATAACTGGTTTCTGTCCAGCTTTAATTTGCATGTGTAGACCATCCTGCAGCTGGGAGATCACAGCTGCTGTGATTTCCCAGCCACTGGGGAGCATAATGCATCCCCCAGCCTGGGAGATCATAGTCAATGAGGTCAGCTAGCTGTAAGGGGTGGGGGCATTCCAGAAAGTGGCTGAGAGATCATAACTGCTGCAATCTCCCAGCTGTGGGGCACACCACACACCTCAAGGGCTATGACACTGTTGTAGCATTCCACAGCTGTGGGGTCCCATGCATAGCTGGAACCCAGAATCTTCACATCTAAAATACAGGCTCTCGCTCCCAGCTTCACGTGGGGTATAGTCAGGACTAAGTATCCCCATACCTGAGGGGGGTCTCAGTCTCAGCTGCACCACACACACAGCCAGAACCAAGAGCCCTGTCAAGTACTTGATCCTGGCTGTGTATGGTGCCCATGGCCCATGGTCAAGAGCCCCAACAGCCAGGGGAACCCTGCATTGGTAAGAAACAGGATCCCATGGCTGGGAACCACTTTGCTGTGGGGACTCTTGACCATGGGAACCATGAACAGCCAGGTGTCTTGTGCTTGACAAAGATTGGATTCATCTCAGTCAGAGGGAAGAGTTAAATCCAGGTCTCCCACTGTTAGGACAATAGAGCAACATCATCATCTTTGGCAGCTGCATTTGAAAGACAGAGCTCAATCCATTGGGTATACTCTGAGAATGTGTACCAGATCAACCTCCCACCCTTCCTGGGAGACTATCAGAGAAACATCTAATTTCTGAACCCTGATCATGCTCAGGAATGAGCTGCATTTTGATCTCTGTTGTGGTGTTTCTTGGGAAGACTCAGAACCAGCATTTTAGACACCCAAACACCTTTAAAAGTTGAAAATTGAGGTGCCTAGGGAATTTAGGCTTCTCCAGGATTTGGATCTATATGAACACTTTTTTCAGAATTACTGTTTTTGGTTTAGGTTTCTAAACTTCTCATAGGTCATAGCTACATAATGGCAATAGTGTGCCTTGGTTGCATATCCTTGAGCACATCCTGGCCACCCACTGCTTACCTACTCACACATACCAGATCCAGAAATGTGCTGGAGAAGCTCCTCTGGTATTGTCCCCAGAGGCTACTCCTAAGCTTGGCAGAGACTGAGATTTCAAGAGTGGGCACAGACAGAAAGCTGGGACCAGCTTCACTGGTACATAAACAGATATGGAGCAGAAGCAATGCAGGCATGTTCATAGGTCCCACATTAGGCCCTAGGTCCTCTTTCTTTGGCTCTGACCCAGAGCCGCTAGAGTTAGAATAAAACCTGACACCACTTAAGATGGCTGACAGGATTGATCTGTAGTCCTGGAAAAAAGACAACAAAACAGTGCTACTCCTCAACGCTCATTTTCACTTTCTGAACAACAAGACAATTTCAGCTGATGAGTGCTGAAAATAGAGACAACAAGATATCGATAGCTCAGAAAATGAATCCAGAGCAAAGACTAGCTAAACAATCGAAAACTGGTTTCAGCAGTTTGAAGTTCATTCCCTTTGTCAAACTAGCAAGCAGCTCCCTATACAAAGAATAGGGATTACAGTTTATGCTTTTATCTCTCAATACATGGGAGGATGAGGTTTGTTCAAAGTAATTTTTGGTAAAAAGTCACCAGCACAGAATTACAATTATCCATTCTGGGCAGTTCAGAAGCGAAAAAAAAGCCTTCCTTGCTGTAGCATTTTCTCTGAGACAGTACCTTGAATCTTGGAAAGAGATAAAAAGAACGAAGTGCTGATTCATGGAGCTCAGTTAGGAGTTCCACATTTTTTGGCTAGGTGCAGGCATTCAAAAAGCTTGAGATGGAATTGATCGAGCCTATGCAGGTTTCTCTAAGCTGCATAGATTGGATCAGGAAGGCATAGAACAGATGTTCACCCTTCAGTGGGGGGCAGCCAGATGCCTGAACTAGCCAGAAGGTAGGGGATACTCTCAGACACCTCCCAATGTGGCCTGTCTCCCCAGCCCTCCCCCACAGCACCTGTTTGTCACCAGCAGTGGGGTGGGGGCAGTTTCCCCCTGCAGTTGTGCTTGCTCAGGTCTGGGAGGGGAGCAGGGCCAGGCCCACACAAGCAAAGGCCTCTGCTCTCTGCTTAGCTCAACTGGCACAGGCAGGTAGGAGCCAAGGCTGAGAGCCATGCATGGCTGTCACCTGACCTGGGAAGTATGGGAGAAGAGTGTAGGCCTTCCACTGCATGCCCTCCCTCCCTACCCCACCAGCTGTGCTCACTCTCGGTCCTGGCTTCTGCCATCTCTGCAACAGCCCAGGAGCAGGGCATGCAC
>JAGPOW010001296.1:74760999-74788885 GCA_030014935.1 Caiman crocodilus | reverse complement strand
CTCAGCCAGAGTAGATGAGCATGGCTGAGGCTAGTGCACCATCCTATGAAGGTAGAGAGCAGGGGGGCTGGGATGCTGACAGACTATGACATAAGCTGAATTGGGAGAGGATGTGTGAACACATAGCAGTTCAATAGACCAGTCTAACAAACTGATTAAATCTGATACTACATCCATCCAGATCTATTTTTTACTGTATTTTGCTATTTTTAAATTGGTCTAACGTGTATTGAACTTTTGTTCCATTACAGGTTTAGATCAGTTTCCAATCACTTATACTAGTTTATGCATAATATTTGTACCAAGCCTTCATGATTACTTTGCTGGCTAAAATAACCAGGGTTGCATTGTTTTTTTACATAACATTTTAGGAAAAGGAATAGCATGACCATAGTAAAAAGGGCAAACTCTGGAGATAGAAACAGTTTCCTTCAAGTCAGAAACCCACAAATATTGCATTGTATCACATGGAACTGTTTCTTTCTTCTTCTTAGAAATAGGCTACATAGCAGACAATCATTCAAATTACTGCCATACTAAAAAAACCCAAAACATTTAAATGAGGGAGAGGGAAGAAGAAAATAAGCCGCATTACATTATTTATAGATAGCATAAGAGTCTTAAATTACAACAAAACAGCAATATTATGCTATAGTTAAGAGTAAGTCATCATTGAGTAGTTGAAGGATGGGCCTTCATTTCAGTCCACAGGTTTGTGGAAACAGTGACATGCACCTCACCTCATGCTAGACACAAGGAACTTAACTTTGGACAACAGTTTCCTTGTAGTTTAGAAAGTCTTTCCATGGAAACATTGCAGGGCTGAAACATGGCCTGTATTCAACGACTCTGAGGGACTTGTTACACAGTAATTTTGGGTGACTTCTGGAGCTCCTAATCCCTGGACTGTCCATGCATTAATACCTGAAACATGTTTAAAGCACTTGTGATGCAGCTCAGAGTGATGCTATTCCAAGGTGGGATCATCTCTGATCCATGCTACTCAGCTTGTAGCTTAGCCTGGCTGATCCTTAAAGTAGCACACCTTAATGCAAGCATCCCATCTGCCCCCTCTCCTACTGGCCTGAATCTAGCCCACTGTCCCCCTTTCCCTCCCCAGCATCCTGCTCACTATCCCCCTCCCATCTTGTCCCCTGCTTGCTCCTGGCTGTCTGTCCTGGGCAGCAAGCAGCAAAGGGTTAAACTGCCTACTTGGCTGTACCACCCCCACTGCCTCTGCTGCTCTCTGGGCGAGAAAAGCAGCAGAGCAGCAACAGCAGCAGCTGCCAGCAGGTGAACCCTTCCCTGCCTGCTCCCCTGGGACAGACAGTACAGCAACCACAAGTAAATAATGCCCCAGGGGCCAGGGGGCGGAGGCAGCCAGGGAAGCCCTGGAGGCAGGGGGGAATCCCAGAACAGGGGAGGGAAGATTCTTACCTTTCGGTCCTCCAGGGCCTCTGCTGGCCTGAAGTGTGAGTGCTCCAAGTTCAAGCTAGTACTAATACACATCAACATTTGTGTGGCTCACAGTATTAGGTTTAAAGAAGCCCTGGCATGAATCAAAATGTCAGGCACAGGGTCCTGCGTAATGGCCATGAGCTCCCAAAGGCCCCCTTCCCACACCAAGTTGGCCCAAATGGCACCCTCTCTTTTCACCTGCCATGTCTCTGATGGAGAATAAATGTATGGGAGGCTGTCTTACATCCTCTTGGACACAGTTTGTTGTAATACCTGACCCTGTGGACTCCCGGGCCCCTTGTGGATCCCACTCTGCAACGGGTGCCTCCAGGGCACCCTAGGCTTATGGGCTAGGCAAAGCTCCAACCACCCCTTTACTACGCCCCAAGCATCGCAGAGGAATTGACATTGTTCGGTTCAGGCCTTGTTATAACTTGGCTCCCTTGTCCTCTCTGGTCTCTATGTGGCTCTGGTCTCACCCTGCCCCCTTCCCTAGGGCTTCTCAATTGCTGCCCCCCTCTCTTGGGACTTGTCAATGCTGCCCCCTTTCTGTGGCTGGGGTCAGTGCACCCCTCAGGCAGTACCCTTGCTGGCGCTGGAGTCCCCACACTGCAGTGGGTCCCCTATGAGGCCTCCTCCAACCCCTACTAGCCTCACCCAAACCACCGGTCTTTAAGCAACAACAAACCACAAACCCCTGGGTTGTAACATAAATTAAAGCTGCCCAGCTAAAACATCATTCAAGTCTTCCTGGGAATACTCCATCCCTCAGCAGTGTCAAATGCTGCTCCTGCAGTCAGTCTTCTCCTCTCTTCCCTGAGAGAGCTCCTTCCCTCTTGGCTGCTGGCAAGGAACTCCCTACCTCACTTCAGCCTTGGGGTTTATATGTGCCAGGCCCAGCCCCCTTTAGTCATCTGATCACTGGCAGGTGTGTGTCATTAACTGCTCTGTTGCCCTGGTGTTCAACAGCTGGGCTCCTTACTTTCCCCTCTTTAGAAGCACTGTGACCTTACTTTCCCCTCTAAGTGCTCTGTGACACACCTCCCCCCTTGAGCCCCAGATTCACTGAGATAGGTCTTCATTCTTGTCCCTCTGGCCTTCTCTGTCCTGGTTCTTTTAAGCTCTTGTTTTGGCTCACCAATACTTCAGACACAGAGGCAGAGGTTTTCAGGCACCACCTGCTCACCTTTTCCCCCAAGACGCACAACGTAGGATTTCATGGGAGTTTCCCCACCACGGGCAGCCCCCACATTAGCCAACCTTGGTAGGCTGAACACTCAGTTGGTTGAGCTCCTTGCCCTCTAGGGTCTACCCTCTCTTCCTATACTACTCTCCTGAAGGGAGGGGTTATTGCCTTTCCTAATAGTCTCTCTGGAGATCCTGAAGCCTTCCCCAGATTTCCCACTGTCTCCTCAGTGCTCTCTGGGCATATCCTTTCTCCCAAAACTTGATCTTCCCTTGGCCAATGCGTCTCCCTTTAGGCCCTTTATAAAATGTTACTTAGGCCACACCCCCAACTTTTGCTTCAACAAGCTTTCTTAAAGTCCACCATGTGACCTGCCCTGGAATATTCTGCACATAAATCTGAGGTCTCCTCCCCAGCCTATCCCCCACTTTAGGTGATCATTCTCGCCTCCATGTCTCTAGCTCCTTGTCCTTTCTTTTCTGGGCCCCACGGACTCCTTATTCCTGGGCCTTGTCTCTGACCTATGTTGCCTTAGACCTCATGTCATCTGTGTACAGCCCTAGTGAACCAGGCAACTAGTCTCTTTCCATGGGCTAGAATGTTCACCTTTCCCTGCCGTCCCTACATCTATTACGTCTACTTCCACTGATGGCCTCTGGCTGGTCAGTGTAATTCCCCCCATAGCGTGAGGTTTACATAGTTTCTCCAGCTGCAATCTTAGATGAGTCATCTCCTCTGCATGATGCTCCATCCATTGGGGTTTGTGTGTGCCAGGCCCTGCCCCCTTCAGTCAGCTGACTGCTGGCAGGTACATGTCATTAACTGCTCTAGTTGCTCTGGTGATTAACAGCTGGGCTCCTTACCCACTGCTAGGGCTCTTTCCCTAGCAGTTTCCCTTCTTTAGGAGGAGGGCACCTAAGTGCTCTGCAACAATGACTTTTTCCTAGTGTCACAACAGGGTCCTTCAGGAGGGCTGTGGTCTCCTTAAGGCCCCCTACCCGTGCCAAGTCCAGCCCAAGGCACCCTCAAATTCTTGCTCGCCATGTCTTTGAAGTTAAGTATATATTGGGAGGCTGCCTTATACCACCCTGGGCACAGCTACTCGGGACCTCTGTCCCTGTGATCTCCCAAACCCACTGGGGTGTCTCCCTGTGTGATGGGTGCATTCCAGGCACCGACCCCTAATACCACACCCCAAGCCTCGCAGATGTCCTGGACGTTGGTCTGTCAAATGTACGCTCACCCACTCTGGGCCTTCTCTAAGTGTCGTCCCTCGCCCCACTCTGGGACTCCGTATCAAGCCTCCCATCCCTTAGGCCCACCATGCTACTACCCTCTGGGCCAAACCACGCTACCATCCCCTTTGCTCTCTGGGGACAACCGCAGCACCTTGGCCTTTCCAGAGGGCTACCACAGCACCCAGCTGCTGCCAGAGCTTGCCATGCCCGTCCTGGGCTTCCCAATACTTTCCCCTGCTCAGGGACTTCCTATGCCTATGCTGGGCTCTCTAATTATACCACCCCCTCTCTCAGGCTTCCCCAAATGCTGCCCCCTCTCTCGGGCCAGGGGTCAATGCACCCCATGCTACCGCACCCTCTCTGATGCTGGACTGCACCCTCCTGGGCACTAGGGCCCCACACCTCTGTGGGCCTTATGAGAACACTGCACCCTAGCTGGCACTGGGGTTCCCCCCTCCACCGCTGGGGGTTGGCCCTTAGGCCTCCTCCAACCCCTATAGCCTCACCTAAATCACTGGTTTACTGCAACACTAAGAAAACAAAACACAAGCTTCCCAGCTATAAACAAACATAAGGCACCTGGCCATGACAACATATGCCTCCTGGCATCATCACTCCAGAGGCTGGAGCTTTCGTGAGCTGCACTCACATTCTCTGCTGTAGCCCCTCTGACTGCTGGCAGGGAACTGCCAGCCCCTGGCTCTGGGCTTTATAAGAGTCAGGCCCTGCCCCTTTATTACTAGTTGACTGCCGTCAGGTGCAAGTCAATCTGTCTGGAGTTGCCCTGGCAACTCGTAGCTGCTCTCATTATCTCTGCTATGGCTTCTCCCCAGCAGTTTTCCCTTCACTAGGAGCAGGGCAGTGAGGTTACACCTAGTTATATATTTTGCTCCATTTTGCTCCATCCCTTCTCTAGTATACAGTAACCTAGACAGCTTCTAGGCTTATGGTGTAGGGAAGGATTTTCCTATCAAGCCACCAAGCAACTAATCAGCACAATGTCTAAATTCTCTCCACCCTCCCAACAGATGTTGGATTCACGTCATAGGATTTCTTTTGGGTGACACAAGCATCCCATGCTACCCTTTACATTATATAGTGCAGAGGACCCCACAGAGTTTCAAGCCTCCTAAGAATCCTTCCCCTCCTTTTGTACATAGAATAACTACATAGGGCACATCCCCTTGAGCAGACTCATGTGGCTTGTGGTGCCTCAAAGCCATCTGAGACACCACAAACCTCATACAGCACATGTGCACTTATGCACCATGCTGCTAATTTGCAAAGCGGTAGTTTTTTTGACACTGGGAGATTCCAATGTAGAAAAAAAAAAATGCTGCTAAAAAAAGGCAGCGCAGCATGTATGACAGCAGTGTGTACCACCAAAAACTGGAGCCTAGCTCTGGCTGGTAGCCAGGCTCCAAGCGGCCAGCTTGGCACTTCTGCTGCCCCAGAAGGCCTCCAGGATCCCTGGTAAGGCTGCTGGGGCCAGCATTGATGCTAGCCACAATCTCCTCTATGCCACCCAGGTCCCTTTGCCATGCCCCTTAGCTCACATGTAAGGGCATGCCCAGGGACAAATAGCAGTGGCACAAATATGTGCCACTGCAATTTGTCCTGTCAGAAACATGCACCCCTTCACATGCATGCTTGTGGAAATATGCCCATAGATTGAATTGACAAATGAGCATCAAAGTCCTTGATGGCAGAGTTGGCCCTCAAGTAAGGATACATGTCTTCCTGGCTCCCTTCTGGGCTGTGATAGTGTAAGAAACCCTGTTGTCTAGCAGGGCTGGAACACACTAAAGTTTTATTATGCATCCTCTCCTGTCAACAAGTATCCTATTAACTTTAAACTTATATTGATTACTAATTCTTCTGCTCCCTGGTTTTCAGCTGTTGTCAAAAGCTAATTATCAAGATAGGTCATGCCTGAATACTCAAACAACAGAGCTAATACTGGTGGGATAACCAGATTCTTAACAATAACTAATAAAGAGCACCACACATAACTCTGTTGATAATACACACCTGTTAACTGAGGTACCTCTTTGCCTTGTCCCCATTGCTGACTAGATTTCCTTGATTACCCTCTACCTCCTTACTCTCTGTTAACAGATCCATAAATTCTAACATTCAGGGGCTCTGTCATGTACTGTTTGGTAGTTTGCAAATTATCATGTATGTATATAATAATTATATAATAAAGAGTCCCAGTCATTTACTATTGACTGCAAGAAACAACATTCCCAGGAATATATATATTTTTGTTGATACTGTAGCTAATATATCTAATTATCACACAGGTTGTAGTTGTAATTGTAGTTATTATTTAGTATAGAGAGAATCAAACGATGTATGTTTCAATAGATTTTAAAAACCTAAGGAAGCAAACAAACAAAAAGACCAAGTATGAACCCCGTCCTAAAGACATTTTGTGAAATTTGAGAAATATAGACATTAAAGCTAGGTAAAATTAAACTCAAAATTAGCATATTGAGTGAGTTGGAGGGTCTGATGTTCTTAGATAGAGACTGATCATATGGTAAGGGAATGCCTTAGGGTTAAAATCACTTCTTCATGCTCAAGTTTTTACCTAGGAAGCTCTATATCACTGTTATAGTTAGTGGTACAGACTGGAAGCACTCTGAAACAAAAACTCCCATGCTCTGTGTTCTTATAGCACCAAAAAGAAATGGCCTCTGGTCCAGATTTAGGCCTCTGGTTGTTACCACAAAACAACAACAAATTATATAATACTTATTACATGTTCATTGTCTAGTTCGATCTGTATCTGCTATCTGACTTCAGCAGTGCTAAGAATTTGTTCAGACAATGCCAATCAAATTCTACTGCATATTAGAAAATAATGCAACCTTTCCCGTCATGATTATCCTTTATGAGTACTGCAATCACAAATGATGCCAGTGCCTCTAATGACCCTACCTTTCTGTTAAGCCAATGAGCATAATGCATTAGCTAATATTCTGGAGTATCTGCAAAGCCCCAAATCACTTACCATTATTCTGTGCCTTACCTCCATTTGTAATTCTCCTGAGTGCATTAGGGTCAACCTGTTGCCATCCTGAAAAGTTACTGCATAAAGCAAGTCAAGTGGTTAATGTTCTAATGAATCTATTGCAAATAACTCAACCTTATAATAACCCTCTGCCAGGCCCACTTGTCTGTAGAAAATAAGAGTTATTCAAGCTAAGAAAGATTATTATTTTTAAAGATCTCAGGAAATGCTTTCATTTCAGGTTTCCACTAATACCATCAGGACTGGTTTAGGGTAGGGGAAATGTTATTTTTAAATAGATCAACCCCATAATAGGAGTATTCTTTTTTTACAAAAGAAACAGAGAAGAGACTAAAGACCCAAGTCATATTTTTTAAAAGTGACTTAGGTCAGTGCAATTTTATGTTTTTGAAACAGGTAGTACTCTATCAGTTAGAGCACTTATTTAGGTAGCAAAAGACCCATGTTCAAATTCCTGCTGTCCCTGATCTAAAGCATAGAATTAAAAAGGAAGCTTCTGATGAGCACCACAAGCAGTAGTCTATACAGTCTTGCTCACTCACATATTGGGCATGTCTACACATGCATTTATACTGGCTTACATTTACTGCATAGTAAATTACTGCACAGTAAGTGCGAATAGTTCACTATCTACATGTGCAGGTGTTAAAGCACATTAATGCTGTGTGTGGACTGATTTGGGACTAACTTTAGTGACTGGAACTAACAGTGTTACTTTGCAGTAAGGTGTCTACACATGCATTACTGCATAGCAACTAATCAGGCATAAATTTGATACCTGCATTATACAAGTAGCAAATTTATGCTCAAGTCAGCCTAAAACATGTGCCCATGCTACACAGTAATTTTGGTTACTGTGCAGTAAATGCATATGTGTAATCGTGCCCATTGATTACTTAATTATTCATACATAGTGGAACAGGTCCAAAAGGAAAGAATGACAGACACCCCACCATACCCAGTAATCCAATAACATGGAATTTACATGGGAAGATATCTGCTCCAAATCAGGCAGAGAAAGGATTTAAACTCAGATTTCCTAAAACTCAGGGTAGGTAACTGCCATGGCCTGTACCTTCATCCATCAGCTCTTTTTTTGTACAAACTGCATCTGATTTAGGAATTCTCCAACTACAGATATGACAATGGGTCCTTCTGGCAAAACAGATGTTTCTTTGCCTAGTTTGAGGAACCTGCATTGAGGTCTTGGCTCAAGCTAGGCCTCTGACCAGCTTCTTAGTTGTAAGGCAGTGCCAGTGCACAGACAGCTGTCCAGATGTGGACTGCCAGACACTTGGGTGTCTTCAGCATTAAACATCAACAGTATTTTAACAATGTCAGTGTGCGTAAATAGTAGAGTTCAGCCCTATGTATCCTTGGATATGACTACATTGCATCAGGCCCTTCCTACCTTCCCTAATTTGCACAAACCAAACTCAGAAATGAAGTGCTAAAGGTACTCTAGGAGCTGCTGCCACTGCTGCTCCCGAACACCTCAGAGATAAAGAGCTTCAGAGTGGTGGCAGGGAGCATGAGCAAGAAGGCAAGTCAAGGCATACTTGAGAACAGTCCTCTCCAAGTAGCCTTGTAGAATACTCTTTGAATATATAACCCTAATGGCCATTTTCATTCAAAAGCTATCTTGGAAAAAGTCAGTCCCCATTTTTTGTATATGATAGCATAGTAAGTAGAGCACTTACCAGGAAGTACAGGGCCCAGCTTCAACAGACTTCTTGGCTTGATATAGTTCAACTCTGCATCACGAAGGGAAGCAAAGTAGCCATTATAAATAAGACTCTGATATAGGCAGCCCCTCCTCTTCCTGTTCAAAGCTGGGCCACTATGAAGAAAATAATATTATATTAACTAGTCCAGTGGAAGTAAGAGGAAGCCTTACTCTATAGTCCCACAATCCATAGAGAGTTGGCTAGGTTCTGGTGTCTTCTACAAGAGCTGCTTATGTATTTTACATTAAACAATAGTTGGCTAAATTTCATAAACCATGTTGGAAGCAAGGACCAGAATTTAGGGTGTCCCCATGCAAGGGCAGAACCCATATTCCTCAGCTCTAAGTCCAACTCCCTCTTGCTTATTCTTTTTCTAGGCTTTCATTCCTTTTTTTGTAGAGTGGCACAGTATCAACAGGAAGAGGCAAGGACAGGTCCCATGTCCATCTGATGGTCAGGACTCTTTTGAAGGAAGTGAGAAATTTTGGGTTTAAAACTCCTCATACTGAAGAACGTGTTGAACCTGGTCTTTCCACTTCCTAAGTGAGTATTCTAATTGCTACATTATTGTATAAAAGGCTTACATTTCCTCCTCTTCTGTCATATTTTTTAATGATGCTGTTTTGTGATGAATTCACTGTTGTCAATATGCATTAGGGAATCTCAGAGAAGGCCATCAGAACTGGTTCCTTGGGAGCCTCAGCTTCAGGAAGGTCAGGTTTGGGCAGAGACATAATGACATGGCTGGGCACCCAGGGCAACTTCCATAACACAGGGGCAGTGGCAATTTATGGTTACTGCTGTGTTGCTGGTGCAATCATTTGGCTGTGGTAGCAGCGAGTATTTTTTTTCTCCCCCAGCTCTCCAAGTCAGTACCTGGGGTGGTTGCCAAGTCACCCTGTCTTAGTTATGCCACTGTGTTTCTGAATTTCAAATAGCCTTACACAGGAGACCTGGGTGACAAGCCCAGTCAAGATGGCAGGCACGCTAGTGAAACGTGTACCTATGTAACTTTATTAGCAAAAACAAATGTATTCATGGTCTTGCAAATGCCAAAGTGCTTAGTCAGAGATTTGTAGAGTTCATTAAGTACCTACATTACACTTAAGTGCAGAGTGGACACCTAAGTGCTCTTTTTGATCTAGTTCTTGGACTTTGTGATGCTGAGCAGAGCAGCAGGTGCAAAAATTTAAAGGAAGCTTTACTTTTTACAGAAGGAGTTATGGTATTTAGCCAGTCTGGCTGCTTTGTAGATGGAGTCGGGTCAAATCATTCTCTAACCCACTGAAAGTTTTCCCCAATTTTGAAAGAAGAGAGACCCCCTGTGTGCTTAAAGATGAAAGAGTAGATTGTTAAGGATGAACACCTCTGAGGAGAAAGGTGGGTTGCAAGGTTTTTGGTCCTCAACAGGACAGCCATGATAAATATAGGAGACGCACAAGGAAGTATTTATGAGAGTGATTGTTTGTGGTTCTATAGTGAGCAAATCTACAAGCAAATCATCACAAAGAACTTTGTTAGCACTTGTAAATATGCTGAAAGAACACTATGAGGTTCACTGGCCCCTGAAAAAATCTCAGCATTGATCTGACCTGCAGATTTCTTAACTACTGCTGATTGTAACAAAGAAATTAAGATATATTTATAGGGGTAAAAAAATAGAATGGAACTACTTTGGGATGGTATGTCACTAGGAACCCTCAAGGCTACCATGTAAATATAAATAATCAGGCCATAAATCAGAGAGTGAAACAGCATCTATATAAATATGCAAATTGTCCAAGACTCTTCAAACCCAGAGTATTCTACTAATCCAATTACCAGAAAGCTGATTGCCAATCTGACTTGAGTATGTTGGGATGGCTGGTTCATTAAATCTAATGGCTCCCTAAGGCAGGAAATGAGTTGGGTTACCAACTGTTAAATTTTTGGTAGTCCTATCAAAAAATGTGGTGATATCAGCCTGCCCATGTCAAAAGCTATTAGAAATCTGAATATGAAGAAAAATTGCACTGTATAGCAAAGGAGTCAAGAGAAAATGGCAGGGAATTAGAATGTGGATCTTACTGTGGAAGGATTCTTAGCTTCAAAAGATTTCTTGGCAGAGCAAAGTAACAGGTGTTCTGTAAGAGAAAGTGCATTTTTCCCCATTATATAGAATCCAAGAAATCACTGCTGAATGAGCAAGGAGTAAAGGGTTTTATTCTTGCTTTATTTTTAGTACTTGGCTGTTGTTGTGAACTACTAGAGTCTCTCTGCAGTTGAAGTCTTGAAACTATAGATAAAAGTGTAGTATAATTATAGTTCAGCATAAAAGCACAAAAATAGCATGTATTGCAGTTTATACGGTGTAGTGTATGTGGTAGATAGTTTGCCTGTCATCATTAATTACTGCATTACTTGAGTTTTATGCCAGTGCAGCTTCACCAAAATGAATAGACTTAACCCAGCATAAAACATTAGAGGAATTAGAACCAATGCATTGTAAAGAGTCAATATACGTACTTCTAATGTGATCTTTTAAGTTTCATTGTACAGCTGACTCTTTGCCTAATGTAAATTCCTACGGTCAGATTGAAGCCTCTGGACTCGCAGAGTAGGGGCAGGTGAAGTTTTAGCCTCATTGGCATCATGAGTTACTGGGAAAGGGCAATAAACTGAAACACAGACAACTTTCTTTGCTTGTTTGTTGACTTACTGCTTTGAACTTGGGCAAGGTCATTTACTATGCCTATGCCTTTACTCTGTCTGTTTATTTTGTGAACTCTGAGGAGTTGTCACTCTCTCACTCTGTATGTAAGATACTTAGGAAAACGGGGCTCCAGTTTTGGTAGGTGGAGGTCTCTATGAACTACTGTAGAACAGGGGTGCTCAACCTCCAGCCCACAGACCAAATGCAATTCACAGAGCCTTGGTATCTGGCCTCCCCATGGGTTAGAAATTTTGGCAGCGGGAGAGCAGTGTCACCCTTCCTGCTGCCAAAATCCCAAGCTCCATTCAATAGATCAGAGCCAGGTCACAATGTTCCTCCTGCATGGCCAAATCAGGGCTAGTTTAGAGCCCTTTTCCTCTGTGCAGCCTGGTTAGGGCCAAGCTGCACCCCATTCTCCCAGTGGGTCTTGGCCATGGCCTCTATCTCTGCACGGCTGGTTCAAGACCAGACCATGCCCCCTTCTTCCCACACAGTTGGACCACACCCCCTTTCTCAACACTGCTAGGTCCGGGCTGGGCTACCAACCCCCCAACACTCTCTGCATAGTTGGATGGGACCCTGGATACCGGATTGGGTCCACTGGCAGGATCTGACCCACAGAGGGACTGGGCACTGCCTATCCAGCCTCATGAACCAAAAGGTTGAGCACAACTGCTGTAGAATAAGAAGAATATTATTATATTATAAGAATAAGCAAAATAATAATAAGGGAAGGAAATCCAATATTTTCTGATGCAAAAAGATGGTGTGTACTGCAGAAAGAGAACTACACACTGTCCCTTCCAGTTGCTGGTAAAAATTGCAACAGCAATTTCATCTCTTGGAAATAAAAAAGATTAATTTCTAGCCAAATTGAGCTTCAGTTAATGATGAATAAACCATGCTGATATAATGTAAAGATTGTTACAAATTTGCCTCTCATTGGCCAAAATAAATTCTCAGAATAATCATGGTACAGCATATCTTATTGGGAACATGCAATCTGGCAGTCTATTGTTTGGTTAGTGTCATAGGCTATAGCATACAATAAATTCAACAAGAATCTCACCATCTATCGATAGATCCAGGAAAAGAATATACTGATTTAAGACTGGTCACCTCAGCTTCATCCTGACACTGGCACTGTTATGTAACTACCACTGGCTCTGCTATGTAACCACTTACCCTGCACACATTGCTTGTCACATCAGATAGATTCAACAGAGCCTTCTAGTAAGAACAGTTGGGCTAAGACTCAAGATGGTGATAATCTTCTGAGTGGGCACATCTACACAAGCCACTCACTTAGCAATTGTTACTGCGCAGTCATTTAGTACTTGCATAACCAAGTACTAAATGACTGTGCAGTAACCAGCATCACCGCACAGTAGCATCTCAGCATGGCTGCCTAGTGATATTTACTGTGCAGTATAATTCATTAATACCGCTCAGTAGCTCATTACTACTGCATAGTAGTGTCACATCACGGTTTGTACACAGCTACTGAGCAGTAAGATGACAAGCTTCTGTACAGTAAGCATCTCATGTAGACATGAACAATGAGATTGCAGCCATGTACAAGAGTTACATTTCTGCTGGGACAAGTTCCATTTTCCTGGTAGAAATTGCAAATGTAAAAATGTTTTTATACTGTTTCTTCCAGACTAAAAGTGGTAGTTCAGGAGAAAAATAACCCAACTCCAACCAGGCAGAGGTTGCTTCAGGGAGAATGTACACTTCCCATGGCTTAACTCCTCCCAAGGACCAGGAGATATGAAGCTGCACATAAAGGCTCCTGTGCCTTCTATAAACCAGAAGAAGGTGGGGAGGAGTAGCTTTCAGCTCCTCACTACTGGCTTCTCACACAATAGGGTCTCTGGCCTGAGACCCAGGCAGTGGACTTGCAATGCTGCTCTCTTTGTTTGGTTCCTATTGCTATGGGGCCCGGCATACAAAGCAATATAGCAAAGCCCAGCCCCACTTCTCACACCAAGTAGCCCAGTATGAGAAGTAGGTGGGGGATTTTCCCTGCTGCTCCAGTCCCTGCAGAAACAGGAGGACTGGAGCAGCCACTGTTCCGCAAGCTTGCTGGTATGTTGAGATGGACCTATGCATTATCAATATAAAGATGGAAGCTAAATATGAAAAGACAAATGAAATCATGTAGTGATAACACAGAAAGAAAAAAGAAAGGACCAGTGGCAGACATCTGATGATAACTGACAGATAAGAGAACCTCTAAAGGTATAAATCAGAGCAATTTTTTTATTTAATATTTTTTTGCTGTTTCTGAAGAACAGTCAGCAAAATATTTGTCTTAGAAAATGAATGATTTTCCTTAAAATAGTCTGGTTACATGAAGTTCATGAAGGCTAGATCCCCAAAAATGTCTTAGGTACCTAATGCCACACACAGTATCTGAGCCCAAACACAGATTTTTCAGAACCCTTGCTCAGCTGCTGCCTTACACTGTAGACAGCCACATTCCAGAGATGCCTAAGTTTCCACCATTAAATTCCCCTTGACTCAAAAATTCTTGCCACTGAGCATGCATAAAACTACTCAAATTCCGGCAATACTAAATGGTTTGGCACTTAAGTTCTGGCAGGATTCTCTTTGTAGTTGTTCCCCAGCCTCTCTCACCTGCAGAGTATTCAGAATATGAATGGCAAATTAGGCCTCTCATGAAATTTAGCCAGAAGGTAGGAATTGGAGTGTTCGCCCTCTCACTTTGCCCTTGTTGCCCACTTTTATTCCACATTGCATAGTAATTAAAGAGCTTGCCTAGGACTGGAAATGTAAACCTGCCCATGTAGTCATAACCTCAGAATTCATCATTTCTGAGCTCTAGAAAGAATAAATTCTTTCTTACATTCTGGCATATAAAATCATGTCTTTATACAATGCTTAGGATTTCAAAATGAGCAAAGACCATACGGTAGATCTATTTTTGATATTCAAGTCTGCACATGTTTTCTGCTGTTGAGTCATATTTAATTAAAATAACTTCTCAGTTCATCTTTAAATAACCTGGCATTTATTTTTAAAGAAACCAAATAAATTGGCTCATTTAAAAAAAATTACAAACTTATTTTTGGTCTGTGGAGACTGGAGAACAGTTTTGTGTGTGTTTGTTTAATATTTTAAATATCATCCATATATGAAAACTCACTGGATAAATAATCTAGAATTAATATCATACAAGGTGGTGCCTCACCAGTTAATTTTTATTCTTGAGCACAACAGCAAAAAAATGTTAAAAGTAAATGTTTAATCTGAAAGCTTTTGACCTGAACACCTGTTCCACTTATTTATTTATTTAAGATTACTAATTTTCTCTGCATGGTAGCACTTGGAACAGATGCAGTAAGGCATAAGTTAGAAGAATCTGTTTGCTCTGATTGCTGGCCAGAGGGCTATGTAGAACTACTCAGACTGGGCTGAGGGCAAATGAATCTTTCATCAACAGCCTCTTCAGACTGATCAAACTTTAGCAAATAAAAAAGCTTCATCTTAAAATGGGGGAAAGAGAACAAAGCTGAATATTTCTGCATATTTCCAGACTGAGGTTCCTGCACTATGTCAATAAATGGTCAGCTTTATTATAATACATGCATATTCTAAATAAAGAATATTACAGTCCATATGCAATTGAAGTAAAATAATGATTTCGAAATAACTTACAGAACTCCAACTCAGTAAGAAAGAATAAAACTCCTTTAAGTTATATATTAAACAGCTTGATAGAAAATGGTATGCATAATTTTTTTAATTTACATTTTTATAATCAGTAGTTCTTTATGCTAATGCAGATAATGCCTCCTATCCCAGCATCCCAAAGTGGTTTACAAAGATTTATGAATTAAGCCTTGTAACATTGCTGTTAGGTAGAAAACCAGAAAAATCACCATTTTTATGGCAGAGGGAGTTGAAATACAAAGAAGAGTGTTGCCAATGCTCATGAATTTTTATGTATTTCATGTTCTTTGTGGATTTTCTTAAAAAAACCATTTCTTGGATTGATGTAACTACATAGGACTCTTAGCTTCTATTTATTTTCAAGTTTTAACCCTCTTTGTTGAGTAAATCTGGAACACGTAATATAAATACACTTAGGCTCAAAAAATGGGAACACAAATAATATAGACCACATCTTAAAAAAAAAATCTCCTAAGTTTACAGGCAATTCTCAGCACTATATTGTTAGGCCAATGTAGATATCATAGAACCCTGTTATTCTGAGCACATTGGTGAACTGTGCTATCTCTGTTTCTGTGGAAGTGGACAGGAGGCAAACTATCACATACTTGGAGAAATGTGCATCTTAGAGAGAAGTGTAGCTGACAGAACCCCTCACTCTCATCCTCACAAATATACATACAGGACGAGGCAAAATATCTAGCAATACTCCCTTGGGAAGAGTCAGTTTCATACGACCTTCATCTAGGCCTAAAAGACTGCTGGTCCTCAGTGACTTGATTGAGCCAATGCTGCACACCTGAGCCAGATTGTTTTTTTAATACACTTGAAAAATCACATTTAGAAAACCTAATTCAAAAGGGGAAAATTCACCATATGTAGTTGAATGAAAGTAAAAAAATCAGATAAAGCCAAATTCTTTTGCCTAATTATCCTTAATAAACTAATAATCTAAGGAAAGGAAGGGATGGAGAAGGAGTATTTGTGTGTATTCTAAATTTATTTAATCAATATGGAAATCTTTTTGAGTAGTAACCTAAAAGTAACCACTACTTTTTTCCTGAAAACTGATTCCCAAACTGCATCTTAGCTGCCCTTCTTTTTTGTATTAATTGCATGATTTGGTTTGTGAGGGGGTTGAGTGGCTAAGTAGTTATGGTGTCTGCAGTGTCTCTAAGAATAAGTTTGATTCTCATTGCACACATCCACACTTCCCTTAATGTGCCATAATTATGGCACATTAAGTTTAGTACCTATAATAACAGGTACTAAATGTGCTGCAATTGGTGCTACTGCGCATTAGTGCAGATGAACGCTTTTTTATGATGCTTAATGTGCATTGGGCTAACTCTACTGTGCATTAATACATTAACATGCTTTTTGTGTGACGTGCTAATGGACAGTAGCATTAGTTTAATGCACCCACTCTGAACTTGTACTGAAAGCTTCCCCTAGTTGATCCACAGTTCTGATTGTATATATATATGGTCATCAGACTGGGAAACCAAAAGTTCCTAAGTGTGATGATGTTTATGTCTTTCCCTTATGTGCCACCTACTGCAAACATAGGTATGCATGCTAACTAAATAAGCGTCTAGGGTTGGGGCAGACACAAAAGTGATTTGTGGACATTGCTTTTTTGCTTAATGTTATGTTGCATTACATTTGCATTCTAGGTTCCTCTTGAAAGTTTGAAAGATAGCAATAGCCTCTGGACATAGTGGAAGCTCACCCTTGCCATGTCACAGGGGTCTGAACTGTTAAAAAATCTGATTTATTTTATGTGGCTTCAGCATTCTGATGTTACACAATTATGATAGGTATAAAGAGACATTGTGGTCTTGTAAAATGAACAGAGTTGGGAGTTGAGACTTCCTGGTTCTTTCTGCCTTAGTAGTGAATTACTATATGGCCCTAGGCAAATCACTTCACCTCTTTGCTTCAATTTCCCCAGCTGTAAACCAGGGATAATAATGCATGCCTTATACACAGGCTGTTAAGGACTGTTTAATGTTTTCACAGTGGACTGAACACATCCAGCACAATTGTGTTAAATATTATCAGGTTACCAGTAACATGTACTAAACATTACACTGTGGCTTTCAGTTTATGGAACTGCACCTTTGGCTTTAGAAATTGTTTTCATTTTACACCTCTAGCCTAAGGTAAACTGCTGTGAATGAGGATGTTTCCTGTTTGCAGGGAGACAGATAAAGTCTGAACTTTAGACTTTACTGGGGACAATGGGAATTGAATCATCAGCTTCGGCAGAGCCCAGATTTCAGCAAAGTATGAAAAAGCACCTTCTCCAGTTCAGCAAAGTTAATGTCAAAACGTGAAAAGAAAATGTAAAGTATTTTAAAACATTATTCAAAGAAGCTCCATCAGAGTTGTTTAAAAAGATGTGTCCTGAGGTAGACCTGAGAATGTGTACAGTTCATTAGAGGCAAGTACAATAGTTTCTAATACATGGTGAACAGCTAAGAGATGACAATATATTTTGGAAGTATTATATTTGGACGATATATTTTGGAAGGATATATTTGGTAGTATTCAGAATGCTGGGTGCTCTCCATGCAGAGAAGTTCATAAACTCTGGTCTCCAAAGCATAAAAAAAAAGAACATATGGAGAGAGAAGATTAAAAGGCAATATTTAGAGAACACTAACTATTATGAAAGAAAGTGTATGGGAATCTGTGACCTCGTGAGAAGGGAAATAACAGATTGATGTTATTGTTTTTTTGTAGTTTGTACTTATTAATAACATGAGGCACTTTTACATGTGCTCCCAGGAGTTGTGGGGGGGACAGGAGGTACATACTTTAATTAGAGCAGCTCTCAGAGATGCTGCTGCATCTTTTGCATCAGTGTCCCCACACTTTAAAATGGTGGCAGGGGTGATGAGCTTTAGTTCAAGCACACCTGCCACCATTTTTAAGTGTGGAGGCAGTGATATAGGAGATGCAAGAGGCTGCTAAAGGGCAGTAATTGCCATGCTCCAGCAGACTTAATTAATTGAGTCGGCTCCAATGCACTGGAATTCTAGTGCAATGGATTAGCCTCTGCACTTGTGTATAGGCACCCATTAATACTCTCTAATTCCACCATCCAATCCTCTCCTTTGTTTCCTATACAATTCCAGTCTCCTCACTCTTTCAACATCGAATCCCCTTCCAATATGGATGGGAGCTCATTAGGGAGGTTGATAAGTGATGTAGATCAGCAATTCCCAACCCCTAAATGAGGGTCACGGGGGGGGGGGGGGGGAGAGAGAGGGGCAATGCTAGTGGCACCACAGAGAAAAGATGAGCTGTGCTGCATACCAGGAGCTCCCCTGCTCCCCATCCCACTCTGCTCCCAGCAATGGGGCACAGAAAAAAAAAGGCTGGGAACCACCAATGTATAATAAGCAAAAAACAGATGTAGATAATTAAATCATCTTAGGTTCTTGCAAGTCTTGTGGAGAAAATAATATGTAGGAGGGAATCAAGTGAGACAAGAATAGTGCATTAGCTGACCTTCTCAGGAACAGCTGGCTATAATTAAAATAGAAAGGAAAGAGCCATGGTTATGGGAGAAGGAGATATGGAGAGAGAACTAAGTGGTATTATTGGCAACACATGGGGTATGGAGCATGGGACAAAGCACTATATTGGAAGGGAGATGTGAGAGGCAGAGTTATGAGAGTCTTTGCCTTAAGGTCACTGGTTTCCTTTAATTTTTGAAACTGGAAATGTTATGTGCAGGCTGTTCAGTGACCTATAATTGGTGGTCACCATGGGGTCCTAAAGAAGGTCCTACAGACTGTCCTACAGTCTGATCCAATGGTGGGGTGAAAGATTTGAATGCTAATTATTTATGACACTCAAATATGACACAGAAATACCTATAATCAAATTATTTCAATCAGAATTTTAGCTATATAGCTTTGTGACTATGTTAGAAACATATAATATTTCTATGGAGTGTCTTTTAAAATCAGTCATACATTTAATTTCTGTTTCTACTTATTTAATACTAACAATGTGCCTGAAGGTGGAAAAAAAGCAGACAATCCTTGTGATAATTTATGAAAGGAGGAAAGGAGAAAAGTGTTTTTTGCTTGTTTAAAGTAGCTTTAATATAAAAAAGAAATCCTAAGATGTTCAAAACCTAGCCAGGTGGCAGACAATGCTAGCTCCTGGCAATAACCTACAGCTGAAACATTTGGTGTCCAAAGTCCAATTGGTGACATATAATGGAAAGGATGTGTTGAGAAATTAAGTGCTGTAGAAGTGCTTCTTATGATAATCTGGGATGACAAGAACATGAACAGATCTATCACCACCTGTTTTGTGTTTCCATAGCCAAATGCTGTGTTTTTCAACTATATTAAAAATCACACAGTTTTGTATAATAGTTGTTATTTCTTTTTTGGAAGAATGAGGTGGTTAAAAAAGTTGAAACTAAAAAAAGTCACAATGAATCATTACAAAAATACGAAGACAGTGGAAAGGGAGAAATATCCAAGTAGATGAAAATATGGGATGATGTCCTCCATATGTTGGGGTGAAGGGAAGGGCAGGCAAATACAGTTGTATATCCCATAAGTTACTCTCAGATTTTGAGCAGAAAGAGCTTTACCCACTTTATAATCTTATGGTGCATTTCTTGGCCAGTTTTAGTTTGGGCCTACTTCTGCTACTCTTCCTGCTAATACACCACCAAGTGGCTTCGCCTATGTAGCTCCTTTTAGCCTTCCCTTTTGTAGCCTTCAATTTGCAACATATCAAATTAAAGTTGTTCAGGCAGCAGTCACTTATGGCCATTCTTCATCTGGTGCCATTCTGTTATTGAAATGAAGCAGTTCTTTTACTTCTGTCTTAAATAGTTGCATAGGTACATGAATGCGTGCACACACATCCTTACATACTTTTCATCCACCCTGCACTAGAAGTAATAACCCTCTTGTTTGTCAATACAACTGACATTCAATTCTGTCTCAGATTTATGTTCATTTGGTAAGAGTGAATGAATCTTAACTTCAAAAGTTCTCAGAAATGTTAGAAAGATGGTGCATCTCCCAATTCTTTATCATTTGAGAGTTGTTCTGATATAAGATATATTTCAAGAGAAGCAGCTCCACAAGCAAGTTGCTTCAATATTTCAAATATCACAAGTTTTGGCTAAAAAGGAGAAATATTTTAATGACATTCATGTAAAACAGTTCCCATTTTTCAAATAGCTTTTGCTGATGCCCTTCTGAAAACTGAAACTTTTGAAATCATTTAACTTTAGGGTAGGCAAACAGAACAGAGATTGTCAGTAGGGTATTAGCCTCTATATCCATGCTTACCCCCAAGTCTTCACATGCTAGGAACAGCTGACTCTGTGGCTAGGGACAGAAATTACACATAAACCAGTATTAGTTATCAGAAACTGGTTCAAATCTGTAACACAACAGAAGATCATTGCATATAAATTGTTTTCAAAATGGCCAAAGCCAGTTTAAGGCAAACCTGAATGGATATAGTATCAGATTTAACTGATTTAGGTTAAATCAGTTTATTGAACTGTGTCTCAGATCCCTCCAGATTCAACCCCCCTCCCCCCAGTATCCCAGGATGCTTTGCACCTCCCTCACAAACCTCCCGCTCACAGAATGGGCAGGCTAGCATTGGCTGGAGCTGTCTGCACCAGAAGAGAAAGAAGGCATGCTCTTGCACCTCCCAGCTTCTGGCCTGGGCCACTGCAGACATGTGGCTTCATTTGTAGAGTCAAAAGAGAATGTCTGTTCACTTGCTTATCAGTTCAATCTATGCATTTTAAACTAATCTGTGTGATTGAATCAATTCAGCCTCCAGCTTTTTGACTGTCTGCACTTGGCCTGTGTGATAAATATGGTTTTATTGTTATATTTCTGTTTGAAATGTAGTCATGTCTAATACAATTGCATGCTTCAGTTTTCCCTGACTAACTTCTATGGAGGAGAAAGAAGGGGTTGAGAGATGGCGAAGCCAGAGTTGCCTGGCAATACATAACAGAAGATACATCCATCAACAAGGACATGACACTTCAACAAGGTTGGATTAGAGGTGTCCACAGAAGAGAGGGAATTGACATGGAGGAGTAGTCTGGGGCTGAGCACACTGGATAGAAAGAACTGAATGAGTCTTGGGATGCTCAGGGCTGTGCAGGCTGGACTGTGAATGGATGTACTGTGCCCCCTTTGGAGTGGGCAAAATATTTTAGCTGGTTAGCCTCTGCTCTAGTAATCATATGTATTGAAGGGGAACTGTCTGTTTTGATGCTTGGAATTTGGGATATACTTCTTTCCATTTTGTACAGGTAAAAATCCCTCTTTTGGGAGCTGAACTGAAAAGTAGTTCCCTGAAGCATGGCCACTAGAGAGGGTCAGTGACTGAAAGAGTTGGAAGGAGTCAGGGGTCCCCCCTTCTCCAGAAGACTTGCCTGAGCTGACTTCAAGGGTTGCTCAGAGACATCAGATTTGTTGATCTAATTGTGCTACTGCATTATCACTGTCTTTCGCCAGAGGTAGAAGCATGGTAGTTTGACGCAATATTCAACAGGTTTATGTTCCATTAAATCCTACAGAAGCCATTTAAAGGATCCTTATATATACTGGATTTCAGAACTGGCTCTGTAACTGATTTTCTGAAGGCTTTCTGAACAGTACTAAGCAGAAATGTGGCAGAGGAAACAAACTGTTCATAGTACAGTAGGAGATGAAATTTTCTTTCAGTTACATCATTTCACCTACATGATGGGGGAAACACCCAGAAGGACTTAGGTACTCTGACACTGAATTCTGCAGCAACTAACCTGGGAACATTCTGTCACCTCTTGGAACCCACAATCCTGAACTATGTGCATAGGCTCATTTTCAATGCATGGGGACAATAAGATGCTCAAAGTGGGGTTAAAAATCCTTTCTACTACGCAGTGATCTGCCTAACCTAACCACAAGTAAATATTGAGGGAATAATATAATTTAAAACCCAAACCAATGAATTAGGTGCTTAACTCTGAACTAGAGAGATTTTCCTATAGTTAGTTTCTACCTCCCAACAGAACACGACTGAAGAAGTAAGAGAAAATTATGTCCTCCCTTTTGTCAAAAAGCTCAATATCTAGAGCGCTCACTCAAAATGTGAGACACACAGGTCCAGTTCCATCCTCTGACCTGAGGAAATTTGAACCCTACCTGGTTTCAGCCCCTGCTGTTCCCAGTGAAAACCAACTCTGAAAGATAGGACCCTGAAATGTTTGGAAGCAAGTAAACACATCAGCATTGATTACAGGAACAGAGGAGCAATGTTTCAAATGTAAAAATCCTCACAGATCGTGAAGATAAACTTGAGATCCTAAGCATCAGTGACTGCAGACTGACAGGTATAGATAAGGAAATGCTTAAAGCAAGAGAAGAAATATCTAATCTGCTCAGGCCATAGTGACAAGAATTCAGAGAGAACTGCACGCATCATGACAGACTCTGTAGACAAGTCACTCATCAGCTGGGACTCCATCAACCAATGCATCAGATACATGCCAGATTCCAAACCAGATTTCTAAAGATGTCAGTCATACATACATAAGTGGTATTAATGGCAACACATGGGGTAAGGAGCATGGGACAAAGCACTATATTAGAAGGGGAATGTGAAAGACAGAGTTATGAGAGCCTTTGCCTTAAGATCATTGGTTTTCTTTAAGTTTGGTTTCCCTTTAAGTCAGCAGAGGAACATAATGACAGGGAAAAAGATAAGTGTAAAACTGCCTCCGAAGTGTAATTGTCAGCATACCAAAATGTGCCTCTCTCTTTGTGTTGGGTAATGCATCCCACAGTAGGATGTGACAATCAAGAAATGAAGAGACTAACAGGTATGGATAAGGAAGTGCTAGGCTAGGAATCACCAAACCAAAAATGGTTACTCATTATTGTACTCAGGATCTAGCCTAGCTTTTGCAAGCATTGCATTTCCCCAGGAAGATCTATAAAAAGAACTTATATCAAAGGACAAAATGAATATCAGTTTGACAACATCTATATTAACTCAAGGTTCAAGATATCTCTATGAGATGCAAAAGCTTACAAGGCAATACACATTAGTGACCACAATTTTTTGCATAGACAAAGTGAAAATAAAACAGAAAAAGATCAACTGAAAACAGAAATTAGGGGGAAAATTAACAGTTGAAGTAACTGGAAAAAAAATTCACAAGTGAAAAAAATAAAAAGGAATATTGTGAGAAATACCAATTTGAAAAGACTTATTGTTAGGTACAGAAGAAGCTGAAATGCAGACTGGAACTGAACAAAATGAGCAGTGATCAGAAACTATTCCAATTGGATAGATCAGTGGTGTTCAAACTTTTGGCCTTGTGGACCAGGTGAGTGCTGCAGAGGCTGGTTCATGGGCAGGTTCGGATCCCACACACAGGATTTGGCCCTGAATGCCTGAATTAGATCCTGCATGGCCTCATTTGGCCCCTCCATGCCAGGATCAAGCCCCATGCCCTCTCTGCACAACAGAATTGGGCCCTGCAGCAGGATCAACTGTGGGCCCCAATGCTACTTTTCCCCAACTCTGCAGTTCAGGATTGGGCCCCATGCACAAGCATCAGACCACAAAGCCCCAGACCACCCTGTCTGGCCTTCTGCTATCTCTGTCCAGCCCCATGTTCTCAGATTGAGTCCCACAAACCAGGATCAGGCCCCACAATGCCCCAACAGAAGCACTAAAAGCATTTGATGTCACTGCTTTAATAAAACTGACACAGCTATTCAAAGGCAGAGGAAAAGAGAATCTTCCTGATTAGTGGTATCTTGGAATGATTGGGGTATATCCCCACAGCTCAATGTACTGTCATGCAGAGACACCTGAGGCAAGAATACCAGCCAAACAAACAAGGTGTAAATCCAGGTGTCACCTAGTATCACTATTCTGGAAAGCAAAAACATCAAGAAGATAGGACAATTAGCCAACAGAGACCTTAAGACAGAGTGATGGCGAAGGAAGGGACATCATCTACAGAATATACCAAATTTAACAACGTATGGAAAACTGTTCAGAACCAAAACATCACAGAAGTTTTAACTGAAACCTTATATCATGCTCTTATATGACCATTAGTGCTGGAGCTCTAGATAGGAAACTTAGATGCCTTTGAAAACAAGTACCCAAGGAAGATTCTCTATATTTGACAGTCACCAGCAATGAAGAGATCTGAAAAATCAAAAACTAGCATTTCACCTTGATCAGACTCAGAGAAAAGCCCTGGACATTACCTGGAGCATATAACTGCACATGCCAGTACATGGACCCCAACATGAAAACCCTCAGAAGAGACAGCACAGCAGACAGACAGTCTCAACTATGTAAATCAGATGAAAATAGCAATAAGTGACAGAAAAAAGACTACCAGTAATTTCTCCTCTGTGTATTAAAATTGGCAAAATTCATTAAATGAAATGGTAAGCAGTGCATTGCAGTAAGAACAGGTCTCCTTCCTCCTAAACATGTGGATTAGACTCAAAGACCAGTTTATTTGCTGAACTATATATTGCAGGCAAGGTTCTTTGGGTAGATGTGATATCTTTCTCAGACCAACTGAGTAGTTGGAAAAAAGTTCTATGCAAGCTTTTAAGCACAAGCACCCTTCTTGAGACATAGGGAGACTGCTGTTCTGAAATCTCCAAGGAATGAAAGAGTCTAAAAGTGTGAAAGGAGGTCAGTGAGAATGTAAATAGGTGCAAATTAGGAAAACAATGGGTAGAGAAGGGAGGGGAGTGGGAAATAATGTCCAAGTAAGCAAGGTAGATTGCTGTAGTTGAGTTCTCCAAGAGAGGAAGTTTTTAAAAGAATAAATAGCTGGAAATTAGGAAGACAAAGGGTAGAGAAGGAGGGGAGGGGAGAGGAGGGGAAGAAAAGGGGAGGGGTTATGAGCCAAGGGTGCCTGTGACCAAAAGCTTGCAAAAAACATTTTTTTCCAACTAATCAGTTGGTCTAATAAAAGATACCAAATCTACCCAAAGAATCTTTCCTTAAACCAACACAGCTGTCTTATGGCGATATCTTTTATTGGACCAATTACAAAGTTGGGGTAGAGTTAAACAAGCTTTTGAATGCAAAACATTCTTCATCTGGTCTCCCATTTCACATGCATCCATCATTTTCTTGCACTTACTTTCATTATATAAAAAGGTGAAATGCTGCAACATCTTAGCTTTCCAGCTTTGCTATTTTTTTTTGTATCAATCATTTAGTTTTGCATAAAACATTCCCACAAGCTGAGGTGGAAATGCTGTTGTAAAAAAAAAAAGGAAAAAAAAAGGAATGAAGGATTTAAACTGAGGCCACATACAGTCATTACACTTTTACTGGGATAAGTCATTGGAAACTTGTTGATAATCAGAATAGAAGTTCAGTGCACATGCATGGGTTAAAAAATGGTTGGAACCTAGTATAAAATTTGTTTCCCTCCCTCCACCAAAGAGTGAAAGTGTGTTCTGTTCACAACCAATCTAAACTGTGCTGCTTACAGAAAACCCAAGTAACTTAGATCAATTCTGCTTTGGGCTATTTAAAGGTCTGTACCTATCCTGAAAAAAAAAAATTAGTGACCTAATATAAAATCACAGTCTTCAGTGAGTGTTCCTCTAAATTAGTGGTATAATAAATGTCCTCTAAGTTAAATATATGAATGAAAGGTAGTTGATGATAGGAAATATTATCTAATTACAATCTATGAAATCCTTAATTTTAAGCATTATAGGCAAATAAATGTTTTATGTTTACCTTTGCTGGATTTCTTCATAATGTAACTATTTTGTGCATCAGTTTAGAAACTGATGCATAGCTGCATAAATCCTAAATGCTCTTTTATACTGCAAGGTAGTATGTGCGTTTCATCTTTAATAGCTACTAACTCATTTAGCTGCAGGATAACACCAGGCTAATCAAAGGTCACCCAAGTCCTGGTCGATGTTGAATGGGAGTTGACAAGTTTGCAGTCTAACACACTATTCATGGGGATTCTTTCTGCAGGAGTAATATCCATCTGAGACTGACACAATGCTGACTTTCAAACTGATTAATTCAAATCCTCAAAGGCTGTTCAAATCCAGTCAACTTTCCAAGCTTTATTCTAGGGAAAAATTATTCATCCTAGGAGAAAATTCTATCCTTGGATAAACGACTATGTCTGATAGCAATATCTATTATAAGTAGCAGCGGGAATGAAGGGTCTTCTCTGACCATGAACTTTAGTGTGCATATTTTTTTTCAGTTTAAAACAAAATAGGTCATAGTGGTTAACCA
Source organism: Caiman crocodilus (assembly GCA_030014935.1). Taxonomy (NCBI): domain Eukaryota; kingdom Metazoa; phylum Chordata; order Crocodylia; family Alligatoridae; genus Caiman; species Caiman crocodilus. The sequence goes on along the minus strand of JAGPOW010001296.1, from coordinate 74,762,523 downwards.
TAATTCATAGAAAATATGTGTATATTTTTTACATTCAGGAGAACAAAGCAATCAAAAGAGAAGACATACCAAGAAAGGTATGAGAACATTTTGTTTTATAAAGCTAAATAAAATACAGTACTTCTTAAATTTACAGTGCCTCTTTTGGCTATGAAAAATTCCCTGATGACTTGGTAAATAGAAACCAACATCTTCACTTTTGAAGCTCGCTTAACTATCTACTACTGTACTCTCTAAAGTCTGTTTCAGGTTTGTATAAAAGGGTTTTATGACTTTTTAAAAATAGTTTCATTTATGCACTCAGTGGGCTTCATTTGAACATGTAATTATTGGAACGTGCGTGTAAATCAATATCGTCTTCCCCAAATAGTCAGTTCGGAGTCTAACTAGCTATTAGTATAAGCAATTGTTCACAAACATGAAAAAAGAATTGCAGCTTTTCTTAAGATCTCAAAATGAAGGCCATAATTGGCCTGACAAAGGATTTTTGAACCCCAAAGCTTGCTTAATAACTATTGTCCAATATTTGGGTTTGTCTAATAAAAGATATCAAATTCACACAAGGAACCTTGTCTGCCTATAATAAAAATCTAACATTTTAGTAATTTTACTTGAAATACATATCTGAGTCTCATTGTTACATTCATCTCTCTGAGTGTATTTTTGTTACGCATTACAATATGAGGCATCTTAATGCAGAGTCTATTATAATGTAGAAATAGTTATAGTGTATTTAAGATAAGGTCAGAGCAAATGTGAAGCTCATCAGTCAAGAAAAGAAATCAGATGCAGTGCTATGCAATTATAAAATAATTAATATTGTAATGAACTTATATTTGACAAGGATGCTTTTCCATGAACCTATGAAGGGAGGGTATGTCCTCTGAAAGGTAATGATTAGTAAAGAATTCTTTGCAATGCATCTACAGAGGAAATTAAAGCTTATATACTAATGCATACTAAATTTAATTAAATACATTGGACCACTGTAGGAAAGGTCTGTAAATATACATACATACATACACACACACACACACATATACACACATAAATATATGTATATGTATGTGCGTGTGTGTGTAAGTGTACAGACACACACACACACACACACACACACACGTTCTTAGAGTCCATGAAGTAATACTTAAATATCATCCTGCAAGAAGTAAGAGTTTTCTGATTACTTACTGGAGGACTATGTGCTTATGTAGTAAGTGAGGAAAGGCTAGATCAAGACTTACACATGAATGGAAGGATGTTACTACACTACAGATTCCTTGACTAAGACCAACCTACCTTAAGCGTGTGTTTTCTTCCAGGTTGGTGAACCTCCTTTGGCGGGATTTAAACTAGGCTCGCCGGGGGAGGGGGAAGATGAGGGCGGAGGAGACCTTGAACTGCCAGGCCTTGCGACAGCCAATGAGTCCGGACCATCGGTCAAACGGGAGAACCAGGTAAGTGATGGGGGCCGGGGCATTGTAGAGGCTAGGGGGTCAGTGGGCACAACCGTTGGAGGTCTCAATT
>JAGPOW010001296.1:74723622-74751724 GCA_030014935.1 Caiman crocodilus | reverse complement strand
TGGGGTCCTGTGACCCTGGCACTCGTTCCTGCCATTGGCAGGGGGTCAGACTAGATGGCCTGCTCTAGGCCCCTTCTGACCCTAGGTACTATGAAACTACAGTGGATAAAGTAAATATAATGTTTATTGCAAGCACCCACCATTAAGGAACTTGAAAAACAAATGTAATAAAACAACTGATATCCAAAACACTTCTTTCTCATTGATATGTTAATGAATTTCCAGACCTTTGCTTCTCACTTGACAGGTTAACTTTTCATATACAGTATTTCATCTCTGGGGGGAAAGAATTAAATCACACCATTGAGAACAACATGGATTTGTTTGGCTTGTATTTTGTATACCTTGTAGCTCTTGGAATGATCTTTCTGCATTTCCTTTCCTTGTAGCTGAAGGGAACAATGCCTAACTTAGAAGGGAAAATGGGAGACAGAAAGGTGAGTTCCAAATAAATTTTGAAGCACTGCCCAGATTTATTTTTCCAACAGCATGTTTTCAGCATGGACAGCTGTACATTAAGAAGCAGTAATGAAAGCATTTATTATTTACCAGGTAAACCAAAATAGAATATATTTTAATACTTTTAAAGCATTGTCAGCTTAGATAGCGGCAGCATAAAAAGCATGTATTGCTGTTAAATGTATTCCCCTTGCTCCTGCTATCACCACCCAGTCTAGTGCCCGTTTTTAAAAACATTCTGTATAATGGTGTGCAGTGTAAATCTCCCAGGGTCTAATTAGCATCCAGAAATACTGTCGGGTCCAGATGTGCAGGTGTTAAAAGGCATCTTAGCAGCTAGAAGGTAAATTGGTATCTGTAACAGATTCTATCAGTGTTCATGAATGACCCATGATCTTTCATTTGTTTAGCCTAATTCCATAGTAATGCCCAGGGGCAATACTGACACCTTCTGATAAGAGCAGGGTATGTCAGTTCTCCTGCTATTGAGTTCATTCAGAATAATCTTTGCATCTCTAAAGCAGTGGGTGGTTCTCATAAATGTTTTCCTTACATTTCATATTTAAGTTCTTCCATAGCCCTTTTAAATATTCCATCTTTCCAGTATCCAGTTTGACATAACATTTACCTAACAAGGAGAAGCAGCAAATGAAATGATGGGGCAAAGGAAGCCAAAGTCCACCTGGAGAAAATCTAGAAAAGCAAGACTGTTTCTATGGTGAGATCCACTTGTTTCAGAAACTTCACTTCCCAAAGCACTACCAAATTCAGCTATTAGAAGCCATTAAGTTTTCATGGATTATGATTGCAGACAGAGACCCTGAAGTAATAAGTTTACAGACAGGTGTTCTCTCAAAAGAATAATTTATAAAGAGGCATTGTTTAACTGCAGAGTGAATGACATATAATGGTGTAAGTAACAGAAAACATATGCATTCAATAATAAAAGGATAACTTTGGGCTAAACTAAGATAATGTTCCATAACATAAGTGACCTGTATCACATTGATTAAAGAGAGAATACTCAAAGCCAAAGACAATACATTTCAAAAATCTGAGAAGCAAGGTCAAGTAAAGACAGTACATCAGGGTTCTATTTGATGCAAGAATTCAGGGTAAAATAAAATGCATGACTTTTGCGTCATGTTATTTGATCAGTAAACCCCACTTAGTGATTGCAAAAAAAAATTAGTTTTGTTTCTGTTTTGCCCAGGTAGAGCAGAGGTCTGGGGATCTAAGACTGAAACAATAGATTTGGTATATTGCCAGGGTTGATAACTAGCCATAAAATTTTGCATCGTCTGTTTAAAAAAAACCCAAAGGCACCAGACTCAAAATTTTTCTTTAAGAACAACTGAGCTGCCCATAAAAAGTTAAAGAAACACTGAGCTCATTTCAAGATCCACATTGGAATGAAGTTAAATACAACTGTCAATGCTCAATAGCGAGAGAGCATCTCCACCTGGTATCTGAGAAAGAATAGTTCTCAGTGCCTACCTGCTCAATACTTGCACCAATGGTACCCAGGGCCATGCATCCCTGGGCTGGGTAGGACAGGGATGGACCTTTGGGGCTGGGGATCCATGCCAGGAAAGGGGTACCATGGGTCAGGTTGGAGGTTGGTCAGGTTGAAAGTTGAGGGGGGCATGTTGGAGAGGACAGTCAATTGTGTCAGGGTGTAGGGTGAGTAGGAGACCCCTGTGGTGGGGGCACTAGGGTATAAAAATACTGCAGCCATAATGCAGTAATGCCAACCTAAGATGTGATTTATTGTCAATAAAAAAAAATATAAGTATAAAAAAAGGTTGGTTGTCAGTAAAAAGTCTGCAGATTGCCAATAAAAAAAAAATCTTTGGTTGGAAACCCTGTATATTGCAATACTTGAACATTGAACGAAATTTGCATAACCAAATATTAAATGACTGTGCAGTAGCTGGTGTTATTGTACCAGCATTATTGTTATTACTGCGCAGTAGAATCATATCAGGATTCGTGCCCCATGATACTACTGCACAGTTGTAAGGAGCTACTGTGCAGTAGTAACAAACTATTGTGCAGTAAGCATCTCATGTAGATGTGGCCACTGCAAGCTAAACTATTCTGCCTTTTGGCCCTATTTTGTAGCCATTGCTAAGCTCTATGTAGCCATCTGCAGACCCTTTACTAGTATGGTACGCACCCAGTTAAATACTAGATTTAGATGTGTGATTACGGTGTAGACATATCCCGTTTCTACCAGCTCAGTGAGTTATATTATAGTTTCTTCAGTTTTTTCATCCTGTCTACAATATTGTCAGTTTTGACTTTCCTTGGTATTTTTTTCCCAGAAAATTACTTCACAAAATTGTTTTTTTTCCTAGATTGTATCTTAGGTACATGGGTAAATGCAGAAAGAAAGAAAAAATAGTACTGTAGTGCTAACAGATTCCATAATCCAGTGCTACAATCACAGAACGATCTGAGCTCCTATGCAGCTCTCTGTCACAGATGTCTTGAAAGTTTTTCAGCACTAAATGGTACTAAGGAGGCTGGTAGAGGCTTGTGACTTGTTCCCATTTAGGATTTATAAAATTATTAGTAATCAGAGGATTGAGAAGAGATTGGGAGGAGGCATTGGGAGCCCAAAGGGGAAGAGCTCTGAATAATGGGAAGCAGGAGCATGAGTTGTGGAAGATGGAAGAAAAGATCTGGGAGCAGAGCCCTTATAGAGTAGAATACCTCTGCTAAACAGGAGCTTAGAGTTGCTTTGGGGGTTTTCAGTGCTCAGGTCTAGTGTAGGATTCCAGCTGCCTGCCAAGCTTCTTAGTAACAGGAATGTTTGATAGGATCAATTAAGTTTGAACAGAGCAAAGAGCTTACTAAAGCTTCCTGAATGAGTATTAGAGAGTGTCAATCTCCATGCTCTGAACAAATTCCTTATCTAATTAGAATTCTGTTCCTTATCATTAAGGCCTTCTGGGATGCATCATAGCAACATCCAAAACTATCTTTCTCTTGACAGACTTTTAAGAGAATTGCTGTCAGTGGTCATGTTCCCACTGACACTACGCCACAAGGAAAACATTTGAGTTCTGGGACCAGTTATTTTTGGTAGAGTCAATAGGAAGTGAAGAGCTGTGAAGTAAATAAGTCCATGGGCAGTGCAGTGCAGTACAGCTTACTTCCAAAAGAGACCAGGAACCATGTGCTGCTTCTCACAGACTTTTATTGTCATTTCTATTCTGTGGAGTTAGTTACTTCCAGAACAAAAAGGTCATTAAGTTCCAAATCCTCCAAGATCCATTGTGGTCCATGCCATCTGACAATAAGTCTATGTTTCTGGACTTATTCTGCTTTATCCACACTGAATTTTACTTTTCGGTGTTCTAAGCCCAAATGCTTTGCTGAGTCACTCAATGATAGCTCAGTGCTACAATAGTCACTATCATAGTTATAGTATTTGGCCTATGGCTAGGTGGGCCTAGGTGTATTAACCACATCATCAGGTTTTTTGTATTTCTTTAGGCCTGTTTTGTAGACCATGAAAGGACTAAGCCATGAGGCTGCTGGTCTTGCCTCCCTGAACCCATGTGCTCTTCCTCTGTGTTCTGACTCATCTGTGATTTCTGATCTTAATATACCCTATTTCAGAGGAACATCCGATTTAACACGGAGAAAATTGTAAAAGCTAGCAAAACAAGGACAGGAGGAGAAAGAGTGGAAATAATTATAATAATTTATTTCATGTATTATCAATTCATTATTAATTTTCTTCTTTCTGTAGAGTATCAATCATCCATAATTTTTTATGATTAATTTCTACTGCAGCAGCAATATTTGTTTGCATTCATGTATAATAGTGAAGAGAAGAGACTGTTCTAAAAGACAAACAAATACGAACAAATTCAGAATGCTCCATGTTGCTAAAATCTGCCCCAGCAACTTCCTCCAAAGCTGTAGTATCGGCTGCAAACTAATTATTACTTTATTATGCTTAACCTTTTGGGATGGTTTCTGTATCTTTCCCATTATTACTGCCATAAATTGTTTGAACATTTATTATGTGCTTGAAATGTTATCTTGCTCTCTTTGAAAAACAAGGCGGGGGGGGAAAAAAACAAAAAACAAACTTACTAGTAATATAAATGCTTCTTGTTTTTACCTATATAATTCACTGTTTCCAAAGGTATAGACAAGTTTTCTAAAACCAAAGAGAAACTCAGAGGCTAAGGGAAAAGATTTAAATTCTCAAAGTAAAAAAAAGTGGGAGACTGCTGTTGCTTGTTTTAGCAAACCACCTAAAAAAAATACCTGTTCAGTAACAGGTTAATAATGCAGTGATACTCATGAAGACAGTAATTTCTTTTAAGTCATTACATGCAATACCTTTTTTCAAATTATAAGTGTGACAAGCCAAATTGATGATATGGTGGCATAATTCAGCACTAACAGTTAGGGATAAGAGAATGTTAAGGACACTGTTCTAATTCTACAGGGCAAAAGGGTCAGATCCAGATTGGAAAACTAGGCATCTAAATTGGATTTTGGCAGAACTGTAGCAATTAAGGCATAAAAAGCAACCAAGAATACCCCCTCTCCAGCAGTCCAGGAAGCCTCCTACATACCTAAATGCACGTTTTGCCCACATCTTAACTGCCTAGTTCTCTAGGAATCTGAATTTAGGTATCCACACATGCAAACCTGCACCTCAGTCTAAGCAGCTGCTGCACACAGCATTTGTTCCAGCAGGGTGTATTGGGCTTCAGCCCTTGTCCAGCCTCGGCTCCAGAACCCACGGGGTTTTCCCTCTGTTTCAGGTGTCCCTTTGCCACAAGCTCCAATGGGGCCCCCCTTCAGACATGTTTACATGGAGCCAGAGCTCCCCTTCTCGGCTCCGTGCTGCTAGGGAGGCATGGGTAATCACTGCCTCCTTGAAGACCTGCATAGCATGTTGGGGCTTAGGGCCCCATTTCCACTGTGTTTTTTTCTTTGTGTAGATTATACAGAGGCCAAACCAACACACTAAACTCAGGGACATGCAGGCGCCAGAAGTTAAGCGCACACAGCTGGGCTTACAGCTTTTTTACAGTGTTGGGGGCAGGGGTATACCAGACTCTGCAGCTTTTGGGCCTGTATAGTGAGTCTACTTTGCTGCCATTGGATTCCCAAGAATTCACACTGGGGCCCAATTTCTTGCATCTTTTTGCTGGACAACGTGAGCCCAAACACTTGCACCTTCTCCTTTAGGGACTCAAAAATAGAAATAGTTAATTCTGGGCCTTGACCTCCCACAATGACGTATTGCCAGACATGCACCTCTGGATGACTCAGTTGGACTTTATGGACCACCACAGCTAGCATTCTATGGGCCAGGGTGGGCTGTGCACCCAGCCCTGGGGTAGGACTGTGTAGGTGTACTGCTGTCCCCACCATATGAAGGCAAACAAAGGCCAGTGATTTTCATGAATGGGGATAACAAAGAACATGTCCTTAATGTCTATGGAACCCATCCAGTGGGGGCCACAGCACCATCAGCTTTCCATCAGTGCAGGCACAGATGGGACCATGGCTGTCAGATGGTCAGTGCTGGCATTCAAAGTCCTGAAATCAACAGTCAATTGCCATTCCCCATTTGGTTTACATACCGGCCACACCGGGTTGTTGTACAGGGAATGAGTTTGAATGATGGTTCCATCCTCCAGCTGTTGGTTGATGATATCCTGGATGGGTTGCGTTGCCTTGGGGATGGGGGGGGTGTAGTATTGAGGTTGGTGTACCCCCTTCATGGCTGGGAGGGTGAGTGGGGTCATGGAAAAATTGGGCTACTGCCATCATCATGTCCTTCTGCTCACTCTCCTGGCCTGTGGCACATCCAAACTGCCAGGTTCCTTCTTAAAAATAAACTGCTGCCCCTGCCACACATTTAGTCCCAGTAGGCCCTGATGGCCACTGCAGCAGAAGGTGAGTTCAGGGATTTTTTTTTTTTCCAGAGCCAGATGCTGGGGCTGGGCAGGCCAGCTGTTGACAGGGCTGGGAGAGCAGACAGGGATCAGGGGCGCTCAGGAGGGCTGAGGGAGCAGGCTGAGGATGGGGCCTGGTAGGGGTCCCCTCATTGTCCTCTCCCCCCTCTTGCACTCCCCCACTGCTCCCTACTTACCGGCACTGAGCCTGGATCCAGTTCCCTGAAGCAGTGAACAGGGACTGCCTGAATCTCTGAAGCTCCCCAAATCTTTCCAAATTGATTTGGACCTTTTTAATGGTCTCCCTATTCAATTTGGATTTGGAGATTCAGCCGCTGAATTGGGCCAAATCTCTTCTAAATTGAATCCACCCCTGAAGCATCACACACCCCTACAAACCAGTGATGCAAACTCAGAGAAGCAACCTTAAGTTGCTTCTCCTTGATGAAACCAAGGGCTACTCCCTAATTATAAATACTGCCAAGTTGTGGCAGGTGAGAGGCAATTAGGTATTTCAGGAGGTGAAAAAAGAAGTTGGGTAAGGACAGATCACCAGCAGGTGGTGGGTCAACCTAGGCCCTGCTGTAATATTAAACATTATCAACAATATGCAAGTGCATCATGTTCAAATTAAAACAAATATTTAATTTAGAAGTCACTAAAATAAAAAGCATGCAGGTTTCTAGTGTCAGAACTAGTCACAGATAATCATCACACTTACAGTAATCAAATACAATACCATGTTATTGAAAATCCTGGAAAGCAGAATGAGTGTTACTTTTCTAGCAAGTAAAGAGGATTAGAAACAATACTGGTAGATTAAGTTCATGTACCAATGTGACGAAGAAGAATTATTAGTGGATGGTAAACTCAGAACATGGGAAAGAATACTGGAAGGATGAAGCTACAAAGCATTATTTTAAGACAGTGTACACTAAAGTTGGCAAAGATGAGAAATCTTGACAAAAACACAAGCTTCATACTGCACAGGATTCCATTTTGCTAGTAAGGCACTGGCAATTATCTTCCAGGGATGGTACTGAAATGGAGAGGGGGTCAGCATAGGAAATATGGTTTCATTTTAGGAAAGGTAAAAGTTGCATGTGTCATATATTGTACCCTCTGATTTCTTGCATACTCCCTTTTCCAGAAATGCGTTAACGTTCGCATGTGAAATATAAACATGCTGTATCCATTAGGCTACCACAGAGAATCTTCAGGTTGGCAAGATGAAGTAATGCCCCTTCTAGGGTCATATATTTTTTCATTCTTGTTTTAATTATTGCAAAAGCTTTCATAAATTGCTGACATTGAAGGAGAACAGAACTCTAATCTCAATAAAAGTATTGAACCCTGAAAATAAGACTCAGATTAATGTGCTAATTTAAAAACATTTTTTCTCATTCCAACAGATGCACATTCTGTAAGCACTGACTAGGTATTACCTGATTAGGTTTATTATGGGTACAATGCACTGCCACATGCCATAGAAAGAGTTCAAAATTATTCATTCCCTGCATTTTTTTAATGCATCATAAAATATTGTTTCTCTTGTTGCTGTGCTTTCCGGATCCTTGGAACCTGACATTTCTTAATTTGAACTTATTTTCCAGGTCATCAATTCAATTATCTAATGCTATTGTCTTTAGGATTTACAGCTAGAACAGTATTTTGCAGAACTTCTAATCTCTATGTTTTCAGTTATTCTTCAACCTCCAGGAAACTAAAATCAATTTTCAACTTGTTATGTTTGTTAACTATTTGTAGTCTAAATAGTATCATACTCTCTAACGTAGTTAAGCAAGTACATTTGTCTATATGCAAAAATCAGATAGCTTGCAAAAATTCCAAAGGCACATCAGACACCATGTAGACCAGAAATAGAAGAGCAGAGCGGAGCAGAGCAGATGGGTAGATGATGAACCTGGTATTCCTTTCTTTTCAGACTTAACTCTTACAACATATAGTTGTTAGGACAAGGAAAACAGAATGAGTTGGGTTTTATTTCCAGATTTAATACCATTACACTACCTGTTTACAGATGTGAAAAAAAAAGTACTTAACTGTCAGCTTGATGTACCCCCACACCAAGCACAGCATACCCAGAAGAGGCATTATGTTAGTTTGAACCAGCTGAATAGATCACACGCTTCAGGGGACTTTTTGGTGCTTTTATCTAATAGCTGAAAGGTATGTCCCCATGAGCACATATGTGATTCCCCAGGAGAAAAATAGCAGTGCTATTTGACCCAAAGCACACTCCTGCATGTGTGCTGTGGCACATGGCAAATTGTCCCCAGTGGGATAGGGGAGACTGGGGCCAGCACCTTGACTAGCCTCAGCAGCCTTACCCAGGATGCTAGGGGCTTCCTGGGCCAGCAGCGGCAGTGCTCCAGGTATTCAGAGCCTATCTAGGCTCTCTTTTTGGTGGCCCAAGCTGCTGCCATATGTTGCATTGCTGCTTTTTTTTTTTTCAGTAGCTTCTTTTGACACCAGGATCTCCCAGTGTCAAAAAACCCCACCATGCTACAAATTAGCAATGCAGCAAATGTGCCCAAAGAGCCCCACTGAAGCACCCAATCTATACAGACTCTGATAAGCCAAGTCAAACAAACATGCTTCCTGTTTCAGTAAAGTGCTATTCTGTTTTGTTTTTCCACATCTGTCAGCTCCATTGTGCCACTTTGGGGGAAGGACAACGTTTCTAGACGCTTTAGCATATGCATATATTCATTTGACCACTTATCTAGGGATTCAAGTAGAAGTTACTTGCCCAGAAGATTTTCAGAGTTGGTGTTTGGCCATACTAAAGCCATTTGAGAATTGAGCATTCCCTCCATCAACATTATCTCTAGGTAGTTCACACATTTGCACATCTTATTCTTTGAACACAATACTAAGACATTCCTGTATTCTTTAAGCCAGGGAAAGAGGAACAAGAATTGGTCTCTCCTGGGTTTATTAGTAGGAGAGAGATAGAAAAGGTTTGTGTTTCTGTGTGTTGGTGAGGGAGGAATACAAGCCTGAAAGACAGAAAAAATGTTTAAGGCTTGCACGTTTGGTGAATTCCAAATGCACTGCAAAAGAAGTATAGGCTAGGAGATGAGGAGAGGCAGGAACAACGTCATATCTTCGAGTTCATCTGGATAGATCAAAGGTCTGCAGTGTTTTTGGGTAGAGTGCCAAAAACACCTGCAACCTTGATTTATAAAATGTTGGTGTGCCAGGGACAGATATCAGGGGAGCTGCAAGGAACCAAATCCTTATCGTGGCAGTGCAACCCCAGTCCATTCCCTGTCATTGGCCTTAAGGAATGTGTATACCCACCACCAGCAACAAGCCAGGCTGGGGCTCTGCAAACCCATGTAGTTTGCCTTCCCCTTTTCTCTCTCTCCCTCTGTATGATCATCCTCCTCATTTACACCTGCTGAAAAGCCAACAGATGTTAGTGATCTGTACTAAGCGTCTAGGTCTCATTAGCTTCTGTTAAAAAACATCAAGAACTTTATCTTCCACCCTTTTCCAAGCAACTGTCTGTCTCTGCACTAAATTCTGCAAAAAAAAAAAAACCATATTAATGGCATGTTCTCAAATTTCAGACTCACTTCCAACTGAGGTTTGTCCCTTGTGCCCAAAGCATTGCCTACTTATACCCACTTGTTCACCTTTATTCTGGAAGTTATATTTTTTTCCTTCATATACTAACAGGTACAGAGGGGAGTTTTATGCTAAACTCTAAAATGGAAGTGAATGAAATTTTCTGAGGATGGAAGAGTTATAGGGAAACGTGTTCTCATTTTTGTATATAGAAGAGGTATTTAGATGCCATGCATTGGACAGGTGTGATGTAGGCAGGTCATAAAGCAGAGATGGGCAAAATGTGCCCCAGGGGCCAGATATGGCCTGCTAGACCATTCTATCTAGCTCATGGGGCCCCTAAAATATTTTGAAAATTAATATTTATCTGCCCTGGGCTGCTTGTCATGCAGTCCTCAACGGCTTGCCAAAGCTCAGTAAGTGGTAAAATAATTGCCTGCCCCTGTCATAAAGGATAGAACTGTAGTAGCGAAGCTGAAAAGGAGATGAAGGTATGTATAAACGTGTTGGTGAAAGAGTGACTCTCAGTTGTTAATTAGGTTTTAGGCATGCTTGTAATCCGATTTAAATATGTGAGCATTGTATACAAAGAAACAGATTTTGTCAGAAGTCTAACTTGCATAGGGGTAAATGTGAGATTTAAACTGAGGATAAGGGGGCTAAGCCTGTGGTGATTCTCTTGTTCAAACCATGATGTTAAAAAAAGGGTATGTTTTCAATTGAGTCACCATGACCTTTCCATACAACATTACCCTATTTATTGTATTTTAATTTTCAAGAAACACCCATTTTATTTTCTATAGTCTTTTATAACTAATTGTAAAATACTGTGAAGTCAATTGGTCAATTCATTTCATCATTCTTTTCTCCCATACCCATTTCCTTTCCACCTCCCATTTCATTCCCATCTCCATCCTGTTAACTCTCAATAGACTATTACGTCATTAAGATTTCTTCAGCACATTTTTCTTTCAGAGTATGTCTAAATTCCTTCATTAATAGCTTTTAGCTCGTTTACATTTAAATGTAAGCCATATTAGAATTCATGTATTCAATTGATATACTAATCTGTTTCTCAGTTTATGTCAATTTGAGATCTTGTTACATCCCTGATTATTCTGTGCTCAGAGTAAAGCTGTTTAAATATGACAATATTTTGTGACATGTTTAACAAATCAATTGTGAAAGGTTAGGGATTTCAGGGCCTTGTTTCACATTGTATTTTGATCTGCTCAAATGTTGTTTTGTGTTAGCGTTAGCTCAATTTTGTAATAGTAGCACCTTAAAGCTAAAAAACTCTGGCTGTACCCCACCTGCATATTTCTGAGTTGCCTAAATAGGGACAGTGAGCCAGAACAGGCTTCTTCTATCCCTGCTTTGGTGAGAAGGTGTGAGAAGTGGGTTGGAGAAGTGGGGAGACGGCAGTGAGACTATGAAGCTGGGAAGCAGAGAGTTAATGAAATGGGAGGTGGAAAAAAAAATGGGGTAAGGGATGGGTGGTTGAAATCAAGGAAGTCAGCTACTAAAAGATAAAATAGAAAGTTAAAAAAAATTAAAAAGAAATAAAGGGGCAGTAAATTAAAGAAGGTTTCATGTTTTAATAAACTGTAATTTGGGATTGGGGTGAGGAGGGTGCAGGTCATGTTTTCCAGTATGGCTGGGAGGTGGGAATAGTGATGCTGTTTGGGGAGTTACTGCCCTAGAAAGGAAGTCCCAGCTCATGGGGGCCTAATCCCCTACCTTGTGTTCCCTAACTCACCCTCCCTAGGCCCCACTACTGGATCCAACCATGCCCTACAACCTAGCTAGCTGACATGCACTCTGCAGGCTGTTTGCATGGGGTTGCACCCCTAGGAGTGGGAAAGTCATACTGCCAGGGGCAGGAGGTGAGATTGATCCCCTAGGCAGTAGAGTTCAGGTTGTCTACATAGCATATAAGTACCAACTCCATGGGTGCTCTGGGGGCTCAGGCACCATCAAAAAAAATTAGAGGGTGCTCAGCACCCATGAGCCACATTGGGCAAGCTGGGTTGAAGTAACATGCTGCCTCTTCTGGGTATGTGTGGGGCTCAGCACAGGAATGGGAAGAAAAAAAAGGCACCCGCTGGCAAAAACCAAAGCCAGGATCTATGCCATGTAGAAGGGGGTGGAGGGGGAAAGGGCACAATGCACCCTGGGATGGTTGGGGACTGAAACTTGGGCAGCTTATCTCTGAGTAGTGGCCACACATAAATAGAACATGAGCTGCATAACATGGAATAAAGTTAATTCTGCCCTGGAGTAGCATAACTTTAAGACACCTAAAGGTTGCTTAAAACTAGTTTCAGGTGTTATTGTATAAACAATCCAGAGGTTAAGATTTCCAGGAATGTCCTATACTCAGTGTGTAACAAGGCCCTGAGTCCTTGCTACTCCTAGTTTTGAAACAGTTTTCTAAGAACAAGCTGCACCTCTTCCTTAGGTTCCAGAGCCAGGCTGCCTTAGACCCTGGAATCAGTGCCTAGGCCATTCTGCTCATCCTCATTGCTTAAATCACATGGCTGTGGGAGCACTTTTTATCTATCACACAATGATAAATGTCAGATCCTTAAAACAGCAACAAAAAGTCACCCTGCCTCTATATAAAATTTCTTCCTAATGGCAAGGCATTGTAACTCAAAGCATAAAAGCCAAAATAAATAAAATAAAATAAAATAAATGCCAAAATTTTGGAGTTTTGTTATTTATTTATTTAATACTTAGGTTTTACCACAATTTTAATGGCTTTTTTTTCATTTTACCATAGGTGCAATAGAAATAATTTAATAGCAGGAAATAATAGATACCTAATGGAAGCTTGTACCTCTTATTATCTATTATTCCAGGAATCCTTCACCATGGCAACAATGACATCTGGAAGGAAACTGCTTCTCGACTCAGTTTTGCTTTAAATCCGGATGTTTAGGGGAATATTATACCAGGATGACCCATTACATTACTATTACTATTTAATTTTTAGCTTTCATTGAAGTAGACAATGGGGGAGGAATGGTAAAAAAACTGACCAGCTAAATATCTTAGGTATGGCTGTAAGGGTTCTAGTAAAACTGGGAAATCAAATGTTGCAATGAAATGGGTATGAGCAGCTTTCTGTTTCTGTCCCAGATTCTGAGTATTGGGTTGGAGAGAAAAAAAAAAGAACCAAATTAAAATAACACGTACAAAAACCCTAGCTATAAGAGAGACTTCTGTAGTGGAATCTTGACACTATTAAAACAAATAGAAAAAATTGATTGAATGCTTGGTTTTCAATCTATTTGCATAGGCTAGTACTTCAGTGGAACAGAGAATGTGACACAGTAATAGTATATTTTATAAATAGTTTATAAAGGATTACTAAATAATGAATAATGGTTATGAGCATGTCTCAGACATGGCTAGTAAGTGCTATAGATGGTTATAAGCACATCAGTTGAAGGTATTTTAGAGATAGTTATAAACTAGAGTGATAAGCAACCTAACGACCTGTTGGAATCTCTAACAACTAATTACACATTTATTAAAGCATCTATTAAATAATTTATTAACCCATTATAAACTATTTATGAATGTAACCTTATTAGAAAAGGTGACCAAATAAACTAGGGATGGCAAATAACATTAACATATGCTAACATAAGACTACAAATTCAATAGTATAAATTAAAAGCATGTAGTTTTCTTTAAAAATATAAATACCTTTCAAAAGTAATATATATTGAAGAGAATACATTTTTTTTTCCTTTTTTTTTGTCATGGGCAGGAAAGATATTTTAAAAAATGAAAAGGCTCTTGGATCCCAAAAGTCTTGAGTTGTAAAGGAGTTCTAAAGAAACATGGTCTTTTATGACCTTACCTGCAATATGAAGATGCTACTTCTCTTGTTCCTTATAGGTGACTATTCATTAGTCACATATGTTTCCAAATCAAGCAAAAGCATTAACACCTACATTGTTCCTCACACAAGCATAGCAACATTTCTAGCTGTAAAGACTTTTTTACTGTTGTTGGTTGGTATTATTCTGTTGTAATATACTACAAATACTGGATGATTTCTCTGATGTTCTAAGTTTATTTTGTACTGCTTACCTGGTGGAAATTAAATCTAATGTAGTCAGAGATTCCCACTGCAGAATTCTCCCCACAGTCCATGTGGTGGAAGCTGATCAGAAACTCCACTTCATGTTATGCCAGAAAATGTTTCCACTCACTCTTTCCTAAGGAAAGAAGGACAGGGAAGAACATATGCAAAGAAGAGAGAGTGGGGAAGAAGGGTTAGAGAAGTGATGGTTTGCTCTTTCCACTTCTCCACATTTCAAAACACTCAGAGGAACTTTACTTCAAAGACACTCTGACACTTCAGTGTCTCCACTCCTCACAAGTTCTGCTTTATATGTACTAGAAAGCAAGTTTATAAAGTCAAATTGTTCCTGTACATTTATGCACAGAAACACTAAATAGTGAGTTATGTAAGTGAAAGTATCATTATGTTTAAAATTTAGCTTTCATCCACAGGTGTTTCTTTAATTCTTTTTTACTGGATAGAGCTTTTTCACTGAGGGAACTTGTATCATTTTGTTTCTTTTGATATTTAATTGTATACAGTACTATCTTCCACAATAGCCTCTGTGGAGGAAATAGTGCCCCATTGCAGTCAATTGGACAAGAATTTCAACATTATTGTTTGAATCTCCCGAGAGCTGGAAAAGAATGGACCATTTTGTCAGTTTCTGACTTTTATTGTAGTTGTAATTGAAGAACGATATGGAAGGGAAAGAAATACAGCAAAACCAGAAGGACAAGGGAAGGTGAAATTGGTATTATCCACATGTGATAACAGCCCCCCCCAAAAAAAAGAAATTGTTGAAGAAAAGGGATGGGATGAGTTGTAAGGTGCTGTGTCAGAAATGTAAGAAGAAAAAATTCAAATAAAATGCAAAGGAAAAGAAAACCAAAGTCTACCTTTCCCATCTCTTCCACTCCTTGAACAATTATAACATTGACAGCATAATATTATTAATCTGATTTGGTTCCTTTTATATAGGCAGCAATTATCTAGACACCTTGAACCTGTCTCTGTCCTGTCCTAATCTTTGAAAGGGATAAGTTGTTGTGTTGAGTTTTTTTTTTTAAATTATTTGTCTGGAAAGTGGGGTAGTGTCATAACATTAGCATTTCTGCCTGATTTTAATATACAATGCAAAATGATGAAAAAAATATTTTTAAAAATATTACAAAGTGTTGGGTTTTTGTGATTTCATACTTTTTCATATACCTGTAACAAAAACTGGAAATGTTGTACACTGTATCCCTTCCTTTATAAGAAACTCTTCCATGTTTCAAAAAGTGGAATGAAAAGCTAATTGTGCATTAAAAATCTGTTATTAAAACATTACTTTTTTTTCTGTCCGATCCATAGACCTCTTTTTGGAAGTGCTACGTTATGTAAATAAGTAGGTACGCATTTTTTTCTGTTGAAGAAAGACTGATGAAAAATATCTGTATTCTTTTCTTGACATTAATCATCACTACATTTTCCTGCAGTTTTCCAGGTAATAGCAACATATTTCTTTAAACTCTTTTCTTAGTTATCATTTCACAGTGTTGTGATATTTTATGGCTGGCTTGGAAGCTGAGTATTTGCTGCTGTTCTTGTGAGTTGCTTCATCTTTAAGATAGCAAAATAAAAGCACATTAATGAATTAATTATAAGAAACAGTAGTGAAGTGTGACTACTTTTAAACCATTAGGGGCTTGATTCTGTAACAATGACTTCAATAGGTGTATTGCCATTGCTTCAGTTAGAAAGGAGTAGGCCTTCTGTCTTTGGGGGTTGCAGTAAAGTAAGGGATTAGAATAAAGTTAATTGAACACAAGATAAATCACTGAACCAAAATATGAAGGAAAATAAACAAGGGAGAGTCTAAAGAAACATTTGAGAAATGTCTTGAAACAGTAAAACAGTATTAAAAAAATGGTAAGTTTTCTGTTGTAAACTTTTGTATTTGTATGCATGACTATATTAATGGACCATATTACATGTATATGCATGACCAGATTAAAACATAACATACTTAAAACATATATAATTATTTTTAACATAGAATATATATTATATATAATTTATATAAGCATATATATAATTATGTTTTAATCTGGGAAAACTTGGGAGACATAGGTAAAAGACTTGGGCCCTTTAAATTTGCCATTAGCAGGCATAAATGGAAAGCATTGAACAGCTCTGGGAAAGAAATGGTTCTCCTGTTCCTCCCAGTTTTGCATTGGAAATCTGAATGAAAAAGAAGGGAGTGATTTCATAGCTGAGTGGACCTGTTTCAAGTCCCTCTTCCAATAAATTCTTAAACAAAGTCGGCCTGTTCAAGCAGAGGGGATAGAGATCTACTGCAGGATAGCCAACAGCCTCATGGTCAATAATGGGAAAAACAGGCCTGAACCTGGGTCTCCTATATTTCAGAGAGTGGCTTTAATCATCTGGATACTAAATAATTTGGGGACTGAATCCCCCTTTTTTATTAAAAAATTCCTCCTGGAGCTAAGGAAACTTTCACTGAAACTGAAAGAATTGACTTCTTGGCTCATTATTAGCTATGTGATTTCTGTGCTAATCCCTTAATTCTATACATATTAACAAACATTGATTTTTCTCTAATTAAGCTATCCTTTCTTCTATAATTATCCTGTCTGTTCTTTACTATTGGTAATGTTTCTTTCCCCATCTTCCACATGTCCAATTAAGGTGTGCTGCTACTTGGGAACCTGTTCTTGGGTGGCTTTTGTTCCTAAGGGATTTGAGCACACAACAAATCAGAGGCAGGAAGGTAGAGGCAAGGCTAAAACCAAGCTGAGCTATGCAATGGCACAGCAGTCAGAGGCAGGAGAGAGTTACAAAGGTGTGGTAAAGAGGTAAGTTACTGTAGTGACGGTTTCATGGGTTCTTCATTGTAGCAGATGATGAAGGCTGTGAGAAGCTGAACCAGTGGTTTAAGCAGGATGGCAAAAAAAGCCAGGAGTAAGTGTATCTGGAGGACTCTCTCCCCCCAGATAGGAGTGCTATAAATGGCTGGAGTAGATTCTCCCTCAACCCCAACTTTTTGTTTCTGCATCTTGAAGGTGGAGGGCAGTGGGGGCTAAGGGCATGTTGTAAGGAGGGAAGGAATGGTGTAGGGTAGTAAGATCCTTGCCCCCTCTGATCATTGGAAATGAGGGGTTGAGGTAATGGTTTGGGAGGAGTTTTATGGGGAAGGGACTCCCAGGGGCTGGCTGGGGGATCACAAGCACCAAGGGGTTTTTGAGGGGAGGAGACCCATGGGGTGTGGAGTGAGGGAAGGATGGGGGAATTATGAGGTCAGGGAGGTGTGAGGGGAAGTTGGGATCTGGGCCTCGGGGGAGTGGTCTTGTGTCTTTGTTGGTGAAATGGGAGTCAAGGGGGTTTGGAGTAAAAGTGATTGTGGGTGCGGTGGGGGCTCTCAGAGGCTGTGAGTGGCTTCAGTGAGGTTTCAATGTTCAAAGCAGCAGGGGAGAGCTGAGTGAGTTGTGAAGGGATGGTGAGGGGTCAGAGGGCTGGGGTGTGATGAGGTTGTACATGGTGCAGTGGATTCCAGGGGTCAATGAGTGGCAGGGTAGGACTTGGTGAGGCACGATGGCGTCTGATGGTGGGTTTGGGCTATGATGGACTGGGGATGAGCGATATGTCGGATAACAGAGAACAGAACTGAGCCAAGGAGCATTTGTGAGGGAAGGGCAGTGAGGATCACCGGAGCCATGGTGAAATGTCTTGGGGAATCATTTATTAGGGTGCATGGAGCAGTTCTGTCCATGGCCAGGTTGGGGTGTGGGAGCAGGTCAAATCATACACTTCTAGCACCAGGTGCTTCTTCCACCTTGGAGCTGACAGCCAGCCCCCTACAGACTCAGATATGTTTGTTTTTGCTTGAATCATCAGCTGAATAGTATAGCTCTAGGCCCCTAACATGTTAGTAAAGGTTCTGTTTTCTTTTTAATTGGATAAAAATACATATTGTGTTATGGGATGATGGACTATACGCTGCTGTACCCCTCCTTTCAAAATCCTAGGTCTGTCCACAAATGAACTTACTCTCCAGTCACAAATAAAAATCAACCCCACTGCACTTCACAAACACTTAGAGGCAGCATGACAGTTCCCTGCATAGGGACAGCAGATCAACAGAACATAGGCAGTCACTGACCCTGAACCACCCTGGTCTACTTTTTGCTGATTGGTTTTCATAGCTTTATTTTCCCTTTTCCTTTCCAACTACCACAGTCAGAGCAACCAAGAAGTATATTCAAACCTTCCTTTTGTGCTTCTTCTAGCATGCCTTCTAGATGTCACACATTTGTATTTTTAAAGGCATATTTTTAATTATTCAGATGCATTAAGGAGAAATTTGGTAACTTCTGTAAATGCAGGTTTTATTACTACTTTCTTAATCTCTACTACTTTCTCCTGCCCTCCTGTTCTTTGTAATAGTCATGTATCTAAAAATCTACCGTTCTTTGTAATGGTATTGTAACAGTATTGTCCTAAATTGTATTGCACTGTTCTTCCAGATCAGACTTCTGCCTAGTAATTTCCTATGAAGTAATCCAATGATATATAGATCCAAAAATCAGGTCTCATTACTACTGCTGTACAGATAATAATAGTATTAATTATAATACTCTAAACTATTACAACTTTTATATGCTATGCATTCATGGTTTTAGACTAAAGAATGCCATTGTCTGTGTTGTCCACACAAAAAGAATAGTCGTAATTCAACAATGGATCTAAATTTCTTATTGGGAATCTAGAAAGTCTAGATTAGCATTACACCAATGTAGGTTGACCTCCTAATTTGGACCACCTTGTATTTGCTATATAACAATGGCACTAAGCATTAATTGTTGCTTTTCCTTCATTTGGCCATGTATTGAAAATATATCCAAACTTCACATTTACATATAGTCATGAAAGAATAAAAATATCTCATTAAGCTTCAATGATTAATATCTAGAAGATGGCTGGAAAGATATCAAGTATGTCCACCTCTGCAATTAGCCATGCCCTACTATAACTGGAAAATCAACAATACATACACAGTCTAACAGTGCAGTATATACATAACTGATAAATACAGAAGCATTTGCAGAAAAGAACATAGCTCTTTTTGGCCAACTCAGTGAAGCGATAAGCACATCATATGAAGACTTATTTGTAGTAGGCCTTCTAGTTGATGAGATTCTGCATCCAGAATCATTTATGAAATGCATTTCAATTCACCATGAAGTTTGCTATCTGCCCAGGGGCAGATGCCAAGGGTTGCAGTAGTGCAGTTGTACCCCTCTGATTCCTGAACCCCAAAACCAACTTTCTAGCAGGCACTGGCCAGTCCAGGCACTAGCATTTCTGTTCAGGAAGCAGTGAGGAACTCAGCTGACCTTGTTTCATTATAATCTGCCTGATTGCTTCTACTTGTACTTCTATGGGTATTAATGACCCCCTTTCCTTTTTAACCAACTTGATGTTCCATTAATCAAGCTATCTTTTTCCTGCAATTCTGCTATCTTTCAGGTGCTCCTGACAATCTAGTTCCTATTTCACAGATCTACAAACTGTTTTAACTCTAGCTAAGAACATTAACACTTCCACACCTGAGTTAATTCAGGTGAACATTTACTCAGGTACAGAGATAACTTAGTAAAGCAGTGGACACTGCCAGGATCTTCAAGAAGGCTAAATTTTTTTATGAATCTGAAAAAAGATTCATTTATGCATTCTATTCTAATGACTACAGGACTAATCAAACCAGACCTTTTGGTTATTTTGTGCCTAGTTTGTGCATTTCGGGGCCCCAGTGGTGGCCATGATGTTCCTTGATTGACCCCGTAACCCATGCCCTGCTCCGCCTCTAGGGTTACTCCACTGTTCTCACCTACCACACTTTGAGCTACTTATTGTATTGAAAGGGATGCTGTCTTGATAGTCCTAGAGCAAGCCAGCAGGTTCCTCCTAAACACCCCTGGCCTCAGTCCTACTCTTAAACTGTGTATGTGTCCTCAGGCCATCTGTGCCCCAGGGCACCTATTAGCCTGAAGGGCTAATTATGTGTGGCTCTGTTCACCCCTATACCATGTTCCATGCCTTGCAGGTGTTACTATACCATCATGCTGTCTGCTGGGCTCTTGGCCCTATCTCTGACCCCATCTCAGGTGCCAGTCCCTGGCTCCTGACTCTGCCCTATGCTGGGCTCTGGACTCTACCACCCCATGCTCTGCCATGGTCCAAGCTTAGTACTCACTCTTCCTAGAGCCTGCTTCCAGCAAAGCTCAAAGCAATCACATGCTCCTAGGGCACTAATGGAACATCTAAAAGCCACCCTTCACAGTCCCAACCCAAACCACCAATATGAACTGTAAACAAAATATATATCCGAGGGGAAGGGGTAACACAAGCTCTCTCTTCTGGGTCCACTGACATCAACAAAAGAGAAAAACAGGACACTGCCCCATTAAAAGGGATAATCTTCCCCCACCCTCAGGGTAGGCAAACAAACCCTCAGGGCAGCCCTTACTAGGTATCAGCATAACTCCTAGGCATGTCTAGGTTATATCTCCATAAACTCCCATAGTCTCGCTGGTAATTGCAAGGCAGCTCAGCAGCTCATCAGGCTCTCTCTTGCAGGACTTCTAGCAGAGGAATTCCTTCCCCAGCCTGCTTGTCCTGGCTCTTCCCCTGGCTTATATTTCTCCCAAGCTCTGCCCCTTTCTGGTCAGGAGCTTCCACAGGGTTGGATACAGGTGCCATCTTTTTAGATTCACTGCCTAGTCTCCAGGACAGGCCACTTGTACAAGTGCCTAGTCCAGGGTTGGGCAAAATGCAGTCCACAGACCGGATGCGGCCTGCCAGGCCATTCTATCTGGCCTTCAGGGCCTCTAAAAAATATAGAAAATTAATATTTATCTGCCCTTGGCTGCCTGTCATATGGCCTGTCATATGGCTTGATGGCTTGCCAAAACTCAGTAAGCAGCCCTTCGCCTGAAATAATTGCCCACCCCGGCCTAGTATCTCCTCTTTTCAAAATATTAGATCTGCCCATGTATGTGCCACAAAGGACTACAACCCTCAAAAGTAGTATAACTGGGGGTGGGCAAGAGGGGAATCTAGTTAGGAGTGGCACTGGACTCACCCCTACACCTGCAGTCTACATCCTGGCTGCATTGCCACATCAAAAACTTCGAAGATTTCCAGGCTGCTATTACTTTAAGAGCCACAGGCAGGTCAGACAGAGAATGTGAAGGACAGTTTCCCCTGCTTACACAGATGCCTCTCATATTTTATAAAGCAGTTTCCATACTGTTATGCTCTTTCCTACCTGGGGTTCTTTTTCCTCAACTGTGGAAATAAAACTATACCTACAGTGCTCTATCCCACCAGCTGGAGATTTCAAAAAACATGAAACATTTTCTCAGTGAATATCAAGTGAAAATCTATTTCTCCCTTTTTTGCCAAAGTGAAAGTGAAAATAAAGGGGGTTTAATAACAATTCCCTTGACATGCTTCTTAGTTGTCCAAGTTTCAGATGCCTTGGTGAAACAGTATGAATATTGGTTTCCTTTACATAATGTGAATAACTTTATTGGCACAAGATTATATCTGTCAGAGATGAAAATACTATATTTATGTCTCATTATAATCTATTCACCAGTTTCTGGACCCTGAGCACCCTGGGAATATCAAAACTCTGCATGATGTCCCTAAATGCTAGATTTTGTATTCGGTTCTCCAAGTTAGCTGAAAATGTGTAAAGCCACATGTGCTATAACAAGAAAACTCCCTGTTGACTACACAGCTGCAGTGACTGACTCGAAAGCACAGGATTACGCCAAATGCATGGCATAAATTATACTCAGTAATTTACCTCTAGATCGGCTTTTTCAGAGAGAAGAATTGGAAATCTGTTCATTTATCTGGAATATCCATTGTTGGCTATTATATAATACACCCCAGGGGAGATAATAAGCCATTGCAAATACAAAGAGTGTGGACTTCAGGATCTGTGCTTTGAGCAGGAGAGAGGATTAGCATCAGTTGAAATGTTTAGGTTAGGAGACTGACATCAGCACTTCAACTGCAACACAAAATATATTTTGAATTTTGGAGACAACGCACATTTGGGAGAGAATTTGGCTCTGAGAATTTAGAACTAATTCTGTTATGAGAGACTAGTTTGGGCTTGCCCACTTTGTTTTTGTTTTTACATGGTCCATTTGGCCCAGAGAAACTAAATTAGTTTAGTATTTTTCTAATTTTGGATAATACCAAATAAATTCCAATAAGTATCTCAGTTATTAGGAGGGATTTCCATTCTCAGTTCAATGCTTTGTGTTTATATATGTATGTTGTTTAGGATCCTGGATTAAATGCAGGTCCACATAGGTCAGTAGTAAACTTCTCCTTGGACTCAGTGTCTGCATCTGTACAAGATGCTTTACTGCACAGTAGAGCTAATTCCTACACAGTGTTACTGTCTACAGGTGCTGACCCATACTGCACAGTAATTTCCTCTACACAGCAGTTAATTTTTTACCTGCAGTGCAAGTAACAAATTAACTGCCAAGTAATTATTGTGCAGTATGGAACATGTAGACAACCAGCCAGGAGCAAATTTGCTCACAGTCAGCTGGGCAGCAGGGGGAAGGAGGTTGCTCCTTGCCTCCAAGAGTGGCCTGCTATCAGGGTGGGCTCTGCCACCCAAGCCCAGGAGGGGACAATGTTCCCCTGCCCCAGCAGCAGGGAGCTTGTTCTCAGACCCAGTTCTATGATCATGGAGGGGGGGCTCAGAGCTCCCTTCACAAGGAGAGTTCCCCACCCAACCTAGAGATGACTGGGACAGTTTCTGGCCAGCCCCAGACTATTCAGGGAAGTCCGCTTGTGCAGCCTGGAGATGGCTGGGGAACTGTCCTGTTTTTGGCAGTCCCCAGCCAGCTTTGGGCTGCATGTGCAGTTTTCCCCATGCAGCCCGGGGCTGGCCAGGAACTACCTCAGTCAGGGGCATGTCCTAACCCTGAAGACTTTTCTCAGCCCCAGGCCTTATCAGGTGATCAAGGCATAGGGTTTGGAAAGAGCTGCAGGGGAGCTAGGGAATCCCTAGCAGTTCACTGCTAGGTGCCCCACTAGTGGATCAGGGCAGGGGCTGGGACTTGCCCTTCCCCTGAATCTCTTTCCAAGCTTCCTGCCCCTGATCCTGGAGCCAGTGCTGGGAGCTCCCTGCTGCCAGGGCAGGGGGATATTGTCCCCTCTTGGGCTCTGCCACAGTACCCTGCCCCAGCAGCAGGCAGCTTCCAGGTACAGGGAGCAATCTTGCAGCCCCTGCCAGAAGACCGGTGTCTCCTGGCCCCATTCTCCCTTTCAGCCCCTACGCTAGCACCCAGGGGGGAGCCCAGAGCTTGTAGACACCTGCCCAGGGTAGGTTTAATTTAGAGTAAACCCACCCAGCAGCCTTTGCATATGTAGATATACCCAGTGACACTAGAATTTAGGGCTAAAAAATAATTTTCACAGTGATTCCACTTAAGTATTTCAGTACTTAAAAGTTAGTCACCTTGTCCCAGGAGAGTATTTGAAAAGATGAGGTTAAGCACATAGGATCTCTACTTGCATCCACAGAAGCTAAGTACTTGGCAGGAAGGTACCTAGAATGAACCCATGGGAAGGCTAAGTTCAGAAGTATATTTGAATTTCTGTTCCTTCTCTGAGTTTAGGGGCTAAATCCTTTACCTCCATGTGCCTAGGGCACAGGTTTCCTGCTCCCTGGCTAAGTTGCCTAACCACGGGGACATGAGACGAAATTGCAAAAGGACATCCTTCCTCTATTTTGCTTCTGGCTGTTATGCATATAGAAGATTTCTATTTCTCCACTAGTGCAAAGAGATTCCAAACCCTATGCAAGTACAAAACTGAAGTTACATAGCCATTTATTTATGTGCAATCTATGAACATAAAAGTGAAACAGGATTTAGCCCCAGTTGTTTAACTCTAGACATCCCATTAGGTGTCTGTGTCATCACAAGATCCAAAAGCCTAAAGAAGAAGCATCTAACCCAGTGGGGAAAAAAATCACAGAACCAATGGCTATTTCATTGTTGGATAGAAAAGGAAAAGAGGCAAGAAAGAGCATGACTTCATAGAACAGGAATGAATGCACCCTGGTTGGTGGAGGTCCTGAGTTCTTGTCCCTAATTCAGACTCTCAGGAGTTTGAACCAATGAATGCCTAATAAAAAATGCAGAAACAGACCTACCAGCAGGCACCAGAACCCTGGTCTTCTTTCTTTTCTTATTGCCTGAGAAATTCCTCATCACTGGCTACTGTATCATTCCCTGCTGCTTGTTCTCCTTCTTGTCCTTATCTCCTTCAGTCTTGGCTGCCCAGCAGGCCATCTTTAATAGGAAAGGTGGAAAATACTCCTAACTTAGTCTGTTTTATAGCCTGCTGATTAAGGTATACTCCTGAGAAGTGAGAGATGCAGGTTTGACTCTCCTCAAACTGAGGAGGGCCTAGTACTTAGGCTACCCACTTCCTAGGTAAATTGATGTCAATGCTGCATGCTCTGTGGGCATATCTACATAAGATGCTTAATATGCAGAAGAGTAATTCTATTGCACGTTAGTGCAGTGGGCAAAACCTGTACTAATGTGCAGGAGATTTATTCTAATGCACATTAGCGCAGATGAACATGTTTTTAGTAATGTTACTGTGCAGTAGCACTGATTACAGCGCATTTAGTTAGTACCTGTCATTACAGGTACTGAACTTAATGTGCCGTAATTACAGTGCGTAAGTGAACATGTAGACATGCCCTCTGGGTACTTAATAGATGAGGACTTTTCGACAGAGTTTAGGCATTCCAGCTTTGATTACAACAGAGCTTAGGTGAATGCTAAGTGTCAAAGTGCTTGATCTGGGTCTCTTCTGCATGTGCATGGCAGAAGACAAAATCTAGGCACCTAAAGATAGTTTCAGATCTAAATCCAAATTTGGATCCTAAGTCTAGCTCTAAATACAGTGTTGCAATTCCTGGAGTAGGACTGATTTGGCATTTTTTTTTAAGATAGCTAAATTCTACTTGTTTGCTGGATCTAGGGTTTAGCCATCTGTATCTACACATCGTTGAAAAGCAGAGAGGAAACTTCACATTTTGACCAAGCACAGTAAGCGCTTCACTTTTTGCCCATATATAACATGGTTCCTGATGTAGCTGCACCCCCTCCCTCCCACAAAAACTCCACTTTCTATTTCACTCCACTTTCTATTTGAAAACTAAGTACTTAATCCATTGTAGGAACACAATCAAGGAAAAATAAGACACACATCTTAGCAAATGACAGTGATTAACCAACTACTAAACTACCGAAAGGAGTGATGGCTTCTTCATCTTTTAATGTTTTTAAGTCAACACTGGATACATACTTTGCAAGCTATGCTTTGTCCAAACATATCATTAGACATAATTCTAGGGCAACCTGTAATGGTGCAATTATATGGCCAGTGATACCCAGGACACCAGAATACATGATCTAGGAATCATTTCTGGCCCTACAATAAAAATCAGTGAATCGGTTCTAAGCTACATATACTTACAAGAAATAAAGCACAATCATTTGTCCAGTCATAAAATCTATTTCCCTAGAAATACCATTCAAGTGAGAAAGGACCTCAGAAAGTTTTCTATGGATTGTATCTAATTCCATAGAGTAAACTGTGCCAGCTGCACAAAATGTGAAGATATACCATATAATAAAATGCAATCCATAATTTGCCCTAGTACAGGTAAACAAAGTGGCATCACATTATCCACTGTTACTTGTCATCACTAAAGACCGTATGGCAAGTGCAATTCTTCATTTGAATGGAAAGGTGCTTTTAGTTTCTGTTTTTCACAACTTGCACAGTAACCCAGTGCTGTTCAAATATAACCATGCATGATAATGTAACATGGTGTGGTAGAAAATGGAATACATTCATGTATTATACACTGTATGGTTTAACCCAATAGATAAGTCTTCCTGTTAAAGTGTAATGAAGCAAGGGTCAGGGGGAAACATATGGGACAATTTCTTAGTTACCATTCAGCCTGTTTAGATATTTAATATACATTTTCTTGACAATATCCTGAGTAGTGACTTGGCCATCTTCCTCTCAAAATGTAAGAGACAGGCTGTTACATTCAGTACACTGAGCACTAGCAGAACATATGATGCCTTTTTATAAATAACACAGAATATGAAAATCTATCCATTTTCATTTCAGAAAACTATGTCTCCAGACTGAAAGATTATCCCCAAATGGGAAGGAAATATCTTTAATTCCTCCGACACAGTGTAATTCAAATCACTCGCCTTTTTTTGAAGAGTATCTAGGTGACAAACTCATACTCTGAGAGACTGTCATTTCTAATATAAAACCCCAAAATGAAGATGTATAGATGTATAAAGTTCAAAACCCACCTTTTTTTCTTTATATTTAAAGACTGGAGGTACACAGGAGTTTGCTGAAATTCAGCGTTGTTATTTTTTTCCTATGTAAATATATTTCTCTATGTAACTGATGTCAAGATCAGTTTCAGAGAAAAGGAATCTCTCCTCTTTACTCTAACGTGTCATTTTATTGAATAGAGAAACACTCAAAGAATTTTACAAAAGCAGGGGATGACTGCTTCATTACATATTATACAAATGTATTGCATACATATTATACAAACTGGGCATGTCTACACATTCATTAATGTGATTTAGGTACTGGGGACTTAGTTCAGTATTTGCTTAATAAAGTACTAACTAAATGCGCAGTGAGTAGAGTTACTGCTCAGTAGTGCTGGCGCATGCTTATTTTGGGACTCTTACTGTGCATTAGCCTAATAACACTGTGTGGTAGGCTATTAGTTCAATTTTGAACTGCTACTGCATACTATTATAGGCTAATGCGCAGTAAGCATCTCATGTACATACACCCACTACATTTATTCTGTACAATACTAAAAATAAATCAAAATTTAAAAAGAAACATTAGAGTAATGTTTTTTTTTACTCCTGCTTGAACCTGCTTTCAATTCAACTCAGCACAAAAACTCCAGTGGACTTCGCTCCAGCTAGGATTTCACACCATGTCAGATGCACAGTTCATGAGATCATAATTCACAATTGATAACAGCTGTCTGTTTACAGAGTCTGGACCAAATCTGTGCCCCATTGAAATGACACTTGAACCTATGCTTGACACTTGAACCTTCTGATCACCAATCAAAATAAATCTGGATAAACATTTCAAAACAAATTTCCTTGATTGCTTTAAAATTTTTTAAATACATTTGCCATAACGATTTAAATTGAATAGATATTCTATTTTTTATAAGAGCTGAAGCCACACATTTTGTCAACCATTACAGAATATTCACAGAAAGAAAATATTTTAATTCACTTTTACCATTCAATGTTGGGCATGCAAGTCAGTAGGACAGCATTTTGACTAGGAAGTTAAGTAGCACCCTGATCACCCAGGTATCTGCATAAAGACTGCTAAATCCTGAAATTTTAGTTGCAGATGAGCCACAGCTAGTGGCTGTTAGACACTGGAGGAAGAGATGGGCCCTCTCATCTTTTATTCAATAACCTAGTCGTTAAGGTGCTTGGTGAGAGTATAGGAGACCCCCACCTAAAGTCTAGGCCCCTGTCATCCAGAAGGGCTTTATCCTTTTCCAGCAAAGGATTCTAAACTCCATGGCCATAAACTAGACATTGCTGAAAAGGGGCTACTGTCCACAGGGCAGCCAAGAAAGAGAGAGAAAAGAAAAGCACAACCAAACTGTGTGTTGCATTCTAGAGTTTCTGCTTTGGAAAGGATAGGTTATACCTTGGGCTCTTTCTCCAAATAAGGCATACATTCCAGTGGCATTTATCCAATGATTATTAAAGTGGACCATCTTCAAAAAGAAGGCTGAAGAGTAGGGCTATGTGAAGCTTCAGTTGCTGATTTGATTCATCAGAGAAATAGCCCAATTTGGTGGCTG
>JAGPOW010001296.1:74689966-74718501 GCA_030014935.1 Caiman crocodilus | reverse complement strand
CCTCAGTGGGATTTCTATAAAAAAAAGAATACACTACACTACTCAAAATAATTTCCATACTTATGGGAGACTATAAAATGTATCATCTTTCATTGAATCTTTTGAAGGTATGGAATCTGTAGTCTGGATTCCCTCATCACCAGAAGTTCATATGTTGTGAGTGTAGAACTACCTACATCTCTCACAACAAGTAGCATTTCAAACAGCATTAATTATCTGCAGCATTGTACCTCCCTGTACCTACACACTCATTATATTTGTCCCACCAATTATACTACGGGAAAAAGAGGCCTTCCTACATTCACTCCAATCTCTAGCATGCCTATGCTAAGGTATGTATGTTTTAGGCAGAAGGTAGAATAAAGTTGCACCTTATAGACTAACTAACACAAAGTGCAACTCTACCCTACCTTCTGTCTGACTTCAGGCTAATGAGGCTGACCACTAGGGGTGTGTGAAATGAGCCATATTCAATTTGGATTTGGCCCGAATCAGGGATAGCAATTTGATTTGTTGATTCAGATCACTGTCCCTGATTTGATTCTGCCGACTCTGAATCTGAAGATTTGATGCTAATTCAGAGATTCAACGTTTCAGCCATAAACACAGCTTTAACTGTTTTTTTTACATATCTCAAGGTACCAGGCGTGGCGAATGAACACTGCAATGCTGGGACAGATGGAGCAGCCCACAGGAGTGTGGTGGGGCCTGTGTGCTTGGCAGCAAATGCAGAAGTGGACCAGAAGTACTTCCGGTCCACTTCTGGGTCCACCAGGGAGTGTGCTGGGGGTCCCCCATGCCTCCTCCCAGCTCAGTGATTGGCCACAGGGGAACCCCGGGTACCCCCCCAGACTCAGGAGGCACCAGTCGCTGAGCCAGGGGGGCATGAGGGGGCCCCCTGTATGCTCCCTGGTGAACCCAGAAGTGAACTGGAAGTGTTTCTGGTCCACTTCTGGGTCTACTGCCAAGCACACTGGGGAGCCCCCCACGTTCCTGTAGGATGCTCCATTCACCTCACCATCCCAGCATTGACAAGGTGCCTAGTACCTTAAGTTATGTAGAAAAAACATGTAAAGCTGTATCTATGTCTGAATCGCCAAATCTTTCTGAATCAATTCAAAGGGTTCCAATTCGATTCGGAGAGATTAAAGAGTCTCCTGATTTGATTTGGATCCAGAAATTCAGCCACCGAATTGGGCTGAATTTCCACCAAATTGAATCAGGGACTGAAGCTTCACACAGCCCTACTAACTGCCTATCTTTGCTTATGTTTATTTTAGCCTTTCATATTCCAATGAACAGAAGCATTTTGTACAACATTTTGTGTGACAACCAGTAAAATGCCCCTGCACCACGTAAGTCCTATTTATAGCATTTTCAGCTGAATACCTGGACATGCAGGTCCAGAATTTTAAAGTGTTTAAGCCACCTAGATCCTACTGCAACTGTGAAATTACAGTGGGATATAGGTGCTCAAGTACTTTTAGATGCCTGAACCTCCCTGACTCTAGAAGTAAATTATATTTCAACTACCGGCCTTGGATGTATGAAATGGTTACCTCAGTTTTACTCAAAGAAGCTTAGTCTACAGGAAACAGTACACTATTTTCAGGTAGAAATTTACAATACCAGAAACACTGACTCACTAGTGGCAGGTGGTCACGCTCTAAGTTTTGAAAAAGCACATCTTGGGATAACATTTTCAGGAAGGCAGGTAGATATTAAGTGAATGGTGGTTATCTCAAATTAGACCCCATGCTCATTCTAACATTTTCTTCTTCCACACCTCTGCTTTCTACCCAGAATAAATGTGTTCAGGCAACTGTTATCTGGTCTCAAATCACATTCTGGGAATAGCTTATAAAAAAGGAGTAAGTTAGCTTTACTGTATGTTATACAACTTCTGAGAAGTAATTAATCCTTGAAACAAAGACACAGAATGCTTACTTAAAAGCAAGATTAAAAAGAATATTGCTTATACTGACAATAAGAGATAAACCAGGTCACATTAGAAATGCAAAGGAGATTCTTATATTTCTATGACTAGGTGGCAACCGTATCTGGCAGCAATGCCACTGGTTATTTGATAGTGAATGCAATTGAAATACAAAGAAATTATCCGTATGTTGCACTGAAGAATTTAACAAGAGTACAGCATCCAAAACAGTAATATACAGGCAATGAAATGCTAAAAAAGCAGTGTATATTATACTTTTTAAGGTGTATTTTTTACTGTTATGAGCAAATTTTCTGTCATGTAAACAACACAGATATAAAAAAGGACCAAAGACTAACCAGCAGTGAGAAGGTGTTGTAATTACTATAATTTAAACATCTGAAAAAAAAATCACATCTTTGAAACATCCCAATGTTAATTTCAAACTAGTAAAAGCTGAAGACAAAATAAATATGTATGATTTGTAGTATTGTACAAATCATTCTGAAAAGGAAAAAGCAGACAAAGATAGAATTGAGCTATTACTTTAGAAAGGTTTTAAAAACAATGCTCCAGTATAGTTTAATATTCTTACTCCTTAATGATACTTGTGGAAGACTGTTCTTGAAAAAATAACTTGTAATCTGAAGGCCTGATTCTCTTGTCAAATCTCACTTAACTTCTGCTGCAATTTTAGGAAGGGAAGAGAGATGTCTCCCTCATTTGAATTAGGAAAATCCAGTATTCTGCTATCTCCTCTAGCTCTGATTTACAAAAATTGGAGACACTCATCTAACAAAGGCAACACAATCAGGGCATGCTCAAAAGGCAACTTGCATAAGGCCAGGTCTACAGCCGGGGTAAATTAGAGAAGCTCTATTGCAACAGATGATCCTTTTCAAGTTAAAAGGCATCCTCCTCTCTTTCCTCCCTTATCCATGCCAGCAGCCCAAAACCACATTGGCTGGCACCAGATAGAACTCGCTCAAACAATACCACTCTTCTTCATAATCAGTACTCCCCAGGCATTGCTCTTGTAACACATATTTCCCTAGGCTCCCCAAAAATAATTCCTTGTGTTTTTGTTTTGTATAATAATATTAACTATTTAGATTCATATTTCTTTGGGGCTTTTTGTTCATTTGCTTTTTGGGTTTGTTTGGTTGTTTTGTGTTGGGCTGGTTGCCTCTGAAGGAAAGGGAGAAAAATCAGAAATTGGTGATGGCAGACAAAATCTGTCATTGTCATCTCTTGATGATCCTCAAAGCAGCAATAAAAAAAGTATGTCTGTAATTTTATATTTTTGGGAGGGGAAAAATATTCTACTTTTATCAGTTTATTCTGTATTTTGTTAAACTATAGAGAAGAGATCCAGGCTCAAGGTTGTATTACTGATCTATTTAGGGTGATACAGTATGTTGTTTCAAGGGCTGGCACAGTAAGTGTCTTCACTTCCTACATAAATTATTCTTCCTTAGAATTACTGACAACACATGCAAGCTGAGGAAAACAGAAGCAAACAGATTTGCCATTAAGTTGCCAAAACTAGTGACTAGGTATAAATGGTACAAAAGCACAGACCCAAAGTTAAATATGAAAATGCAATAAATATGTCAATTACTTAGTATATACAGAAAAACACATCCAGCAACTTTTAATAATCTCTCCCTGGCAGTTTTATTGACAAACTATCCTCTGGCCTTGTTTCACAGAAGTAAAAGAGACTTTTTTCTTCCTCTTTTCCTTTTTAATTTCTCAAAAATACACTCTAAAGAAGAAAATGATCAATTATACTCCAATAAAGTGTGAGGTATTTAAACCTATCATCTTTAATTTCCTTTATCATCGACTCTTATCTTCCATTTATTTATTTCTACTGAGTTTTCTGAGCCCTTTACTTTTTGCCAGTACATCCAAGAGCACACTACCTAAACCACCAATACCCTCTATAACTGATACTTGTTTGTATTCTACAGATCTGGAATGGAGTCCCTTTGATTAGGCAGGAAGAAAGCTATTTCTCATAACGCATGATTTTCAGCCCCCCTTCCCCCCGAGGCTTCACCAGTGTTGAATAGAATTGAAGAATTACTTCCCTTGATTTGCAAGCAAAATTCTGCTAATACAACCCAGTATACTATTGGCTTTTTTGCAACAAGAGCACAAGGTTGGCTCATGTTAACTTTATAGTTTACTGTAACCCCTAGGGCCATCTATGAGTTAGTGCAACCTAGCCAATCATTCCCCAGTCTGTATTTTTATATACAATTATTCTATCCCAAGTGCAGACCTTTGCACTTGACTTTGGTGAATTTTATCTGGTTCATTATGGCTCTCTTTCTGATTTATCCAGGCCATTCTGGGTCCTAGATATACCTTCCTGAGTGTCTGCAGTTATACCCAACTTGCTGCTATCTGCACATTTGATAATTTGATAAGTATGCATTCAATCCCTTCATCCAAATAATAAAGACATTAAACAATGCCAAGCCCAGCTAGACCCCTGAGGAGCTGTACTTGATACCGTCACCCAATTAGATATTGAGCCATTGATGATTACTTATTGAGCATAATGATCCAACAAATTGTATATCTACCTTATAGTACTTTCATCGAGTATATATATTCTTAGCTTCTTAATATGAATGACATGGACAACAATGTCAAAATGGATGACAGTATTGATAAAGATTTACTTAAGTCAAGGCATACTATCCCTCCCCATCCCCTCCACCCCATTGAAGAAAATCAGGTTGGTCAGGAATGGCTTGCTCTCAATAATCCATGAGGGCTGTTCCTGATCACCCTGTTCTTCTCTAGGTTCTTCACAATAGATTCCTTGAGGATCTGCTCCATGGTTCTTCCAAGTATCAAGGTCAGACTTATAATTTGATAAGAGTGATCTGTAATTCCTCCTTTTCACAGATTCTTCTTTTCCCTTTCTTTAAAATAAGTACTATAGTTGCTTTCCCCCAATCATCTAGGACCTCACCCAACCTCCAGAGAGAGTTTTCTGATCAAACTTTCTGCAGAAAATATCTGGTTTTCAAGGAAGATTTCCTTTATTATCCTTAAAATATTGAAAAGATGAAGAGTTGAAGATCAATACCTGTTTTGTTTTGGGGATTACTGGGTGCATCTACATGCTCATTAATGTGCAGTAGTTACTGCATATTTTACTTAGTACTTGTATAATCAAGTACAAAATAAATGTGCAATAACTAGAGTTACTGCACAGTAACACTGGCAAATGCTTTTTTTAGAGATGCTACTTAGCTTAATAAGACTGCGCAGTAGTATATTAGCGTGGTCTGTGTTGTGATACACTACTGTGCAGTGTTATTAGCTTCTGAGCATTAAGCATCTCATGTAGGTGTGCCTACTGTGTCTATCTGGTTCATTTGGAATGGGTCTTTGAATACTGTGACTTCATGTTGTATTTCCTATTTGTATATCAGAACACGAAATTGGATTCAGTTTCTTATTATTCCTTCTGCCTTATTCCCTCACCTCATCCCACCTACATTCCTCAGATACACACTTGCAAGCACTGGGCAAGGTCTGGGTCTGAATGTTAAGGTGGAGACTTTCAGAGGGACCCTATTCCGCTTACAGAGGAAATATGAATTCCAGACTGTTACAATGACAAATAAGGGCAAATACAGCTCTTAAAGAAAATAAAATATACACGGTAGGAAAGGAAAAGAAAAACAGAGAACATCATTGTAGCAAAACTGTTAATCATAAAACCTCTTTGTGAATCATGTGTTGTAAGCTACTAAAGACATATAAAATAATTCAGAATATTTTAATAGCAAAAGTTACATATAATTCTCTGGACCTAGAATTAGGCTCTGATTCTGTAGCCAATTATGCACATAACTTTATGCATATACGTTGTGTATACCATTATGTTACATAACTATATGCATACGAGCAGTCTCATTAGAAAGTTAAGCATGTATTTGCTTGCAAAATGAAAAAGAAACATTATTAGTATAACAAGTATATGGATACTGGGAACTTGGCTTGAACTGCCAGTCTTCATTTAAAAAATAACACTATAATAGTTATTAAAATAGATTATGTGTTTCTTTTTTTTTTAAATGGATACATTTCAAATGTACATATAGGTGCATACTAAATTAGAAAGGCTTTTTTATTGTACCCAATTACTATATATATATATATACAATTTGTATAAAGAATGGCTATGATGTATACATACATGTATAAAGGACAGAGTAAAAGTTATAAAGGCAACTTTATCATTTGGTGATCCCTTAATCAAAAATTTGACTGCTAACGTTTCATATTATTCTTAAATATTCTTATTGAATAAAATAATATTCTGTATTAATTCAGGAATTTCATTAATTTATGCATTTATGATGGATGCATTTCTGAATATGAAGTATGCCCTCTGCAAGTCATTCTCTCTTCCTTCCCCCTCCCCAATACATATATTTCTTCAGTCTTTAAAGAAGATGTCCTATTTAAATGAATACTCTCAGTGATTTGGAACCAGTACATAGTGAGAGTTTTTGTCCTTTCCTTTTGGCTAGTGTTATGTGCCGAAGAAGAACAGAACAAGGACACCATGTTAGATTTATAAGGAAATAATGTCAAAATGGTTAATGCAATTCACCAGTTCAATAAACTGGATTACATTTTAGTAGGACAAAAGATCAACGAAAACCTATTTATATTCATTGGCTGAAGGCTGTAACAGCAACCACATAATGCATTCCCCATCTTTAGGCTCATTAGCTGTGGCTATTAGATTTGTTAGGTACCATAACATCCAGATGTTTTTGGACAGCTCAGCTGACATTTTATCCATGTGTAGATTAAATATTAATGGATAGCAGGTGAAGAAATGCAATAACCATTCTCAGTTTTGGAGGGTTTTCAACACTGCGTATAACTGCCATCTTTAAAAATAATTTTGATGCATGGGAAAACAGAGAACAAAACTCAAAAGGAGTGATCTTAGTTCCAGTTAACAAGGAGTAGCAACTCACCTCCTTCTGTACATCTTTGTATTTTACTATATCTTTATCCTTTAAACAGAGATCAAGCATAGGGGACCAACTGACCACATACAGAAGTTCCCAGTCCTTAGCCAGAAGCTTCAGTAGTTCCAAACTGAAACCTCTTGGGACAAATCTAACCTTTACTGGCCTTGTCTGTTCTCTGTGTCATGGTCAGAGTAGTGGAGAGTGCTTCCTGGTCACCAGCGGAGTTTGAATAAGGATGTGTCCTAACAACTCTACTCTTGAAAAGTAGTTGGGAATTCTGAGGCCATTTTTGCTCCCCCTCAATATAAAAATGTTGAGGATATACAGTATATTGTTTTCACCATCATCACAATTGTGAGTTCAAGCATTCTGTTTTCTTTTCTTGCCCAAAAAATCTGAAAATATTTTATTTAAAATATCTGATGTGAGGCAAAGCGAAGTTTTAATTATGCACCAGTTGGTATAGGATAAATGTTATACATAAAGTTTAGATATTATGCCTTGATAACTTTGTGCTCTCTTAATGTTTCCTGCATAAAAGAAAACAAAAAGAATCTGAATCACACTTCACTAACAAACAAACATTGCCATTTTTTCCTATGCTTTATAGTTTCTTCCTTGGCAGATTTTCTCACTGAGAGAGATCCTAAGTTGGTGTAAAGCAGAATTGCTTCATTTAATCAAGTGGCAAGGATTTCTTCATGCGATATCTTTTAATGGAACAAGTATGTAGTTGGGATAAAATTAGACAATCTTTTTTAATGCAAAAATTTAAATCAATGAAGCTCATCCAGTTTATCCTGGTTGAGGTTCTGGTCCCCTAGTTTTAACGTCACTATGCAAAAGAAACTACTTTTCAACTTCAGTAATGGTGGCAGAATCTGTAGTAGTACTGTTTCAGTAGCCCCATTGAAAGTTTAGGTATCAGACTCTGGACCTTGGTTACTGCAGAGCTCTCCAAAGGATCATCTGCTTTTTAATAGAAGACATTAGCCTGATAATTTGCTTTTGAATAAAAGACATGTTGTTGTCAGACATGCCCCGAACATTTTGTGAAACAGATACAAAATGGTATCTACCTTAGACAATAAACATCCTAGGAATTTTGCAAGAGAGTTTAAATGAATTTATTTGAATGCATAGGCCTCAATTATTGCATTTACATCAGGTTTTTGTCCTGTGTAGATTTTTTTTTCCAGCTGTGCCAGGAGACTCAGCTTTATTGTACTGATTGAATGCTGCCTTTTGCTGGCACTTGAGATTTATGAGAATGTATGAGCTAGAAAAGAGATTTTGTGCTCCATAACAGCTTGAGACTTTATTGAATGTCCATGGTCAATGTTCACAGTTAATGTCACTCAGCTGTCTGTTTTAAATGACAGCGTAAATTCACAGTTGGTCCAAAAATAACTGTTCAGAAACTAGTCTCCAGTTGTGTAGCCAAGATTAAAAGAATATGAAGCCACTGAATTTCCTGAGAACTGCCTGCCTGAAGAACATTAGAAAGAGAAATGTGCATTGCCAGCCATCCATCTCACAGAAGTCCGGTAAATGAATTTTGAACTCAGCAGTCAATCGTTGCTAAAATATAGGTTCAGCCAAAATCACGTTTGCCTAATTTCAAAACCCACTCAAACATCATGGGCTTGACATTTCACCTTGAAAGCTAATATTCTGCTGAGGAGCTGTCTGGTTTTGTTTTGGTTTTGGGTTTTTTTCAATAGGCAGAGGGGGATAAAGGAAAATAATTCAGTTGAGGTGCAAAATAGATCAGAATTAAAAAATTGATAAAAAAATTATATGTCAAAAGGCACAGAGAAAGGGAATAAATACATTGTGATATAAAATGAAATACAGTATGCATGTTATTTTAAAATCAAGACTAAATATCTTTCTGAAAAATATGGTATAGCTCATGCATAGGTTATGGTCTAGGTGTAGAAATCACTAGGAAAAGGTCTACATGTCCTGTGTTATGCATGAGGTCAGACTAGAGGACCATAATGATGTCTTCATATATGACTGAGTGAAAATCATAGAGCAACTGCTTGTGCCAGCCTAACTTTTGGAGGTTCTTTTATCACTAAGATGTAGCATAGACTTCTTTTATCTATGTGAACAAAAAACCAACTACAGTTTGGATTCCAATTGTCTGAGTGTACGCTTAAACCTAGATACTCACTCCCTAACCTGCAGGTATCTTCTCAAAAGAGGGACATACCGAATGTATTTGGATGGTACTGGGTTAAGCATCTAGCATTGCCATAACAAATGGAGAGACTTCCAACATAACTAAGAACAATTTTATCTCGAGATACTCCATAGAAAGGGTGGTGAGTTGCCATTTTCCAAAGGGAAATTCAGAAAGCTTGTACATAGTTAAAGAGTACCTTAGTGTGAAATGCTAAAACACAGAGGTGTGCCTGAACTCTTTTCCCTCTCAAACTTTCAATTAGGTAAATCCATTCACCTGTGATTCACTAAATATAGTTGTTTTTTTCAGATTGCTGTGTATTGTTTTTTTCTTAAGATAGGTGATTGAGGATGGCAGTTATGTTCATCTTTTGTCCACTGGAGTAGTGGTTAGAGCATTCACCCAAAATGTGGGAGTCCTGGATTATAGGCCCATCCTACTCACCTTCAAGAAGCTCAAACCCATAGACTCCGCTCCTCCAGAGAATGCTCTAACCATCAAGGGTAGAGAATGAACTATTACATTTGGCCACTGAATAGACAAGAATATAAGAGTCAGAGGCCCTTAAGGGAAAAAATCAAAGGAAGCCTGCCTTTGTAGAAGTAGCATAGCTAGGAGTGGATGTGCAGTGCACCAGTCCTGGGTGAAGATCTGTAGGGAGCACCAGAATGACAGGCCCCAGGTGATATTGTTCCCAAGCTTCTTTCTTCTCAAGGACATGCCCTCCTCACTGGAATAGTCATGTTCCCTTCTCCTTGCTCTTCTTTTGCCCTGAGTTTTTTGTTAACTGCCAAGGGGAAGAGTGAAGAATGGCCTCACTAGCCCAGGGCTGCTCTGATGAGGCTCAGTAAGCTGTGGAGGGACTGGCTGGGGAAGGAGGCACCCTTCTACCCTAGCCAGCCAGGTCAGCTTCTGCACATGTGCCGTGGTGGAGTAAAAAACTTTACTGCAAGATAGTACCTGTATTTACAAGTACTACATTGCTGTGGAGTTTATTAGTTTACTCCATCCTAATAGGTCTCCATGAATAGATGCCAAGACATTTACTATGGAGCTAGTTAGTGTACTCTACAGTAAAATTCTCTTTTAGAAGCACGCATTGTACACCTAAACCAGTCTGTGCCTCCATTTTGGATTTCATTAACTCCAGTCCAGCTCATGGGCATGTTCAGAACCAATGCAAGCAGCTACTTGCATACCTGAGTCCTGCCTAGGTACCTTTCTGATTCAAATCACTCTTTGAAGTGCTCAGGCTCCACTCACAGACCTGAAAAGGCCCCCAACCAATATGCCATCAAAACCCATTACCAAATCACACTAATAAATCTGAATTCATCTCCAAACTATTTGTGGTGATGTATACCATTGGTGTAACAGTTGGAACATTTGCCCAGCACATGGAAGACATAGCTTCAAGCCTCTTCTCCCATATATTAAGGGGATTTGGTCCCAGGTCTCTCATTGCTTGCAGGCAGCCTGACAGCAGCCTGGGAAAGCAGTCTCTTCCCAAGAGGAATGGAAAGCCTGATCTCCACCCCCCGGAGCCTGCCTGAGTTGCGTGGGGGCCCAGCGCTTCCCTCCGTGGCTGCGGTGTCCCCTGGAACTGCCCAAGCTGGGTGCCTGAGGGCGGGTGCTGCCATGGAGGGAAGCACCAGCCCCCCACTCCGCCTGACGGCAGCTTGCCTACCCCTCCCTGCCAGAGACAGGTATGTACACAACACAGGTATGTGCACAACAGCAGAGTATGTGCATAACACAAGGGTTTAATCAGTCCTAAATTGAAGCGGTGTTTTTTAAAACCCACCACTTCAATTTAGTGCCTGTTTCATCTACACACACCCAAAAAAGTTTGTTAATCAATATGGGACCTTGATCCTATAGTCTCCGTGATGCATCAACATAGACAAAAGATATAGTTTCCCCCAAATCAAGTAGCTTAGGAGTTCAGGAATTTGTTATGCCTAAGGTAATGGAATTACAATCTGCCTCTGAATTAAAATTTCTAGCAGAATAACAATTCCTTCCCAATGGAAATTCTTCCGAGATAAAAAAAATTTCTGTAAATTCAGAAAATAATTAAAGCACACTCTGCCTGATAATACTTCAGCAAAATCTACTTTCAAATGGGGACAACTACCTCAAAGGCTTGATCTGATGCTAACACTACTGTCAGCAACCTACGGTAAGCTTTATTTCTAGCTATTTTCTTTTAAG
Organism: Caiman crocodilus; assembly: GCA_030014935.1. Lineage (NCBI taxonomy): Eukaryota > Metazoa > Chordata > Crocodylia > Alligatoridae > Caiman > Caiman crocodilus. The sequence continues at coordinate 74,707,136 of JAGPOW010001296.1, read as the reverse complement.
GTAAGACTCTTGTTTGCTGTATTAAAATAGTCTTGATGCTTTTGACATATCTTAAATCTCAAACCTTTGGGGAAAAAAAGATAAAAGCTGACAAAATTAATTAAACTGTATGACTCATGTAAAATGTTTAATTAGTCACATTGTCACTGATTAGATGCAAAATCTCCAGCATCAAGGTAACTGATAAATATTGTGGCCAAAGTAACTTTAAAAAACAGCAATTGCAGCTGCACTGATTCTTGCTCCTTTTATAGTCTTTAGCGAGATTTGTAAATACTACCTCCCAGTAACCATAGGAACAGTGTCCACTGTCATTTCTTAAAGTGGAAGCATAGATAGAGTCTAAAGTCACTTAATCTATAGGAAAATATATGGACATAATTACTTCCTAATTATTATATACGATATCTCACATTGCATCTTACATTTTAATGTTCTCTGTGGCTGAATGAAGAATTAGATTGGTGACCTTTTCTCCACCGGTTATTGTGATACATGAGACAGCAAGTGGGTTCCAGGCATTTTCCTTTTTTTAATTTTAAACAGAAACTAATGTTGGCAATAAAGCTTTTTAATTTTCATTCATGTTGGAGGTTGCATACTTCAAATTCTCCTCCAATCCTGTTGTTTTATATATCTCTTCATCACTGGCAAGCTATTTTCAGTTATTATGGAGGTAACAAAACGTTATGGCCCAGTAAATACAAACAGTAACAAAATGGAATCAGAAGCAGTAGAATGGAGTCAAAAGACATGGATTCCATACCTAAGCCTGCAGCTGACTTGCTGCAGGACCTGGGACTTTCTGTTTTACCCTTCGTTCTACCCTGACATGTTTCCCACTGTAATACCTACTTAATGACACTCTTTATTCTAAAGTGTATTGAGATCTGTAGATGAAGTGAATTATGTCACAGGTCAATACAGTGGTTTGATTTTTTTAAGACAACTAGAAAACAACCTTCAATGTGCAAATGAAATGTCACAAAACCTCAGCCTACAGATTTGCTTCAATTACCTCTCAATAGACACAGGTCACACACTTGCTTTCCATTAGTTCCTATCATAAGGTCTCTTCTGATTCCATTATTTCTCTCTCCTTCCTTCCGTTATTCAGAACTAACTGAGGGATGGGTAAAGGGGCTCTATGTCCCTGCTTGACTTCAACAGATCTTTCTGTTTTTTCCCACATTTAAGTCCTCAAAGCATTGATTCCACTGTTTGTACCAAGGAAGACTTGGTGAGAATTAGTTTTTAACCTGCCCAACCCATTCTGTAAGTGGCCAAATGATAAGTAAGCTCACTGATTTGGTTAAGATTTTATTAATGGGAGAATAATCCAACCTACCATACCCTAAATTACAGTTATGCATTTAGCACATGTAGCTGCTGCTCTTCAGTTTAGTTCAAATAAATGTACAGCCAGCTCTACTTCATCAAAATCAATTAAGTCTTTTAAAAATGTTGCAATTGTCTCTTCTTACTCAGGGACAGATTAACACACAGGCAAACTAGGCACATGCCTAGGCCCTAAGTGAAGAAGGGGCCCAGTTGTGCTTATTTTACATATTATATTTATCGAGTGAAAAAAGTAATATAAATATACAGTATTAAGTAGGGGCCCATGAGTTTTTTGCCTAGGGCACACTAAGTGGTTAATCAGGCCCAGCTCATACTGTCCTCCCATAATAAGAACTTTGTGGCCCTGTCCATTTTTTCTGACATTGCAGATGGTTGAGTAGTCTAACTTTTGGGGGGAAGATGGGGACAGAAAGTAACCATTCTATAAGTCCCATGGAGCACAATGACAGGGTATCTGAATAAAAATTATTGGGATGAATGTATGAAAAACTAAATTTTGAGGAGTGGGGGAAAGATACAACTGTGGAAAAAATATTGTTTAGGAGAAAAAAAAGAAGAAGAAAGAACAACAATAGTGACCAAAATACTTTTCAAATAGATATCATATTTGTTTAAAACCCACATTTATGAAAAGTTGTTCCCCTAACTCTTTTTTACCTTGTTAGCTGAGCTGTTTCTGCCCAATGGAATTTCTGATAGATCGTGATATATGCCCAGGGTGTGCTTCTCAACTTTGTTACATTAGTTTTCAGTGTAGAAAGTGCAAGGAGAAGAAGGTCCACATGGTACTTATTAGGACACCCTTAGCGGTTCTTCAACTGTCAGCATTACACTTCATATCGTGCTACATCTGCCAGTCTCCCCCCTTGTCCCAGCTATTAGGAGCTGATTAAATAATCATAAGATAAATTTTATATGCAGTTATTACCTCTGGGGTGCATTGGCTGGGGCAATGCAACTACCTTCATGCAGTGTGTCCTGTAACAATAACATGAAACTGAAAGTCACTACCAATGCAATCAGACTTTTGATTTTTCCAATTTTGATATATTACTAAAGGATGAGCCAGAGCAATCTCACCTGTGTATGAGGAAAGTCTGACTGTTCTTCAACTTAATGTTAAAGGCAATACCTTGCTCAAGCAACCAGTGCTGGAATGCATCACCAGGAAAATGAAACCTTGCAGTCCTTCTACAAGAAATACATATAGAGCAGCTGAGAATGATGAAACTGGCTACAGCTGTACAGACTGTGTAGCCAGAAGGATCCATGGCCTTGCTGCCTTCATCAAAAATGACTTGCTATACTGTACCAAGCAACATAAAACCTCCCAGAGTGCAATAGAATGGAGTACTGTCCAATGACATAATCATTGTCAATATATACAAGCCACTCTCTGCCATGTTGTCAGTCACATCCCTGCCTATTTATGACCAACCATTTTATATCCTGGTGACTTCAATTGTCAACATCAAGATTGAAGATACTCTGTTAACAGAAGCAATGGCAACAATCTCCGGACAAGCCTGAACAACAAATTTTGGTGGGGAGAGGGAGAAAAAGGAAGAAGCATAGACCAAATTGATTTAATATGAGGTAGGTACTAGATTCTATGTAAGTTTTTAGGGAGAGCACATGTGGCTCTTGAATCCCCTGCTGTTTGTACGTGGGTATTTTCATTACTAAAGCCACCTGCCTTTTATAGCAAGGCATGTACTATAAAACAGGTGCTTATAACTAAGCCCAGTGCTAAAAACATGTCAATATATTATGGGTCCTCTCCTGAGATACAGAATTTTATTTGTATGGTGTTCTCATTCTGTGCGCTGTTTCTTCATTTACTAGTTTAATAACCTTTTCCCGCTGTTGGCTGTACTATTGACTCCTTGATTTCCATAAACACAGTGAATTCGACCGAGCAAATCTATAGGTGGAAGAAGACTGCAAGAGTTAAGATAGAAGAATTCTTTCATTTCTTCATTACCTTAATTAGATATGTTAATATGTTTAATCCTTTAACAAGTCAGTTTGGTGTATTTAATATCAAATAGTGGCAATTCTATAGATGCCTCCTACATAAATTACAAAATTTATGCTTAACTCTGGAAGTTCCTACAGTTGCCTTAGCCCTAGGTTTTCACTAGTTAAACTTAGGTGCCAAGGGACTGTAAGCACTGGGCATAAACATAATGAACATGACAGAGCAAGTAGCTAGGCATCTAGCTCATGTCTATGTTCTGAAGCAATTCAGAAAACATGTATTACTTGTCTATCTCACTTGAATCCTCAGAGTACATCCAGCTCCTCTCCTCCCCATCTAAAGGAGGGAAAGGGAAATAGTGCTCTGTTTTTGAATGTGCAACTTCTCTTAATGGATCTAGCCCCTCCTTCATCACCATTATTTATCATTCCAGCAATCTTTAGCTTGCATTTTATTCCCAAATATTTTATATTTTCTCCCAAATCACTGAAAATAATGAGCAGTAAAAGACTTCCTACTGACCCTGTAAATTCCCACTAGAAATGGCTCTATTCAGTGAAAATTGCCTACCAATACCAATTCATGAAAACCCTCTTAACCAATTCTTCATGTATGTATTTTGTATTTTACTGATATTATACAATTTATTTTTTAAGATAAGACTGCTTTATAGTACTCAGTGAAAGAAAAGATGTCAAAGTCCAGATATATCAAAGGGCCAAGAGGCTTCCCTGGCTGACCAGAGAAATCCAGAGCAACCTAAGGGCAAAAAGGAGGGCATGTAAGCAGTGGAAACAGGGAGAGATTATACTAAAGAGGAGTATACCTCCTCAGTTTACAGTTGTAGGGAGGCAGTTAGAAAGGCCAAAGCTACCATGCAGCTGAGGATGGCATCCCAAGTTAAGGATAACAAAAAATTGTTTTTCAGATATATAGGGAGTAAAAGAAAGGCCCAGGGTGGAATAGAACTGCTACTGAGTGGGGAAAAGCAGTTGGTGAAAGACAGGGGGGACAAGGCTGAACTCCTCGATGAGTTTGTTGCCTCAGCATTCCTAAACAAGTGGCCAAGACAAGTCTCACAATGGGATTGTAGAGAGGCAACAGCAGGGCACCAGACTACCAAGTGTTGACCCTGAGATGTTGCAGAGTCACTTGGAAGAACTGGCTGAGTTTAAGTCAGCAGGCCTGGATAAGCTCCATCCGAGGGTACTGAAAGCACTGATTGATGTCATTGCACAGCCACTGGCAAGAATATTTGAACACTAGTGGTGCACGGGTCAGGTCCTGGAGGACTGGAAAAGGGTCAACGTGGTCCCTTTTTTCAAGAAGGGGAGGAAGGAGGATCCAGGCAACTATAGGCCAGTCAGTCTCACCCCCATCCTTGGCAAAGTCTTTGAAAAGATTATTAAGGCTCATATATGGAAGAGCCCAGCAGGAAAAATTATGCTGAGAGGAAACCAGCATGGGTCCATAGCAGGTAGATCATGCTTGACTAATCTAGTCTCTTTTTATGACTAGGTTACAAAACACCTGGACGCAGGAGTAGGTATAAACATCGTTTACTTAGACTTCAGGAAGGCCTTTGATACAGTATCCTGCCCCATACTGGTGAACAAATTAAGAGGCTGTGATTTGGATGATTACACAGTCCGGTGGGTGGCAAATTGGCTAGAGGGTCATACCCAGAGGGTGGTGGTGGATGGGTCGGTATCGACCTGGAAGGGCGTGGGCAGTGGGGTTCTGCAGGGCTCGGTCCTTGGACTGATACTCTTCAATGTCTTCATCAGTGACTTGGACGAGGGAGTGAGGACAGGTTGGACATATGGACAGAAAACAACAGAATGCAATTCAACAAGGAGAAATGCAAAGTGCTGCACCTAGGGAGGAAAAATGTCCAGCATACCTACTACCTAGGAAATGACTTGCCCAGTAGCACGGAAGCAGAAAGAGATCTTGGAGTCCTAGTAGACTCCAAGATGAACATGAGTCGTCAGTGTGATGAAGTCATCAGAAAAGCTAATGGCACTTTATTGTGCATCAGCAGATGCATGACAAACACAGACAAGGAGGTGATATTTCCCCTCTATTGAGCACTGGTCAGACCGCAGTTGGAGTACTGTGTGCAGTTTTGGGCGCCACACTTCAAGAGAGATATGAATAACCTGCAGAGGGTCCAGGGAAAGGCCACTCGTATGGTTAAGGACTTGCAGGCCAAGCCTTCTGAGGAGACACTAGGGCACCTGGACCTCTTCAACCTCCACAAAAGAAGGTTGAGAGGTGACCTTGTGACTGCCTATAAATTCATCATGGGGGTGCAGAGGGGAATTGGTGAGGCTCTACTCACCAAGGTACCCCTGGGGGTCACAAGAAATAATGGCCATAAGCTAGCAGAGAGCAGATTTAGACTGGACATTAGGAGGGACTTCTTCACAGTTAGAGTGGCCAAAATCTGGAATGGGCTCCCAAGGGAGGTGGTGCTGTCCCCTACCCTGGGGGTCTTCAAGAGGAGGTTATATGGGCATCTAGCTGGGGTCATCTGAACCCAGCACTCTTTCCTGCCTATGGAGGGGGTCGGACTCGATGATCTATTGAGGTCCCTTCTGACCCTAATATCTATGAATCTATGAATCTATATCATTGCTTTGTAGTTACCTTTATCAATCATATCTGTAATGTCATGAAAGACTGAGTCAGATTTGTTAGTCAAGACCAATTTTTCATAAATCCATATGGACTTAATTAACTATATTTAACTATAATTCTTCATTTATTGAATCTGTTGCCAGAGTTTTTGTATTTTTTTCTAGGACTGATGTTAAGTTAATCCTCTTATAGTTCTCTGAATCACCCTGCTTGCCTTTGTACAATACTGGAACAACATTAGCATTCTTCCAAGCTCCTGGAATTTCTTTGGTATTCCAAGATGAATTGAAAATTAATATATATATTTCTTCAGCCAGTGCTTTCAATTTTAGGACTGTAGGTTGCAAGTTATCTAGGCCTGCATATACAAAAGATGTTGTTCAACATCAGTGTTACTTACTAAGGAGATAGAGTCTACTTCCTATTCCCCATGAAACATGAATACATCATCCTGCTGCTGATGTTCTGATGGTAATAGTTTTTAAGAGGAAATGAAAATTATTATCTGGATTGAATGATTTAAATGGCTCATATCTGCCATCACACCTGTAACACATAAAAAAAGCAAATTGGTAGTTACTATTTTAGATGTCATTCAGGTATCATCACCAATAAAGATATTTAATCTAGAATGGCAGTGTTATACAGATGTGTAGGTTGAACACAATACTCCAGTTATTACTGTTGGAATGACACCTTAAAGGCTCACCTGCCTGAAGGAAATGGGTAAGGGAACATTTCCTCTGTGAATGGGCTGTACTCTGTGCAGCTGATTTCTGTGGCAATCATAACTGACTGGTTCATACTAAATCAGAGAACCATTTTCATTAATTCATTCTGACAATGAATTTATGGCCTAATTTCCAAGACTGGTCATACAAATTAGTTTGCAGTAGCCATTTAAATTATTACTTAGATGCCCAATTATCAGTACCGACTACAAAATGCTTCAGTTGTTGAACTAGGCATTATAGTTTCATTCCTGAAGTTTGAAAATTGTATTCAATCTGTTCTATATAAAATCCTCACTCAATAAAGGAGTAAGAGTCAAATGCATCCTAGGTATAATTCTTTTATCTGATATATCAGGGAAGAATTTGCCCCCAGTAGTGGTTACCTGTGCTTTTTGCTTTCAAGCACACATGATTTATGGTCTGTCAAACTACAATAAATATTCCTAGTAATTTAAGCCCTACATACCCATACAGTTTCAAGCTGTGGCTGATGCTCCTGTTCTAGTGTAGATGAATAAAGAAAACATTGCAAGGAGAAAAGAAGGAAGGGAAAATACCAGATCACTGCTGTGTGTCTTCCCTCTCATTTTGGTAAAACAAACCACACACACACGCGCGCGCGCACACACACACACACACAGTGTTAGTGTTGCCTTCCTTGAGCAGGTCTTAGTCTCCAATTCAGAAAGGCATTGAAGCATATGCCTAATTTGACATGTTAGCATGTTTATTGCCATCTCTATTAAGCAAAGGGTTTAAGCACATTCTTAGCCTTAAGCCCTACTGAAATCAAGAAAGGTTCAATCTGTGTTAAGCATTTTACAACTGAGATGGAATTACTCTTGTACTTAAAAGTTAGGCACAACAAGCTTCATTGTCTTGCTGCATCAAAGTCTTGCTGCTTTTTGTATCTGATTCTACCACAGCTGTTCTGCACATGTAAAAGTTGAGAAATGCCCACAAACAGCTATATTGTATAAAACACAGATGTAAATGTTGAACTAAAAAGAAACAATCATTCTGAATCGCAATGAAAAGTTGAAATCTCCAAAATTTTCACAAATTAGCAATCTGAAAATGTTATATTTTGATATGTTGGAAACATTTCATTTTGGTGTTTACGGTTTCAGGTTTCCAGAGATTTTCTTCACTTTTACTGACTTATTATGAATCTATTTACCTGGGGATAGATCATAGCCAGAACTACTGAATCACAGAGTGGTATAAGGGAAGCCATAGCCCTGCCTTATTGATATTTTATTATAATAAGTTAAATTCCAAAGCAAGTAGTCACTTTGAACAAAACTGGAACCTAGTGTTTTGATAATGTCATGGAACTTTTTGGCAAATGCAATTTTTTTCTTCAAATGTTTTACTATACAAGAAATGTGCTGAAATTGACCTTGTCCTTCAGGCTAATGGAGATTTTCTGATGAGAATTTTCATTGAATATTTTCCAGCCAAGTTAAGACCATGTTTCAGACCAGCAAGTTTCACCTTTAGTATCTTTGGAAGCTTTTCTGTGTTTTACTTGTATTTCTGTAACAAATATATTCTTTTAAAATCAGCATGTAAAACGACAAAGTCAAATTTTATATATGATTTTATAAAACTTGTGAACCTCCATAATTCAGGTTCAGATTATACTGATGGATATACTCTGTCATTTTGCATAAGCACACAGTATAAATATATTCACAAAATCAAACAGGCCAGGTTTTGGCAAAAACACTGACACAACAGAACAGTGTAACAAAACTCGAGTTACAACAAGACAGCATAATCTTAAAATGTCTCTTCTTTGCAGGTGCCAAACTGAATAAGCTGAATATAAGCCAACAATGTGCTCTTGTTTAAAAAATGCCAACAGCATACTGAGTTCTATTAACTAGGGCTGTGCAAAGCTTCAGTTGCTGATTCGATTTGGCAGAGATTCGGCCTGCTTCAGCAGCCAAATCTCCAAATCCAAATTGAATTCAGAGACCCTTTAATCTCCCCAAATTGAATCAGAACCCTCTGAATCAACTTGGAGAGATTCGGAAAGAATTGATAATACGGACATAGACACGGTTTTATATGTTTTTTCTACATACCTCATGGTAGCAGGTGGCTCATGAATGCTGAGATGCTGGGGCGGATGGAGAGTTGCACGGGAGTGCAGGGGTCCCCCCATTATGCTCAGTGGTGGAGGCCCCCCCATGCTTCTATTTGATGCTTCATCCACCCCACCATCTCAGCACTGACAAGCCATACCTAGTACCTCAAGGCATGTAGAAAAAGCATTTAAAGCTGTGTCTACGGCTGACTCACTGATTCTCCAAATCAGCATCAAATCTTCAGACTCATCGAATCAAATCAAATCAGGATAGTGATCCAAATCAACTAATCGAATCACTGTCCCCTGAATTGGGCTGAATCTGAATCTGAATCAGCCAGCAGATCGCGGCTCTGCCATGGCTTCAGACCATGGTGTCACTGCTGAAAAATCCAGGCCCCAGCCCCAAAGCAGCCCCCCTTCCAGCTATGTGCCTTGTCAAAGCTGCTTGAGCCAGTCTCCATGGAAACACCAGCACCACACTGTCATGGTCCCACTCTTCCTGGGATCTCTGTGGAAACTGGCCACAGTGATGTCCCCAGGAGTTGCTGGGAAATGGAGTCTGGCTCCCAGACACATCTGCCATTTTGCCCACCCCTTCTTGTTCTATCCTCTTTGGAACCACCCTTCAGGGAGTTGAAAGTTGCTATTAAATCCCCGTGTCTTTTCTTCTCCAGACTAAAGAAACCCAATTCCCTCAGCCTCTCCTCATAAGTCATGTTGCCAGGTCCCGTAACCATTCTTGTTGCCCTCTGCTGGACTCACTCCAATTTGTCTACATCCTTTCTGTAGTGGGGGGCCTAAAACTGGATATTGTACTTCAGATGTGGTCTCAACAGGGCCAAATAGAGGAGAATAATCACTTCCCTTGACCTGCTGGCAGCACTCCTACTAATGCAGCCCAGTATGCTGTTAACCTTTCTCAAATCAAGGGCACACTGTTGGCTCATATTCCAGTTGTTGTCTACTCTAGCCCCCAGGTCCTGTTCTGCAGAGTTGCTGCTTAGCCAGTTGGTTCCCAGCCTATAATGGTGCATATGATTGTTCTGTCCTAAGTGTAGGACTTTACTCTTGTCCTTATTGAATCTCATAAGATTTATTTTAATCCAGTCCTCCAATTTGTTGAGGTTTCTCCAAATCCTAGCCCTATCCTTTAGCATATCTACTTCTCCCTGTATTTTGGTGTCATCTGTAAACTTGCTGAGGGTGCACTGCATTGCATCTTCGAGGTCATTGATGAAGACAGTGAACAAAACCAGCCCCGGGATCAACCTCTTGGGCACTCCACTTGATACCAGCTGCAAACTAGACATCAAGCCATTGATTACTACCCTTTTGAGTTCAATGATCCAGCCAGTTTTCTATCCACCTTATAGTCCATTCATTCAACCCATACTTCCTTAGCTTGTTTATGAGAACATTGTGGAAGACCATATCACAAGCCTTGCTAAAGTCAAGGTATATCATGTCCACTGCTCTCCTTGCATCTACAGAGCCAGCCATCTCATCATAGAAGGCAATTAGGCTGGTCAGGTATGATATGATTTGTCCTTGTTGAATCCATGCTGACTGTTGTTAATTACCTTCTTTTTATCCAAGTGCTTCCTTGAGGACTTACTCCATTATTTTTCAAGGAACTGAAGTGAGGTTGACCAGCCTGTAGTACCCTGGATCCTTCTCATTCCCTTTCTTAAAGATGGGAACTATATTTGCCTTTCTAGTCATCCAGGACCTCTCCTAATCACCATGAGTTTTCAAAAATAATGGCCAGCAGCTCTGCAACCATATCATCCAATTCCCTCAGCACTCTTTGGTGCATCATGTCCAGACCCATGGACTTGTCCAGCTTTTCTAAATAGTCCATAACCTGTTTTCTCCCACTGATGGATGCTCACCTGTTCCCCAAACTGTGATGCCAGGTACAGTAACCTGACCTTGCCTATGAAGACTGAGGTGAAAAAGGCACTGAACACTTCAGCCTTTTCTGCATCATCTGTCAGTAGGTTGCATCACCCCATTTAGCAAGGGATCCACCCCACACTTTCTCTGATCTTCTTGTTGCTGACTGTGGCAGGGCACTGTTTGTGTCTACCACTTTAAGGGCTGAGCCAAACAGCCAGCAGGTGCTTGATTGCAATGGCCATATCTCTGGTCACCTATATAAACAGAGCAGTTTGCTACTAGTAGGCCAAGCACAAACATTGCTTGGCTGTAAGGCAGAATGCAACATCCCTGGAGGTAAGGGCAGGAGCTGTAGGGGATGGTCAGGAGGCTCCTGGTCCTGGGCATGACCTAAAACTGCACCCTGCTGGGAGTGGGTAGCCTGGTGGGGCTCTCAGTGGTGCAGGAGCCACCAGGAAATGCCAGGCCAGTTACCACCTTGGTGAAAGGTGGGTCTGGGTGCCTTAATAACCCCAGCTCCCACAACTGGCTGGGTTACCAAGTAGGGCCAAGAAGGCAGACCCAGGTTAGGGAGTGGGCTAGAGGCTCACTCAAGCCTGACTCAAAACACCCTTGACTAGTCAATGCTAGGGCCAGGACCAGAAAGGTCAAAAGGGCCAGAGGCCCACCACAAGGGATGCCCAGAGCTGAGGGCCTGGGGTTTCCAACTAACCTTGGAGGAGAGGCCAAGGCCTGTGTGCTCAAAGGTCCTGGGGGGGCAATGCCTGAGAGAGGGAAGAGTTAAGGGAGCTAGGCAGCCCAGAATAAGAGTAGAGTAGGCCACCTAATTGGAGGTATCTGGAGCCTTCTGGGAATTCCTTTCTTCATTCCACTGGTGAGCCTTAAAAAGAACAGAATTTGGTTCCTGCATATTATGAGCTGTTTCAAATCCTGCTCTCTCATGTCTTTTGAAATAAATGTTACGACTACTGTTCTAATTTCCACATTCTGTGGAAAAGTGTTGGCTCTGGTACTAAAGTAACAGATTTAGAGACCAGCATGTCAGATGCTACAATACTAGAAGCACTGCAATTCCAGCGTGCAATCTAAAACCGAGTAATAGGTGACTAAATACCTTACATGGTCTATTAAGGGGAATTAGATGTGCTTTATAAGGGTGGTCCAAAACCCACATACGCTGTACAAGAAGCCATCAAGAACTAACCAACTGGATATAGAAAACCAATGATTGTGTCTGGACTCTTTGGACTTTAGGCACCTGAAAGTCAGGACTGTAGAGAGGTACATCTATGAACCTTGATTTTTAGTCTCTACTTTCTAGTAGCTCTGCCATCACCTGCCTTTCATGGGCCGTAGTCTGAGGCAGCTGATCCTCACAATGCATTGCACAAGTAACTCCTAGTGGACCTGTAGATTCCACTAGGAATTGCAGTGCCTAGGCCTCTTCTCCTAACTGCCTGTGACTTTGCAGCAACATAGATTTGAAGTCTTGATTGAAACCTGTTCATGTAAAAATCACAGTGATAAAATATGTCCTAAGAGCCTTTGACTATACTACCTGTCTATTGTAGACCTTCAGCCAGTAGTTCACAGGGAGTAAAGACTTCACTCTCCCTTGCAGAGCTTACATAAGGGCTAGACAAAATTGTAATAGTTGTACTGATTGCTCCATAATTTCTCCTGCTAAAGCTGCACAGTGCGTAAAAATGGATGGAGCACCCAGGAGTGTTGACAAAGCCATGGCTACGTTCCACTACCAACTCCTTACCCATAATGTGAACAAAATAGATGAACCCTATAATTATTGACTTCTCAACCTGACTTCAATTTGTGGCAAATTGCTATTTAGACACTCTCTTTGGAGATAGAGTCCAGGGCAGATGCACCTGAGCTATATGTAACATGGATTGGGAAAACACAATTCTTATCAAACACTCTTTACAATATAAAAACATATTAGCTGGACATAATTTGTCTGTGTCTTCATCAAGGGTTTTTATAGAGAAGCACACAGGAAGTATATGGAAAAACTGAAGAGATTTTTGCCAGGATAATGATGAAATAAGATGGAGAAACAATGAGCAACAAATTGAGAGAAACAAGTTTTTAACAGTGATGCCGCATCAGAACAGAAAGAGATAATCTAATGGGTGCTCATAGAAGATCAATACTAAATCCCTAAATGTACCGGGAATAGTTACTTCAAGAACAATATAACTTTAATAGCAAACAGTGACAGAGTTAATTATGGGACCCAATCTTCACGTGGCCAGTAGAGCTGTCTCACAGCCAGGACTGCTGCATCCCAGCCACATGGAAATTGGGTTGGGACCCAATCCTCATATGGCTAGGAGAGCTGTTTCACCTGGGGCTGCCACACAGGGGACCCTGGAGCTCCCCCTGGCTGATGCAGAGGAAAAGCAGGGCAGGAGCATCCCGGGACTGAACTGCTCCCAACAGGTGCACATTCAAATGCATGCCTGGGCACAGTTTAATGCACCTGAATTGTCTGCACAGAAAATTCAGGTACATTAATCGCATGTGTAGACATACCCAAAGAGATTAAGGAACTAAATTTGCTTAGTTAAAGAGATTATGCCTATAGGGAGTATGCTAACATGAAAACTATTTGTGGGCAGCCTGTACCAGAATGAAAAATAACTAGGACAGACTGGGGCATCTGGGGTAAAATCAAAGCACAGGACAAGAGCATAGGACCAGAAAAGATCTGGATAATCTTTTTCTTTGCGGGGCAAAATTTTACCATTCATTAAATGGACTGATTGGGCTTCAACTTATAACAAATTTGGTTTCTTGTCTATTGGGAGATGATTCTAGAATTTCATTTCTCTTATGGTTAGAAAGCACCTTATTTCCTAAAACTAATTATGGAAAGTTAATGCCCAACTGCTTTCGTGACAATATTTCCTTTAGCTTAAATAGCTTTTCCATGACTAGTGTTCACCTCCTTGAATTATTTACTAAAAGAAACCATATCCCCTTTTATCCTTCATTTTGCTACCCTAAATAAGCCAAAATCTTTTTATCTCCTCTCATAAGACAGTTTCTCCATTTTCCTGATTATACTAATAATCTATTCTGCACCTGTTTTAATCGGAATTTGGCTTTCCTGATCATGGACAGCTAGAATTATACACAATGCTTCAAATACAGTCTCACTGGTACCTTGTACAAAGGCATTAATGCTTCCCAATCTTTACTGGAAGTACATTTTCTGTTATATTCTAGGATAATGTTTTCCTTTTTAAGGCTACTTTGTACTAGTAGATTACAATCATCCTGGCTTTTTTAAACATGCTCTTGAACTGGAGTGGGGGCATGTTAATTAGAGCAGCTTCAAAGAACTGCTCTAATTAAAGCGCCCGGAGCATCTTGTGTATTAGTGTCTCCACACTTCAAAATGTGGCGGCAGGGGTATTGGATGCTTGCCGAATAAGCTTTAGTTAAAGCACCTCACCACCATTTTGAAATGTGGAGATGCCGATACACAAGGTATGGAGGCTGGCTGGAGTGTGGTAATTTCAATGCTGCAGAAGATTTGATTAATTGAGTCTGCTCTGACTCACTGTAATTATAGCGCATCAGAGCAACCTCCAGACTTGTGTATGGGCACCCCCTGTGACCAGCTAATCCAGCTGCATTTTTTCTCACTTCTGTCATTTCCAACTGATAAGTACCCAGGCTGTAGCAAAACCATTTGTTGTTACCTCCCAAGACCTAGATCCTCCAAATTATTAAGGCATGTAGCTCTCACTGATTTCATTGGGTGGTAAACCCAAAACAGGAGCTAGTTATTTAAATATTTCTGAGATTAAGACCCATGTACTAAAGCTTGCACTTCATACTATTACCTTTCATTCCATTGTGATTAATGCAGCTGTCAAGATGATCCAATTCCTGCATGATATTCTGATCCTCTTCTGTATTGATTATACCCCCACCACATACACACACACACACATACAACTTTGCATATAATTAGCCTACACCTACATTTTTGTCCCAAGGTAATTAAGGACATTTAGTAAAATCAGTCCCAGTACTGACCTGTGAGGAACTAATAACTTCCCTGTAACATTATATCAAATACAGTAATAAAGGTCAAATATATGGGATCTACCTCACTACTTTCTCATGAATATCAGTATTTAGAAAAAGTTCCCAGGTTTCTATGAACCTAATATTAACTCCCTTTGGGAAATCTTCATTTTACTTCTTGTCATTTACTTCCAATGAAGTAACAATGTTTTTAGCTATTGTTTCCTTTGAAATTTCTACTAAAGCTTTCATGTCATTGAGTTTCATAGTTTCATAGTAGGGACCTGAACAGATCATCTAGCCTGACCCCCTGCCACAGGCAGGAATGAATGCTAGGTTCACAAGAGCCCAGGCAGGTGATCAACCAACCCCCTCTTGGATTTGCCCAAGGTAGGGGCAAGGACCACTTCCCTGAGAAGTTGGTTCCAGATTTTGACCACCCTAACTGTAAAATGTTGCCTTCTGATCTCTAAACTAAACCTATTCTCCATCAGCTTATTATCATTGTTCCTTGTCACCCCAGATGGTGCAGAAAAGGGCTCTACCTATTTCCTGTTGATCTCCCCTGATGAGCTTATAGACAGCCATCAGGTCCCCCCTCAGCCTCCTCTTGCTGATGCTAAATAGGTTCAGGTCCTTCAGTCTCTCCTCATAGGGCCTGTCCTGCTGCCCTCTTACCAAGCAGGTGGCCCTCCTCTGAACTCTCTCCAGGCTGGCCACATCCCTTTTGAAGTGCAGCACCCAGAACTGGATGCAATACTCCAACTGCGGCGTGACCAAAGTCACATAGAGGGGAAGTATCACTTCTCTGAACCAGCCTGAGATTTACCTTTGGATGCATGACAAGGTATGACTGGCCTTGCTGGCTGCGGTCTGGCATTGGCGGCTAACGTTCATCTTGGAGTCAATGATGACTCCAAGATCCCTTTCCGCCTCTGTGCTTTCAAGCAGGGAACTCCCCAGCTTGTATGTATGCTGTGGATTTCTTCTCCCAAGGTGCAGCACCCTGCATTTGTCTATGTTGAACCACATCCTATTCTCGTCTGCCCACTTTTGTAGTCTGTCTAAATCTATTTGCAGCCTCTCTCCCTTCAAGTGTGTCAGCCTCGCCCCACATCTTAGTGTCATCAGCAAACTTGGACAGCGTGCTTTCTACCCCCTCATCCAAGTCGCTGATAAAGATGTTAAATAGTGTGGGCCCGAATACTGAGCCCTGGGATACCCAACTGCTCACATCTTGCCAGGTTGAGTTTGATTTAATGGATCTGTAGTTATTCAAGTAATCATCACCATCATCATCCTTATGGAAAGAAGGCACATAGATATTTAGGCTCTCTAAGAATTTACTTCTGTGTCATAGAGGTCAATTGTCTATAAAGTAACCTCTAAAACCTAGCTTTCTTTATAGAGCTATATTTTTTTTCTGTCCACGTAGATTCTCTGCTTTTCCCTGATATACTTTTTAAGACTACATGCAGACAAATGCGGACATGTAGTATGTGGTGCTGCAGACCTGGCATTCCTTGTGCCACTACCTTGCAGCTGCAACTTTGCAGATGGGGGGTTGATCCTGAGAGATCCCTGGGTCCAAAAAATCCCATGATGAAAAAAGTGGAGTGGTGCACATGGTGGCAGTGTACACAGCTCAACACCAGAGCCTAGCCAGCTAGAGCCTCACTTTGGATGCTGGGCAGGCTTCCTGCCATGACAGTAGCCCTGGGACGCAACCAGGACCTAAGGTAAGGCTTCTGGGGCCAGCACAGTTGCTGACTCCAGCCTCCACTAGCCCATTAAGTTACTTAAACACTCAATGCCTGTGACTTTAATACACTTGGATATCTGCCAAAATTTGTTATTGTTATCAAACTTCTTCATAATGACATGATAGCAATCATCCTAAGCAATGGCTTGGAAATGGACTTTTTCAGTGGAGTAAAGTAAGGATGCATGATTATATCAAAACTCTTTCCCATCTATTTTGCAATTATTCTATATCTTATTGCTGACAGACTTCCTTTGGAGTTGGCATCCGGTATTGTATGGACAGAAATCTTTTTAACATCAACTAGTTATGTTTCAAATCCAAGATAATCAACACCTCCATTACTGACCATTAGTATACTAGTGAATGTTTTGTATGCCCACTCAACTGAAGAGCCTCAAGTAACTCTTGATTTGCTTTTGTGAAGAAAATAAATACTTGGACTTGCTTTCATCTTCACAAAAAACAACATTCTTGACCAACCAACCACATATCACAACCAGAAGATAATCTTTGGAGAATGTTCAACATTTCCCCTACCTAAGTAGTAACCTTTCCCAAAAAGTAAACATTGACAATGTTATTCAACACAGGATAGAATCTGCTAGTCCAGCCTTTTGACATATCCAAAA
>JAGPOW010001296.1:74675621-74689243 GCA_030014935.1 Caiman crocodilus | reverse complement strand
ACATGGCACCAGCTACCTCGGATGCAACATGTCATAAGGATGCCTGACAACTGGCTCCTAAAATGTGTCTTATATTCTCACCTCACCAATGGTCTCTGCTCTGGAGATGGCAAAAGAGATTCAAAGACTCCTTGGCCACATTTATGCGAGATGCTGGCTGCACAGTAGCCTGATACTACTGTGCAGTTGTGTTGCATGACAACAACCATGACATGACAATATTGTGCAGTAGTATTAGGCTACTGCACACAGTAGAATCATGAAAAAGATGTTCATTGGTACTACCACGCAGTAACTCGGGTTACTTCACAGTCATTTAGCACTTGTTTATGCAAGTGGTAAATGATGGGTCTGTGTGAGTAGGCAGGTATTTGATTCAGCTTCAGCTGTGGCCACTTCATATGTCAGCTCCAGTCTGGAGCTCCGGATTGGTTTGCTGCTTTGATCTGGATGAAGCAGCTCCAAAGCTTCAGAGCCACCTTGGCGATCCGGCCATAGGGTATGATGGGGGATCAATGAAATATCTATAACAATTTTGTTTTGCCTTTGATTTGGATGAAACTTGCAGGGGCAATAGCCTCTGCTGAGATCATGAAGCCTGCCAAGTTTCAAGAAGATAAGTTTAGGGGTTTGGTGGGAACTGCACCTCAAACTGCTGACAGGCAAAACTTGTGACACAGAGGACCCTGTGTGTGTGTTAAGGTGCAGCGGGCTGAAAACTGCAGGGGTGCTGGCCCCTGCTGAGGCCATGGAGCCTGCCAGCTATGTGTCTCTTGCTAGGGGAGTCTGTCTTCTGGAGCCCTGCAGCTCCAGTTGCTAACAGGCAAAACTTGTAATGTGGGTGGGTGACATTGTGTGTGTGTGTGTGTTAAGGTGCGCCCTTGCTGGTGCTGGGGCCTCTGCATAACCCGGCATTGTGCCCCAGTGAGGTCTCCTACTCTACTACAGCCTCCTGTCTGGTCCACCATTTTATGTGACAACAGGTAAAATAACTTAGCTGGCTCAACACCAGTAGCATGAGCAGCAGAAGCACAGGTAGCCAAACAGAACTGTCACAGAGCCCTTCTTTTTATAAAGGAATTGACAGCAAGAACTAAAGGTGTTGTGTTCTGTTGGACATAACGATGTTATTCATGGTGTGTGATAGCTTATCTTGTGTTTTTAGTCTATATGTGTAGTATGAAAAAAAAAGTACTTAAAAAATGTATCTTTGGAAGCTTTAGGGTTGAAAACCCCTTTCTCAGGCTGAGGAACTACCTGCAGTTGGTCTCAGATGGAAGGAATAGTAGAGAAGCCAGAGGCTGGCCTGCCCTGCAATGCAGGCAAGAAAGCCAGTCAGTGAAAACGGAGGTGTCAGGGGGTGAGAGACAGGCTGAAGTGGGGGGTAGGGAGAAAAGTAGGTAGGTAAAAGTGCAGCGGTGGCTGGGGTGTCAGATGTCTGGCAGGTCACAGTGTGCCAGAACTCTACTGTGTATATTGAGTCCATGATTTTTTGTACCTACTACCTAGGAGGTTGATGAAGTGCAGTTCATAGACCCAGTTCTGAAAACTGCCTTGTATATTCAAACAAGCACCTAACCTCAGCTCCAGAGCTGAAGCCAACTTCCTACAGTTCAAAATGCCAAATCTGCCAACTATCTCCAGTACCCCCACAAACTGCACACCAGAATCTATCAAAGACACAAAACCCAACTACCTCTGGGGGCAGATTCCTCACCAAAAAATACTCTGCCTCCAGTCTCTCAGGCCTAATTCTGAGAGAGAACAAATTACAATGCAAACTACTTTTCAGAGCTGGGCCTATGAACTGCACTTTATCAGCCTCCTAGGTACAGACACTCATGGACTCAACATATATTTGACAGTGGAGTTTTGGCAAGCTGCAACCTGCCGGACATCTGATACCCCAGGCACCTCCGCACTTTTACCTGCGCTGCTACATTCCCCTTTCCCCGCTACCCCACCCCGGCCTGTCCCTCACCCCCCGACACCTCCATTTCCATTTTCACTGACTGGATTTCTTGCCTGCATTGCAGGCCAGGCCAGCCCAACCTCTGGCTTCTTTACTTTTCTTTCTATCCAGGACCAACTGCAGGTACTTCCTCAGCCTGACAAAGAGGTTTTCAACCCAAAAGCTGGCATCCTGGGCAGCTAAGTTGAGCTCACTGGGAATCTCGACTGCACTGTAACCAGCAGTTACAGGCCTGTCAAAGACATGACAGGTCTGGGTTTTCCTCAGCCAGGACTTGGTGCATGCATGCTTTAGCTGGAGGTTATGGCACCTTCTACCCACCTTTAACTGGAGGTTATGGCACCTCATACCCACCTTTCACCAGAGGATCATTGGTCCTGGCATTTATGGGGCTGTTGCACTGCCAGCAGTCCCACCAGGCCTCCCTACCCTGGCAGGGTGCAGTTTTAGTGGTCAAGCCCAGGACCTGGGGCCTCCTCCTTCCCCGTAACTCCAATCCCATACCTCCAAGTTTGTCCTGGCAGAGGAATGAGCTCAGCAGGGACATGTTCTTACCCTGCTGGCTGGTGATGCAGTTAGGGCCTCCTCCAGCGGAGAGCGGGGCATTACTTGGCTTTTAAAAAAACTCAAAAAAGGAAATTGGTGCAGACAAAGCAAGGAAGATGGCAGTCAGTCCATCTACAGGTGGAGCTTAGGGAGCAGGAGGTTCACCTTTAGAAATATCAGCTGCTCCACTAAAGCAGGATCCAAGCAGGTGCAGTGGAATGTCACAACAACCCCAGCAATGCTGAACACTCTCTCACTTGGAACACTGGTTGGTGGACAGGGCAGGTGTTGTTGGGCAACCATGGCTAGATCCTGCTACATCTGGCTGCAGCCACTAGGCCAAGAGGTTGTAGTCCAGTGGCTCCACATCCTCGGTGAGATAGGTAGCCACTGAAGTCTCAGCGCTACCTGCTTGAGGCTAGGGTCTCGTGTGTTTGGACCCTAGCATTGAAGCCATGCCAATGCTCCACACCCCACATTGGCAGTGGATGGCATAAATGAGACCAGCTGGTACTGGTGCTGGGAGTGCTGGCATGGGAAAGTGGATCCCACTCTTCTACATTCCCTCACCTCTGCACTTCGGTCTCCCTGACTTTGTTCACCAGCACCTGCATCCATCCAATGATCAAGGGTTTGGGGGCTGCCAGTGCACATGGTGCTCTTCACCCTCGGGTTGCACATGCCCGCCATCATGTGGACCACACTGCACTGCAAGGGATCCATCCATCTCCTGATGCCCTCCATCAGCCGCCTCATCGGTGCCTGCATGTCTGCTGACAGTGGCCTGCCCCAGCCAGGAGCACTGATCCCCTGGAACTTGTCCATTTGGTTCTCCAGTTCCTTCACTAGGGGGATAACCTGGCTAAGGAGGGCATCGCCAGCACTAAGCGTCTTGGTGGCCTTGAGGAAGGGCTTAAGGATCACCAAGATCTGGGAGATGGTACCCTACTCAGCTCTGTTCAAGGGGCCACTGATCCCAATCTCCCCTTTTGAGCATCAGGTATTTGGAGTTTCACTGAGTCTCCACATCCTGCAAGATGTTGTGCTGCAGGATGCTCAGCTCTGCCAGTTTCTCCTGCAGCATCTTGCACCCCTTGCTGCTGCGGTGGAAGTAGCCTGCTACTTTCCTGCATTTTGAAATCAGCTGATTTGCAGCAGCAGCTGTAGTGGTAATGGCACCGGCAGACCTGTCCCCCTCCAAGGCATCCAGCATTATTAGGTGCAGCCTGTGTGCCATACAGAGGATGCCAACAGAGTTGGCATCACGGACAGCCTTCACCATATTGGCCCCATTGTCAGTGACCATGAACCCACGAGTGACCTCAGCTTGCCCAATGAGCCACCCCTGCACCATGAGGTTCATGGCCTCCATGATCTGCCTTGCCATGTGGGACTCATCCAGCACCTTGGCTTGCAGTAGAGCCCACCGACGGCCTGACCAATCACACCAGTGCCCTGTGAAGGAGAGGGAGGTGTGTTTGCTTCCCTGGCTGCTCCAGATGTTGGAGGTGAAGTACAAGGTTACCTGCATACCTGCCTTACGCATCCCCTCCCTCAAGTACTCCCTGAATCCCTCATACAGGAAGGGCACCACCATTCTACTAAAGGTGGTGCATGCAGGCACTTTGTAAAATGGGGCCAGAAGTGCTATGAACTGCCTGAACCCTGGCCGCTTATCTAGGGAGAAGGGCTGACTATCCAGAGCAAGCATCTCCCAATGCTCTGGGTGATCTCGCTTGCCTTGGGAATGCACCACCTTTTCTGTCCTCCTTTCCCCCACTGGTCCAGGTTGATCTGCCTCTGCTTTGGGGGAAGGGGACTTTGGAGTGAGCAGGAGACTTCCCTTTTGGCACACTTGCCACTGGCACACTGGTGCCAGGCTGAGCAGTAAGAATGACAAGGGTGTGCTGCCTCCTCAAATGCAGCAGCATCGCCATGGTGGAAAAGTGTCTCACGTCCTTGCTACGGCTCATGTGCCTTCAGCAGTGCTGGCAGATGGCAAACCTGGGCTTATCTGCCAGCTCAAAATGCTCCCACACTACACTACTCCCCTGCTTCTGAATTGAGGATCCTGCCTTATCCTACTCCTCAGCAGGCTAAGACTCAACAACAGGAGGAGCCATCTCAGCTGAGCCACTGCCTCCACAACCTCAGCCTCCTCTAAGGTGCTGCTTTCTGGAGAAGACCTGGGTCTGGAGGAAACTTGAGGGGTGTGGAGCACAAACTCTGATTTCCCCTGTCCCCAGAATTGTTTGAGCCAGCGCACTCAGCATCCCTGGTTCCAGCTCCAGCTCCTCCTCTGGCAGTGGGAGGCTCACACTGAGAGATGACATTGGGGTGCAGGAAACAGTGATTCCACTACTGGTGCCACTTCTGGACTGAGGGAGGGGGAGTTGTGCAGGTGCAAGGACATCAGGTGCAGACACAGCTCCCACCGCCTGGCTTCCACTGGCAGCACTGATGTCATGGCTGCTTGGAAAGAGAATGTGTCTGTGTTGTGGGGGGGCAGGCTTGCAGCTCTAGCTCTCCCCCTACACCATCTCCCTCCCTCACCAGAAGACCATGCACCTGCCTTTCCAGCATGCTTCATATTAATCTTTCCTGTGCTGCAAAAGGTCTCTGTCAATCCTTTTGTGTTGTGTGTTTTATTCCCTCTATGACGTGCGCGCACTGGACTCTTCTATGATTATTTGCTTCAGTGCTAAGAGTTATGTAAAAATTGTGTGCTGGCTGTCTTCTTCTATGAACATCTGATTTTTCTTATTTATACTGTGTATGTGTGTGCAATCTGTGTCCCTCTCTGCACAATGATGGATCATGCTGGCAGGGAAAACACAGCTTTCTTTTTTTCAAAGTTTGCAAAAAACAAACAAACAAACAAAAGAAGAGCAAATATAAATTGAAAGAAATGAACTGAATAGTAATAGTAATTGAATAGCTAAGCTAAGCTAAATCCCACCCAATCCTTTCTAACAACAAAAAACAGCAGTTAAGATGCTTGAGTCTGCTAGGATACCTTTCTCACTCAGTTCCTGAGAGGGAACAAGCTAGCAAAAGGCACAGCACACCTCCAAACAGAGGCTTTTATGCTGTTTCTAAACCTCCCCTCAGACGCTGTCATTGGAAAGGCAGCCAGAGAGAAATCCTTCTCATTGGCCACCTACACATGACAGTCTTCCCTCCCCTCTTGCTCTCCCTCCCTCTTCTAACTTTCATTTTCAGTGTCCGAAGCATTTCTGAAGCAGTTCGGAGCTTCTGAATCACTTCAAACAGCTCAAAATAGCCCACGCTTCACTCTGGGTGTGCTGCTGCGGATACTGAAGCATCCAAAGTGGTCCCAGATCTGAAGCGCAATCTGAAGCCTCGCACAGCCCTAGTAAATGACTGTGCTGTAATGACTGTGCAGTCAGCATCTCATGTGAATCCGGCCCTTGAAAGTCAATCCAAAGAAATGCAATTTTAATGTCACTACCTGGGAGACTGCATCACTGAATCATCTTCAATGGCACCATGATGAATGACAAGGTATTGATCATTTTGAGCAAACTTGCTTTACTATAGAGAGAGATGGACAAGAGAGAAAAAGGGAAAGAGCTCTGCCCTGACACCACCAGGATCTACTCCTTTCACCTGGAACTATTCGCCACATTTACAGTTGAGCATGCAAATCTCAAGTCGGCCTCCTTGGTTATCTATAGATTCATCAATTAATTCCCTATTTATTGGAAGACTATTCATTCACAATGTTTTAAGTGTTTAGTTATCCAATTAAATATGGTATCCTTCCCTACATCTTTTTCTCCTCCATCTTTCTTGAGTTGCGAACTCCAGATTATTTTTGCACCTTTTGACTCCACATTTCAAGTCCCTATGCTCTTTAGTCCAATATCTACACTAACTAGTTCTTTTAATTTTCTCAAAGTTTCTCTTTTATGTATTTTGGCTTTGACAGTTTTTTGATTGTGAAATAACGCTGGAGATATTGCTAGTTACTGTTTGATCCAATTCTTTTTTTAATGAAAACATTCCAGGTTTTCATTTTCATTCCAAAATAGAAGATGAAAACAATTTTAAAACCTAAAAGAAGCAATTAAATTGATTGGTCATGCCCCAATTTTTTTTAATTTTTTTTTTTCCAGAGGATGGAAGGTACCTCAAGAGTTAATTTAATCAATCCCCGTCCCCAAAAGCAGGATCAGCTGCTCCTAAATAGATTTAGGTAGGCAACTCCCAACAATGGAGATTTCACAAACAGTCTAGGTAATCTAAATCTATTCATGTACTTAACTATCCTTACAGTTGAACAGTTTTTCTTAATGTCTAACTCAGATATCCCTTGTTTCAATTTATACTTATTATTTTATTTCTGCTTCCAGTGGACATGAAGAACAGTTAATAAATTCCTCTTTGCAGTAGTCTTGAGAACCATTTATCATGTCTTTCTCAGTCTTCTCTACAGTGGAAAGTCTAGTTGTTTCAGACTCCCTGTGTCTCCTATATTTTCTTATCCTCTGAACATTTGTGGTGCTCTCTTTTGGACTCTCTCAGTTAGTCATATATTTCTTGAAAACTGGATGTGCTACTCTAGCTGAAGCCCTACCAGTACTGAATGGAATGGACAGCCTGCTTTGCATATCTTACATATGGCACTCTTCTTTAAACTTTCCACTATGGCATTGGCGTTTGTTGATTTACTATAATCTTTAGAGTCTTCTCTGCAGAACTGTTGCCCATCTAGTCAGCATTCATTTGGTATTAGTTGATTATTCTGACCTAATGCAATATTTCTTCTTATTTAATCCATACTTTTTATAATAATTTAATTTTTTTCTATAATGACTTTCCAAATTTTTATTTGTATCTCATATTTAAACATAAAAATAATTTAAAATATTAAAATGTAACAAATTATGGAAAAATTGTTTTCTAAACATCTCTGCTAAGTTATAAATTGACTAGATTTTTCAACATTTCTCACAAAAAGAAGTTTACCAGCAGTCCCAATGAAATGAATGGTTGCTCTGTAAATTAAAATATTAATTAGCTCATTAATTCTATTAAGTCTTTTCACTTTTAGTAATGCATGTAGAATTACCTAAAGCATTCATAAAAAAGCAAAACATTAAATAAGACTGAATTCTGCTCCGAGATGTGTGTGTAACTCTTACAGAATTTAACAGAAATCCATCATGCCTAACCAAGGACAGGATTTTGCTATTAAGAATCACATAAACAAAAATATAGCAGATTGCAAATGGGTTCTCATATTAATTCTGTTAATTGCTTGTAATCTTCTTAAGCATTATTTATCACAATGCATTTACAGACTGGTATGACATTTATCAATCAGAGCCTGGAATTTTGTTCACCAATTATGTCAACATTGTCAAAAACCTCAATAAAAAATTGCAGGTTCAATGTAGATGTTGATCCAAAGCTTTCCAACATATCACAATAATGTTTTATCTCGAAGTTAGGATGGAAATCTTATAAGATGAGACATTCTTCTGATATAGGTAAGAATTTGTAGGCATCATTCCACAGGAGACAAATTTAAGGGAAAATGGCATAAAGGAGGGTTGTTGCTACTTCTAAAATCGATAAGACAGAAAAGCCCATAGTAAGGGCATGTGACTTCAATATTATGGAAGGAAACATGAAAACTGACCTGCTTGGTTAAACCTTGAGCTCTTCAATTACTTGAAACTTAACAAAGAATCTTAGTAAAACAAGAAACTTAAGCTGTATTTCTCAAAATGGATATGAGTATAGTTTTAGCAACTAGTAGTATAAGTAAATGAGAAAAACTGAACAACAGACATAAAAATAACAAAAAAAATTATATAAAAAGAATGTAAAGGGAAAGATGACTAGCATAATTACCTTTAAGGAAAGGGGGAGGTGGTTAGTACTTGGCCTACAGTAGGGAAAGGACAAGTAAGATATAAATTAGATGTTAAATTATCAGAGCCTGATGGTATTTGTCTTAGTATAGTAAAGGGTTTGGATGAAATAATAGCGAAGTGATTGGGTATTTTCTGTGGGAATTCAGGGAGGACAGATGAGATCCTGGAAAAAGGTAAACATAATGCTGTTCTTTAAAAATGGGGAAAGAATAACAGACTAATTAGTTGAACTTTGATACTTGTACACATTTTGAAGAATATCTTCAAAATATTGAACTTTTTTTAAGCACAGAGAGGGGATAAATTCTTAATTGAGAGAATATGTTGTGGAGGATTCATCTGAGGATGGTTGCAACAATCAACATTTCTATCACTCTAATTTTACTGAAAAAAATAACAAACAACAGGTAACTTATCCAAATTTTACTCTGGCTACACAAACAGTTATGCCAAGGTCATCCTGCTGCACACAGGAGTCTACTAGGCTAACTGAATCACCAAGGGAAAAGAAACAATTCTCCTTTTCTTTCCTTTCTCACTATCTACCTCCAGCTGTATTCACTGGTTTATACTTTTCGCAGGGGTCACATGATATTTTTGGTAAATATCTATGCTATTTTTTTAAACTAAAATTAACGATAATTGTAATTACATACAATGCAATTAACAAAACTGGCTTCACTATAATTCAGGTTAATGTCAATAGCCCATCATAACTGTTCCAAATACAATCTTCCATATTGCCTACAACAGAATGCCTGAGGATACATCTAGGCTACAGCAGCAAAACTAGGACTGCGTGACCAGGGCATGAAACCCTGATTGGATGACTATGGAGGGGACACCAAAACAGAATCATGGGGGTGCTGGAGTAGTAGCACAGACCCACCCAAGGCTGGAGACTGGGACCAGAGGTAGAAGTCCCCTGGTCAGCTTCACTCCCCCTGCTGTATTACAAACAGCTGATGAATTAATGCCCTTACAGTCACTGCCAAACTTAGGCTTTTATAGTGTCATTCCACATATAATCCAGCAGCACTTGTGAGAGGATTAACCTTGTTTATCCTGTAGCACTGCCATCTCCCCTGGGGAAAAAAAGTATGAGGCTGATGGGAAGACTCCACCCCTCTTGCCATGGCTGGAGCCTCCAGCCATATCACAGTAGGTAAGCCTGCTCACCTGTTATTCTGAACTCGGCAGAACCCCATCCCCCTATTTCCTGGCTTTGTCTAGACTGCCAAAATAGGTTACCTCTGCTAGGATGTTATTACAACCTACTTCAATTATGTAACTGACTACTCTTATCAGTGCAACAAGATACACAAACAACACAGTCTAACTGTGTATCCCATCATGTAGGCATTCAGGAGTCATCCCTATGGCAGCCAGATAAATAAGATAAGTTAAACCTAGCATTTTATCCAGACATTTAGCTAAGTTCCCCCACTAACTTCTATCAGCTGCATTAATTAAGAACCAACATGGATTTGTTAAAGAGCAATCATGGCTTATACACCTGATTTTTGTCTATTGAAAGGTGATAAGCCAATGGATGGGGTAAAACTATATGTGATATAGTTCAATGTTATTGTGTCATTTGTGACTGTTGCTTGTAATATTCTGGTAAGAAATTCAGTCTAGTTTAAACTGTTTTGAAGTGGCGACATATATGTAAGTCACAGAAAGGGTTTCTAATTCAGTCAGCACTGCAACCTCAATAGAAACGTTGTGCCCAGTTTTGGCCAAACAAAGGAAGATTTAAGCAAGCTTGTGAGTCCAGAGCTGAGCTACTAAAAGTATTAGAGATCTTGAAAACATGAAACAAACTCAGTTGGAAAAACTGATCATTTTATCCAGAGAAGGATGGAATGGATTTGAGAACATTCTGTAAATACAACACAAAGTTATGAAGTAGATGGCTATCAATTGTTCTCTATGCCCCCTAAGGACTAGACAAGAACTAACAGGATTAAAATGCAAGAAGGCAAATTTAAACTTAATATAAGGAAGAACATTTCAACTATGACTATGTTAGAACACTAGAACAGACAAATAGGGGCGCATGTAATGCTCATTTTTGCAAATTTTTAAATGCAGGTTAAATATGTATGTTACATACATCAACGTATAAGACTATTTATGAGTACATTAATTTTGATAATAGGACTGTCTTGACATTAACTGTAAGAAAACACATTTAGTTCTGTAGCAAAGCTCTAAAAGTAAGACCTATTTTTCCCAGTTTAAAATGTGCTGGGCTTCTATCTCCCATCACTCTTTTTGTTTTGGCTGCTGCTGTATTACCTGTGTCATTTCCCAATGGTTTCAATAAGTCATCTGCACATTAGAAAAGCTTGAGAGTCCTTTGAATGCTCTGAGATATATTTCAATGAGACAAAATTAGATAGTTATGACTAGATGATTTTCTTAGTTTCATTGTTTGAGCTTCCTGTGAAGGCATTGCTGGTACCTACGTGGATTAGTACTGATCTGATATAATGGCCACAATTGGTACTATAATAAGGTGTTGAATTTATGAGCTACAAAATTAGGTATATTGCAGTCAGTAGCAGTTGTTCCAGACTATGATGAGTGAACAGTTCACATAGCGTATGGACATCTCTTTTTATATTTCAAGAAGTCTTCACATACATGCATGGCCCCACTGACCACTGATATTTGCCACTAAGTCCTTAAAATCAAGCAAACAACACTTGGCAACAATAGTAAAGATGCGTAACTATGGCATCTCAAACCAAAGTTGAAAAGATACTAACTTCCCTGTATTGTTACCCTTTTACATTATGAACAAGCTTTTAATTTCCTGTGTCACCAAATATACTTGCTCCACAGGCTTCACGTTACATCATCGAAGATATAACTGATCTAGCAACTTTTTCTCCACAACATATATTCAACCTGTATTTATGTATCTGGAACAATAGGAAACTAACGCTTTGAACTGGCCACTGAGTAAAACTGGTTCTCCTTTCTTGAGCAAGGGATGTAACAAGGGATATGACTGTTTGGAGGCCCCGAGGAATAAACTGAAAGATCAGGAAGCAGTGGTAGCTTGTAATTAATAAATGTTCATTACTTAATTTAAGTTAAACACCTAATCTGTACCTTTAAATATAGGTATCCAAGTATTAATAATGAGCCTGATAGAACTATTTATGCACCTAAAGGTGTTCATATGGGTAAGAGTTTGTAGGATAAATGCTGGCTCTGGATTTAAGATCCAGAGGCCTTGTTCTAAGAGACTTAGACCAATCCTTAGACTGACCGTGACCTTTCCATTCAAGAATAGGCAAATTTATTGATACACAGTGATAACAAAAAAGAAGCAATACAAGTAATCAAACAATTCTATATATCTACCAAATCCTAGGGCTGTCATCAGAGTCAAAATACATCTGGCCAGGCTGCAGTCTTCTGTCTGAGGCTGTCTCTCAGATGTCAGCAGTCTGGAGGTAGGATGCCGAGGCCAACACCCCCTCTCCAGTGGGATGGATAAGACAGGCTAGCGATGTGCCCTCTGTCCTTGGGGGCCTCGGGGATCCTTCCTGGGGGATGGGGATGGGGAGGAGGGACCTTTTATTACTCTCAAGACTGCTTTTATATTCTCCTTCCCTCCTGAAGACTCTTCATCCGTGGCTATCACTGGTTGGTCCATTTGTGTTCATCACACTGCCCATGTCCTGTGCCATCAGTGCATTCCAAGTCCATCACATGCACACCCTTATCAAAATTCTAGGCCTCCCTCTGGCTATGTGAGCTTGTGTCACCTTATCTAGTGTTATGGGCAGTGTATAATTCCTGTCCTCATTTCCCAGATTGTGTTAGTGCCTGTTGGCCTTGTTATGTTAGACAGTCTGTCTGTTTCCAAGGCTATGTGAAACAGTGTGACAGTGTGACCCAGACTCTCGGAAATCATTTAACCATCTGGAACCATTCTAAGTTTTATATAAGCCAATTCCCATAAAACAAATTTTTAAATACCATTTTTACACCACCAGTAAAGGCCTATCAGATTTTGGCTTTAAAAAAAATTAAATTTCCTTTTTATTTCCCTGATAATTACACTTTAAATTTCCAAATTTTCAAGAGAGAAAACTAAGAACATACTAAATGTCTTAAAAGCTAGGGCAGGAATGATTGTCTATTATAATACTTACCCAGCTAGCAGCCTATATTATATATGCTCCGACTTTACCATTAAAAGACAGATTGTGTTATCTGAATATCAAATAATGGTATCTTCACATGTTGAAGAAGATATTGAAAATAAAGCATTTAATAGAAAAATCCATATAATTTGAATCAGAATCGCACTATCACAAGGAAAAGAAAATCAGTATTATTTAGGATGCTCTGAAAATTCTGCTCCAGCCAGTGCCAGGGTCCTATGAATCTGGGAATGAAACAAAGGGATACATTAATCAAAAACAAAGCCACAGATCCTTTTTGTCTCTGACAGCTGAAATCTCTGCACACCAGCTTTTTTTTAAAAAAAAGGTGGCCTTAACTTCTGTTGAGCCTACTGTCAAAATAACTGATTGGTTTTCATACAGGCTGTCCATCACATTTAACGCAGCAGTGTGCCGTGGATTCTAAGGTAGGGAGCCAATTGGAACAAAAATAGAGTACAGAAAGGGAGCATGAAATTATGGGGTTTAGGGTAGCAATCTAGCACTTGGTGATTCCCAAGAAGCTCTTATCTCAGCAGGCTGTGAAGAATTCAGGTTCTTATTTGTTCCTTCTTCCTAGGACATCTTATTTGCAGGAAGAGTTCCAGGATGAGGCCGCCAGGTCCATGTCAATCCTGGATGGTTTTCAGGTGTGAGCATTGTTGTATAATATGATACAAGAAAGCAGCTTCTGACCACACAGGCCCTCTTTCATGAAAGGCCTTTTTGAACCTGAAGATTTTCTGTGATCAGTTTGGACAAGCTTTGCACTCCTGTCTCAGGAATGACTGGAACAGCTGCAATAAGGCAGAGTTTCACTCATTCAGCCCGTAGTAAACATATTTTTGGCATACTTTGCTGCTTTGTGCTGCCCACTCTTGCCAAATGCAAAAAGGAATTTGAAACATCCATACCCTCGATGCTGCTCTGCACTTTTGGCTATTTATTTCTTCCTATGTTCTACAGAAATAAAATGATTCAGGAAAAAAAAAGGCACTGTAACTTCTA
>JAGPOW010001296.1:74595845-74675220 GCA_030014935.1 Caiman crocodilus | reverse complement strand
CCTCTACAGGATCATTCTGATCTTTGGTCTCAAACAAACAGATGCCACAGGATCCTAAATCTAATGATAATCATCCCAAGAAATCAGTGATTTAACAAACACTATTCTCTTGACAGGTAGAGCAGTAAGGTCAGTCAACAGTAGCACAGAGAAGCAGCTTCAAGTGGAAGGTTTGGGGGTTTTTTTTACGTATTCGATTCTTACCTTGGAAAAATAATGTTACACTCATAACTAGTTATTTTAAATATAATTAGATAGTTCACTACATGAAGAATAAAACAAGAAATTGGTATGCTATTCCACTGCATCATTTCTATATGGTTTTCATCCACTTACATATAGATACCAGTATTTTTGCTGTATGGAAACTCCTATTACAGTTTCATGAAATGAAGGGCAAATTTCTGAAACTCAAACAACAGCCAAATCAGGCAGAAGGAGAGGCGGGTTGTCTGGAATTGTGTAGCATACATTGACACAGTGCTGAGTAATCTACAGCCAACCCTTCTGCCTCAAATTGCTAAAAACATGTGAATAACCATAAAACATGCTTCCTGGTTTTGGGAAGCATTCTTTCTCTTGAATACAACAGGACCATGCAAAACCATCAGGAGAATTCTACTTTCTGAAAATTCTTTATTCTTTATGAGATGAAAAGAAAAAGTTCCTAAAAATTCATTTGTCATTAGGGGATGAGGGGGGAATCCCATAAATGTGAAGCCAAATTCATTCGAAAACTCTGATTATGTTCCTGTCTGACTGGAGCATTAGTTGAGGGAATGAGAGCTCACTCTAAATTATTCCCACATACTTGTGGTCCCAAAGGTCCATTTTGTGATATAGGGATGAAGTGGATAGACTGTTTTTCTCTTTTGCAAAGTTTAGCTCCATACACTGGGAGGGAATTGGCACAAACCTGAATAGCAGGTATATCTACATGTGCAATTAATACATACAAATCAATTCCAGAACGTATTGCTTGGGAAGTTTTGTTCCCAGGTGCCCCATTTAAACAGGCATCCGGGAGCAAAAAACTCCAGATAATGTTGCACATAGAGCCTGGTAGGAGCTACCTGGGGTGGCAGGGGACCCAGAGGGTCAGTCTACTAGCCCAGGGCTGCTACAACCAGGCTCCATGTGCTGCGGAGGGCCTGACTTGAGTAGAAGCGTGCTTCAATGCAGGGCTAGCAGGCAGGCAGCCCCTGTGCTGAAGTTCTCTTGTGACCCAACCAGCTGTTTTACAGTACATGGAGCTCTGTCCAAGCAGCCCTTGGCTGTCTGCTCTCAAGTTCTGTGGAGCAGCTGACTGAGGCATGAGCAGCCCCTGCACTGAAGCATCTTCATGCTTTAACCAGCCCATCCGCTGCACATGGAGCCTCACTGGAGCAGCCTTGGGGCTCCACATGCTGCAGAGGAGTTGTTTGGCTAGCCTGCCAAGTAGTCCTGCACTGAAGCACCCTCGTGCCCCAGCCAGTCACTGTCTACACATGCATTTAAATGCAGTAATTTACTGCATCATCTGATAGTACTTGTGTCTGACAGCACAGTAAATTAGTCTACATGGACCTAATTGCCACATACTTGCAGATGGTGACATTTTATTGTGCAGTTGATTAGTCTACTGCATAGTGAAGCTCACATGTAGATGTACCCACACTAGGAATTCTTTATGCTGCCCTATCCCAGGCAGCTGTCTATGTCTGTCTTAACAGCTGCTTAAAATTATGACATTGCTCTACAATATGCGTATGTATACATGTGCATTTAGGCATGCCTAAATGTAATGTGCATTAGCTTAACTCACATTAAGGCAATTTAGGCTCACATCTAGAGTTCACACATTAAAGCATGCTAATCCATGTGCATGGACTGATGTGGGACTAAAGTTAGTCCCAAGTCAATCCATATGCAGCGTTTAATGTGTCTGTGTGTGTGTCAATGTACTTTAGCTATTTGTGCCTAAATCTGATGCCTGCATTTTTAAGGTGCATTAAGGGTGCACAGATGCAGACACGTGCCCTTAATGTGCCTTAAATTGAACTAAAGTGCCTTAAATTGGGATGCATAGACATGGTCTATATCTACAATATTGGCCAAATACACCATAGATTACATTAATGATATAAGAATCCTTGAAATAATGTTGTAAGGGTACAAATCAGTATTTTAATACCCACTAAGCACAAACAAACACTGGCTTCCAGGAGAAAGAGGCTATAGTTTCTAAATTCACCAGTGAAGTACCTGAGTGGTGTCAAACTCATTAGCTCAGCCTAACAACACAATTACCCCAATTCACTAGTCTTGTTTTTATGTAAAAACGGTTGCATTTGACAAAATCACTGTTGCATGGAGAATGTATGAAAAGAGCTCTGCATTATATGCGTAATGTTTCTGTATTGTTGAGAAGCTCAGAAGACAGTATTATGCAGATGTGATACAGATCATTAAAGATTAAGAGTTTTCAGATTACAAAATCAATAAGCTGATACAAAAACTGAAAACAGATGGGAATTCTGATTCAGATTTAATGATTCCTTTGGATATGGGATTCTATTAAATAGTAAGACTAGCTGGCACCTATATATATTTGAGATGCACAGACCCAGTAAAACCAACACATATAGTTCAAAAAATGCTGTTGCCAAATGTCTGTTCTTATTTTTCCACACATTGTTAAACTTTCCATTAAATTAAATCATAATATATAATAAACAATGTAGCAGAGGTGATTTAACCAGAATGAGGAATCTTCTATAAGCTAGTGTTCTGAAAATTTTGATTTCTGAAAGGTACTAAAAGACTGAAGAGTGTATATGGAGTGGGAGGATGGTTTATATTAAAAAGTAAGAGCAAGAGAAATTCAGCAATCTTTTGTAAAGCACATAAAATGCTGTTCTAAAAATGTATCATAGAGACATCTTTAGTATTTTTATGAAAAATTCATGGAATGGTTGGCTGAATGAGTGCTACAGTTCGTTGCCTATATTCAGATACTATGGTGATGAGGATTGTAGGTACGTAGCTCTTGATTGTGAAGATGATTCAAATTTGGTGAAAAGATTTAGATCACTTTCTGTTCCAAAGTGATTGGTCCACTCTTACTTGGAAGTAAGCATAATAAGAGTAAGGGTTAGTGATACTAATACATAGAAGAAACATTATATACTAGCACATACTACTGGCACTTCTGCTATGGGCATATATTTATTTCATCTGTACTTTAGAGCAACCCATCCAAATGCTCTCTGCCTCCTGTTCCTCATTTCCTTACCTGCAAACCAGGGATAATAGTATTTCTTGTTCCACCCTCTGCCTTGTCTATTTTAGAAGTTAAATTATTTGATGAAAACAGCCCCTAACATTCTCATATACAATGCAATGAGGGAACAAGCTCAGTGTGTCACTGTTACAATTATAATAAGTGACTTTCTATTCTTCCTTCACCACCAATTTGCCCAAAGAGTCTAAAATACACCTTTTAGGCACCTAAGCATGCCCACAGATACAAAAAAACACATGACCACCAACAGTTGGTATAAGATTTTGGTATAAATGTAAACATTTGTTACAATTTGGAATTACTGAGACATGCTGGAATTAATGTGTGAAATTTAAAACCAAAAACCTTGCCCAGTACAGAGAGTAACTGGCTGTCTTATCATACCCCACTATACTGTACTGTTTGCTCTTTGGTGTTGGAGGCATACCTATAGGGCCAGATTCTCAGGTCATGAACATACCAGGTGGGCTCACAATGGCATGCAGTTCAGAGTCAGACAGCATGTTAAATGACAATATTTCCAAGTGATGTGCTCTAGCTATACCCAAAGTTCTGGTCCTGGTGCAGAAATTGTTTGGCAAAATACAATGGTACATCAAACTACATGCTTATCACAGCCCCTTCAGAATTTAAAACATCTGTGCATCTACGAAGAAATCTTTAACAGAGGTGCACCCACAAAAAATCCTCTCACCCTTCTGGCTCTTTCAAAGCCTGCTTTATTAAAATAAAGCAATTTATTAACTCAAATATCTTTGACTTAATGTGATTTCAGTCATTCTAGACCTGTCATTGTTCTGAGAATTCTTGTCATTTAATTTATTTTTGTCCCTTCAGCTTAGATTAAATTATTCTGATTGAAGATGACCGGACAGAGAACATCAATCTCGCTACATCGCCTAACCACTTGAATCGGTCAAAGGGATGTCAGGAATGTTCTGAAAGACATTTATCCCCTGCAAACTAATAGCAAAGCAAGCCATTTGCAAAAAACCCTGATGATTTTCCAAATGGAAGTGGCACACTATTCACCAACTTGGATCTCATCATGGGAGGATACAATTCCAGACTTCTATCTCATGGAAATTGAAACACAGCAGTAGAACCAGGCCACGACAGATTGCAAACAAGATGCCATGTTAGAACTGTTTGGATTCTATTCCGGGAACCAGCTGCCCACAAGTTAGGTTTTTGCAATGCCTAACTTTCTGGGACCTAAGTCCTTTTTTTTCACTCTGTTCCTCAAATACTATAGCATTAGAGGGCATGAAACTAGATAGGATAAATAGATGGTAGTAATCAATGTCATACATCACTGGCCATCTTTATTCTCAGTAGAGTAAAACAAGCCACGTCAACTCTGCTTGTACTGGCTTTGCTCCCTCACCAGTAACAGCAGACAAAATGAGTTTGAGCCATCTGTGTGACATTGCCCTGCCCCCAAACCACAAAAGCCAATATTAACTTACTCCTTTATTAGTGCTAAGATATGAAAGGTTCTGGTGTCCACAGTGTTCCAACGGCAGGTGAGTCTCTTCAAACTGTCCCTCAATTTGAAGTCTGCTTCTCCTGTGGCTAACATTGTTTCCTAAAGTACTGCTTGTATAGAAGGTAAAACAGAGAACAAAGGGCTCTCAACCCTTTCAGTTAGCAGAAGATTCTTCCTGAGATAATTTGGTGAGTGGTGAGCTGAGAAGAGATTTCCTAAAATCTAAAAAATTAATATTGACTGGATCTCAGAATGATAGCAGCAAAAAAGATATTGATATCTCTTCTGAAGAAATAGCCACCACTGCCTCTGTACAATATATCTCAATCTCAGAAGCTATTTTCTTGTCTGGCAATATTATACTGCTATTAAATTCAGAACTAATCATTATTTTTATAATACATGTCTTACAGATGATTAAGTAGTTAACGTTTCCAAATGCTTTAAAAATAAGAAGTGCATAGTATTAGCTCAAAGTTTCATATTTTATTGTTGCTATCCCTTTCTTACATACATTTTCTGAATTGCCTTTCCAATAACTGACCACTGAGATATTTGCATACAAACAACAGCTTTCTTCTCTGCAGTTTATTTTATCTATATTTATTTATTCAATTCATAAGCTACCCTTCCCAACAAAGGCTCAGGACATCTTACAATAAGAGGACAGAATAACTTATAAAACAGAAGAGCAACTTAAAGACAAAGAATATCAGTAGCTAAACAACCTCTCTGCTTAGCTTTGTTTGCTAAACACCTGCCTAAGTAGAAGGGTTTTACAGAGCTTCTGAAAGATGTCCAGGATCAGGCTCTGGCAGATCTCAAAAGAGTGGGAGTTTCAGAGCTAATGAGTAACTGCTAAGACTGACCTCCCATTCATTTTTACCAAGCAACTTGGTGTACTGATGGAACTTGCAGGAGATTGGCCTTGGCTGACCTTAAGAATCATGATGGGGCATAAGGGAGAAGGTACATAGGGTATATAGGACCCATACTGTTTAGGGCCTTATGTGGGAAGGGATGCCAGCTATGTACTTTCATGACAGTATTCTTGAGTTATGTAAAATGACTTAAGCTGCCTTAATCTTGGAAAGCTGCTAGTACGTTAATGAAAGCAAATGAGCCCATTGCAGATAGTGGTGTAGAATAGGCCCGCCCTGCTGATTCCCTCTGCCAGGGAATCAATTCAGAGGACCTGACCTGATCAGAAGCTTAGAAAAGGCCCCTATATTGGCTTCAAGGGGTCAGTCTCCTCTAACAAAGAAGTCTAATTAACATCAGGGAAGTGGTAAGGGTTGGGTAGAGGGGAGGCAGAGCCCCATGGAGAAATTTCTCCAACAGATCTGGACTTATCATCCAGCGAAACCAGATTCCTAGACGAAAGAAGATCAAAGTCCTGGAAGGCAGGAAAAAATAACACCAGAGAGCAGCTGGGAGATAGCATTGACCCCTCCCCTTCCTGACATCATTTACTGGGGAAACACCAAGCCAGAGAGCCCAGGCCTTATAGCAACTACCCCGAACAGCACCTCACTCCAAATATCCACACAATCTCACCCAGTGACCTCAATATATATTCATCAGGAGACAAGACAAGATGGATCCCTGGGGGACCCCACAGGAAAGGTCCTGAGAGTATTACATGCACTCACCCATTGCTTTCCTCTGAGACCTCCCTGCCAGGGAAGAGCAGAATCCATTTAGAACTGTCCTATTCTTTATTAGCACCTCATAGTCAACTGTACTGAAAGGCACTGAAAGAACTACTAGGATCATCAGGGCACAATTTCCCCTGTTAGCCTCCAGGAGATCATTGACCAGGCCCATGAGCTCAGTATCTGTGTTATATCCAAGATGAAATCCAGAATGACTAAGGTCCAGAAAACTGATGGCATGAAGCTGTCATGCAACCATCCATTCAATAACTTTTCTCAAATTGGGGAAATTGGAGATGGGGCAATAACCAACTGGAGAGTCAGCATCAAGTGATGACTTCTTGTGGGGGGGCGGAAAATCACATTTATCTTGTTTTTGCCTGCTTGAAGAAGTCAGTAGCATCAGGGATACTTCCACAGTAGCAAACTGTGACACCACTGAGCTGAAATTAGCAACCTTATAAATTAACAAGGACCATTGAAAGTGATTGTCTTGCCAACAAAAATTCTAGGTAAGAAAATACACACAAATCCCATGATTGTTTTAGACCTGATCTAAAGCTTGTTGTAATCAAAGGAAAGCTTCCCATTGACTAAAATGGAATTGAGAAGGCTCTGGTTTAGGTTTTAGCAAAATAATAAAGTGTGAAAGTAATTCCTGAGAGACAGTCTCCTCCCTTCTCTTGTTTCATATCCCACTCCTTGAAACACATTTTTTTGGAAAGCTGTTCAGAAATAATCTATATTGTCGATATCTGGGTTAAAATGTTTGAT
Organism: Caiman crocodilus; assembly: GCA_030014935.1. Classification (NCBI taxonomy): domain Eukaryota; kingdom Metazoa; phylum Chordata; order Crocodylia; family Alligatoridae; genus Caiman; species Caiman crocodilus. Next base: position 74,668,019 of record JAGPOW010001296.1, on the reverse strand, counting down.
GATATCTGTTTACACTAATAACCCTTGTTAGCTAAAGTATTCACAAATGGCTTGGGAAAGACTTTTATTACAGTCTGAATTCAAGCAGAAGAGGAGAAAGCATCCTCTTCCCCAGTGAGGGATGAATTCTAGGTGGTTAGTAAAAATTAAAATGTTAGGGTTGCAATATTTTGTCAATCAAGAAGAGAGCTAATTTCTTCTATCAATTGTATCTGATTGTGTCTCTCATCTGAAACGAGGAAAGAAGTCATTCTGAACATTTTGATAATAAGTAATATCAATCAGGGAGGAATAATTACAAAGAAATAGAAGTAAATTACCATTGCCTCCTGACAGCACTGAAGTGAGAAATGACTGCAAAGGAAAGGGTGTGCAAAAGCTATGAAGAGTGTATTTGAGTGGAACATTAGTGCACTTGGAAACAAGAGTTGAGGGAAAGTTTGAAGAAATAATGGGTTTTCCAATTTAAAACAGCTTTACTGCTGGTAGGCATGAATAGTTACTCAGAATAAAGGGGTATCATATGATTTTTTGGAAGTAATTACATTTACTTCTGACATTTTTGGTTCAGTAGAATTTTGTTGGCTTTACCCTTTCCACTCTGTAAACAACATGGTATGTTTGCAATCTAATACACTGGGCCCCGAGTAAACAAATCTCTAGGTAATTTAAGGATTCATAAATCAGATGTAACCCCGCTATACACCCAGCTAACAATAAATAACCAATTGGGTTATTTATAAGTTTGCACCGATAAAGATTTGTTTGGCTGATACCAATGGCCAATTATTATCTAGCTATATTGGCCAATACTGATCTTCTAGCCAATACGCAGCCCGGTAGCTTAGCGAGCAGCTTCACTTCTCTCCCACAAGACTTACAAGCCAAGCAGTGCTCTCAGTGCTGCTGGTCAGGCTGCATTCCTGGCCACATGCATACATGCAGCATTTATCAGTGACATTATTGGCTGTACTGGTGAAAAAATGCCAATTGACAATAATGTCAATTTTTCTTTTACTGGTGCCAATCCAATATGGACCTCTAGTTATTGGTTAGATACACTATGATTTTCCTCTCTTCCTTTTTAATGTTAGTATGCTATTAATGCATACCCCTAAAAGATAAATGGATAGCATATATGTGTGGTGAAATCCTGGGCCTAACTTGAGTGGTGTCAGGATTTCTATCTTGGTGTTTGAAAGTGATTCTAAATGGCAGCCCTCTCTCCACCTGTGTATGTTTCATATAAACCATTATATTCCAGTGAGTTAATGCTTTTTAGCAACAGCTCCAAAACCCTTTCACCTAGAAAATAAGGGTTCTTAAGTGACAGAGTCCATCTCTTTAATTACCCTTAAAATATGATGGCCCTAAGGCCCCTCATGACAGGGGGAATTATGGGAGGTGAAGGGCACTCCTATGAAAACTTGAAGAAAACCATCAATGTGAACAAATAAATAATTCAGGGATAGATCTTTAGCTGGTGCAAACTATTATTTTGATTGAAGGCAGTCAAAGATCATGCTCTTAATCTTCGAGCTACCAAATGTGTGTTATTGGGCTTTCAAAGAATTCATACTTTTTTGAAGGCCTCAGCCAGGCATTTTTAACTTCATCCATATAAAATAGTTAAGCATAAAAATGGGGACTAATTACACAGACTCTAGTCAAAAAGAAACTCAGTCAACTAACTGTGACAAGGAAGATACACTGCAAAATTCTAACAAGTGGATTCATTTCCACTAAATCAAGAGCAATTTTTAAAACTGTTCATTTCAATAAGAATTTTCAAGAAAACCAAAGTCTTTAACAACATCAGCGGCTGACTCTCCGTTGCCTAGTTTTCTTAGGAAGTTTTGAAAATAATAATTTTCAAACATATCCATGTTTTCAGAACCTTGGCCCAGTTTTTCAAAGGGGTTTAGACACCTAAATATACAAATATGTATTTGATAAATCATCTAAAGATCCTAAGCATATTACATATCCAGCTGTCACTGGCATTCATTAATAGCTGGTTCCAAAGTGGCTAAGTCACTTAAAAAAAATGGACAAGTCTCCTAAATCAAATAAGCTTTTTTGAAAATGTTAACTTTAGTCTCAAAAGTGATTCAAAGTTTTACAAGATAAAATATTGTCATCTGTGTAGTCACTTACCTTATCAAAAACTTCTTTTAAAAACTATTACTGTTGGTTTCATAATGTTACCCACCCACATGGCTCACAGCCTAAATTTCAGCCTGTAGTGTTTCATTCCTGCTGCAATGTGTCAATTCAGGAAAATTACAACACAGTATTTTTTCCCCTTGGAAAAAATGTAAGAATGCTATCACTGTCTGTTACTGCTAAAACTACTAAGAGGATCCTACAAATCATTCTTAATATTTTTTTTGTCATATAATAGTGGGAGAAAAGCTTATTGAAAAACTCTGTTGTATACTTTTAATATAGGCTCAATTGGGGGTTGGTGGGGAAGAAGGAAGAAGCAGGGAATGACCATTTAAAAATCTGTATACAGAGAATAATTTACAGCCTCTTCTTACAGGTAGAAAATGGTTAAAGCATTTTTTTAATATTATCAGTAAATATAACTAGTCTGGCACAATTGTACTTAAAGTATTCATATTAAGATACAAAACTTCTGAAGGAAGACCAAAACTTCTCGTTAATTAAAAACAAAGCAAAAATCTAGTCATGTAGGTAACAGTAAATACTCTCAGATCACAAAAGCACATAATCCATGCATTGTCAACCTAGCATCTTTTAACAATTACAACCACCTTCTATAATAGGGGCCCCTTTCCTCCCTATTACAAAGAGGGAAGGGATTCAAAATGAGAATCTCAGTAAGAAAGATGACTGCAATTAAGAAATCCTGCCCTTTCAGGGGTATAAGAGCAAGAAACAGCAAGAAAGGGTAGAAGAGTTTTGGTTGGAGAAGACTGAAAGAAGTCTAGCTGAGAATTAATATGTTTGGAGGAAACTAGGGCTTGGTACACTAGGCTAAAGACTACACGGAGGCCCGAGGAAAGGCTTGTGCTGGAGAAACTCAGCAAGGAATGAGGGGCAGGCCAAGGCCAAGGAGGACTGACAATGGACCTGGACCAAGGAACATAATGAGGGGTGAGGTGGATATAAAGGTGAGGCAGAAGGCTGAATTTTCAAGGAGGGCTTGCAGACTCTTAGATATACCTCATTCTCAGGAACAAAACCCCCTCTCACTGACTTGATCACAGAGTGAACCATAAGATGTGGCAGGTGAGTTAAGTAGGCAAGATCAAACTAACATGAGTCAGTGGGGAAGAAAAGAGACCTTAACTGAATGAGGACTACAGGGACTTTGCTTCAGTTTAAGGAAGTCCTGGTGCTTCCTCACACTTCCCTCTAAACACCGTATGCAGGATAATGTTTTGAAATGTTTAGCCTCTCATTCTTTCATATAACTGGGATATCATTATAAAAATACATAGAGAAGAAGAAAAAGTATACTACCTAAATCAGCTTGGATTGAAACTTGAAAAGGTAAAATTATTTAAATCCATGTTTCCAGACATAGGCAGGCAAGGGGTAGATGTGAAATCTTTTATTAGATCAACTGAGTAGTTGGAACAAAGTTCTTTGCAAGCTTTCAGGTACAAGTACCCTTCTTCAGGCACGGGGAGACTCTGCAGTTATTCTGACATCTCCAAAGAATGAAAAAAACTAGAATTGTGGCAGAAGGTCAGTGAGAATGTAAATAGGTAGAAATTAGGAAAACAGTGGGTAGAGAAATAGGGGGAAACAAGGCAGAAAATAGGTGAAGGAGTGCCAAAGGTAAGCAAGGGAAACTCTGTTTAAGGGATGAGTTCTCCAAGGTAGAGAAGAGGCAATCTGTGAAAAAGTATATAGCTGGCAATTAGGAAAACAAAGAATAGAGAAGGAGGGACGGGGAGGGGAGAAGTGGAGGTGTAGAATGTAAATGTTAAATTCAGGCAGGTACCTGGTGTATCAGATGTCAGGCAATCTGTAATGTGTCATAAATCCATTGTCTATATTGAGTCCATGATCTTTTGTATCCAGTAGATTTATGAAGTGAATTTTAAAGGCTCGTCTATGAAAGGTGTTTTGTAAGGTCCCCTTGAGGATTAGACCTGAGAGGTCAGGCAGGGAGTGATTGTCTTGTGAAAAATGTGCACCCATAGGTAATTGGATATTTTTGTCTTTGATAGATTTTCAGTGTGTATTCATTTTGGTATGCACTTGTTGCATGCCTTCATTTTTGCATCAGGGCATTTGGTACACTGGATGAAATATGTAACATTTCTGGAGGTGCAGGTATAAGATCCAGGAATGGCAATGGTTCTGTTGTGGGATGTGGTTATTGTGGAAGTGATGGAGCTGTGATGGTAGGTTTTACATTTCTTGTCCTGCCATGGTGTGGTTTGGGTCATAGGGAGTTTGCTTTTGGTGATGATGTTAGCAAGGTTTGGTGCTTGTTTAAAGTCTAGGATGAGTGGTTCTAGAAAGTTCTCTTTAAGACTTGAGTCTTCTTGTAGTATGGGTAGCAATTGTTTGATGATTTTCCATGTAGGTTCCAAGGAAGAGGGTTATGTCATAACTAATGGTGTGAAATTTATGGTGATTTTCTTTTTGTACTGCAGCAAATCTTTGCGTGGTATCTGGGTGGTTCCAACTATTCGATTGTTCTAATAAAAGATATCACATTTACCCAAAGAACATTGCCTGTCTATGTCCTTAGACCAACATGGCTACAACCAAAAACCCTGTATCCAGACGTGAAAGGCCACCAACACTGTATAAACTGTGTACCTAAATCTATTGTCTTTGCTAATCAGTTCATCCTTCTCACGGCACTATCACACCATGCCCTTGATAAGTAGCTCTCCAAGGTGGCTGTGCTTCCACCTTCTGTTAAAGAACAGAATTTTTAACTCAGAAAGTCGACGCATGTAATTAGAATTTCAGTTTAAAATGTTAAAGTGAATTTGAAAAGTAGTAGAATATTTTCCAACTTTAGTTGCCACTTCCTCTAAATGTAACTGTTGAAAGAAAATAAAATCAGCAAAAGGAGCCAACATATTCTAGTTCTCACCTTGTGGAAAATGGTTAGATTTTATTCAAAGCTATCCTGCCCCCAAATTGAACCTAACCATTTTACATTATCTTCAACTATCCATAGAAATAAAATGCAAAGGTAGGGATAATTTTAGAGCCTCTGATAACCTAAGCTATCTTTATTTATCTTATTACAATTCCTTTACTCAGATTAGAACTCTGATAGGCCCTATCATTTCTACTGTACAGTCATTTGAAAAAAATAGAGAAAACACCTATTCAGGAATTAATTATTAAGTCATTAAGAGTAAGGTAAGAAAAATATCAGTGAAATCATGGTCTTTATTAACAGAAATTCCAGGGACTTTTTTTTAGGAAAAGAGGGGGCTAAAAAGAATTTGGAACTTCTAGGAACTTTATTTTTAAAAATGAAGGCTATAGATGACTTAGAATCTTGCATAGGGATGAATGAATTCTGTGAATTTTGACACATGAACCTACCTTGAATTATTCTAATTTTCACCTTTAGTGAAGTTCTACCACCTAAACCCTGGGCCCTTTAAGACTCTGGAAGCAAAGACTAAAAATAGAACCCTATTTCACTGTGAGCATCCAAACTACTTACCTTAGCTCTGTTACTGTCACTTTTTGACACTTAAACACTATTTACAATCCTATTCCATGGTCAATGTGGATGCAAAGATCTGTAACTAGTAGATATTAGATGCTGGAGGTAAAGAAGCATCCTCCTATATATTTTAGTCTAATTTGTAGGGAAGCAGGGTATCCATGCTCTCGGCCCCCCTTGCCCAGCACAGTGGTCTAACTACCAGGCCACAGGTTACAACCTGGCTGTCCAACTGGCAGCCCATGGGCTACATGTGACCATGAGAGGTTAACATGTGGCCCCATCCAGGCTCCCATCTGGCCTCTGCTCCTCTGTCACTGACTGCAGCAGCAGGTTGGGTGGGCTGTATCTTTCCTGGCTTCCAGTGCCTGACTAAGCCTCAGGAGGCAGGGCAGGGCAGCAGGGCATAGCCAATAGTGCCACAGAGGCCAGTACCCAGACAGAATGTCTGTGGCACAGTCCCATGGGGGAGCCTACAGGGAGCTGCAGACTAGGCACATGGGGTCTGGGGGTATCTACCCACCCATGCATGGTGACAGCAGGGTTGGAAAAGCACCTGCCTACCCATACATGGTTCAATTGGATAGAGGAATAACTGCCTACTTGCACATGAGGTGCAGTGTGTATGGGGGGGAGAGGGGCGGGTTGCCTTCCCATGTGGAAATGGCAGCCAGGGTGCACAGGGTGCAGCCGGGCAGGGTGGGGCATAACCTCCCCTAGTATTGCCCTCTATGGTGTGCAGTCCCTGCTAGTGCATTCTATGAGGCATGCAACCTCCTTGCCACTTACAAGTTGGACAACCCCGGGTTAGGCATCATCTAGATCACCTTTTGAAGTTGGCCCCCTGGACTCTCAAGAGAGGATAATATGTTGGGAGAAAAAAGAAAAGCCAGAGTGGCTGCATCTACATGAGATGCTGACTCCACAGTAGCTCATTACAACTGCACAGAAGCTTGTTACTACTGCACAGTTGCATTGCATGGCAGGAGGTATGAAATATCCCACCTGAAATACCAGCTTCACCTAAGACATTTAGCAATGCTACTACACAGTAATTCCAGTTACTGTACAAGTACTAGTATAGCTACCCAGTTTATACAAATACTAAATGACTGCACAGTACCCACCACCCCAATCTCTCCATCCGTTTATCTAATAAATTATCAGTGCAAGGTACAATGGCTCAGCTTCAAAAGAGGGATGTGATGTTTCAGGCATTGTTCTAGGAAGTCAGAGTGATGTAGGTTTGAACCCACTGAGAGGGGCATTTAGACCCTATATCTCCTGCTTACTAGATAAGTGCCACGTCCAAAATATGGGAGGCTCATCATTCTGGCCATAATGTTGGGACTTTCAGTCAGGCAATGTAGAGAGCTGTTTATTGGCCCAACCAGTGTACAGCCTCTTGTGTATGGTCAGTAGCTCCATGGGCATTTATGTATCCATGCAATATATGCAGTAAGATTGAAAACTATGTGTAAGTACCAACAATGGTAGTTGCATAGTGGGTAACTGCCGTTCGGCATAAAAAGTGAAATAGGATTCTGCCTTAATTTTCATGTGGTTCCTTATAAGTTTCCACAGAAATGTTCCTGCCTGTTATTCCCTATAAGTCATTGCCCTTGGGATATTTCTTAAATTATATTCTACTGGGAAAGGGAAAAACAACAAGGTTTAAGCTAGTAGGATTGGTATTAATATGTGGATTTTGGTGAGCCATAACACCATTTCACTATGAGGCTCACAGCTCTTCCATCTCCAGTTCTAGACTTACCTCCTTTTGTCACTGTAAATACTGATTTGGTGGAACAGTAGATGTACAAAGGTTATTCACACAAAAGTGAATTGCTCAATAATTTCAGTGAACTCTAAACAGAGATCTACTGTGTTTAGTCTTCCTGTGCTTGTAGTTATTAAGCAACATCATCTCTGGTAACATCAAAATGATGGACTAGAAAAGGGATAGATTTTCTTTCCTTTCTCTCTATGCCAAGTGTAAATATACAAGTAAAATCTTAGTCCATAAAATTGCATGTATAGAGAAAAAAATATTACTTATGTTATTATATTAAACTGCAGTCTATATTTGCATTATTGTGCTCTGTGGATAGCAGTCTCACTCTGGATCAACAGTTTGGTCTCATGGCGCTATTCAGTTAAAGTATAGCAATCTGGCCAATGTTTAAATCTTTAAATTAACACCCATCACAGACTAACTGGCACTAATACAAATCCAAACACCTATGTAAGACATGGCTGAGCACATAATGACCAGGACATTACCTTGCATACAATCTCCACTTCACAAATGAGAAATTTACTGCTATTTAAAGAGCTCTGAGATTTAGAGAAAGGAAGTTTCTGGTTCACAAATTGCCATGACTTTGTGAAAGTTAGAAAGCTGTAATTGTTGTGCTCATTTACTGTAGTTACAAATAAAGTTAACAATGTGGCTCATTAGACTCAATAAACAAAAATATTATGTCTGCCAAATTTCAACTAATAATGACTATCTTTTATAACATTAAGGAGTAGGTAGATCAAGCCAAATAGTTAGCCCCCACTATTGGGAGTACATACAGAATAGAGGAAAGGCTAATTGTTTCTCTCTGGCCAGTTCACAGTGGCTGGACTTGGAAAAAGACTTAATGACTCCTAAGGCATGCTTGTACTCATGCATACTCTCTCTTTTTCATATAGACATACTCCATACAGGAAGAGAGGATCAGACAATCCATGCAATGATGATCCTCTGTTGTCCACCCACTCTGCTCCCTACCACATGCCTAGCATCGCCCACCAAAGTTCTGTGCTCATCACTTTGGAACAGGGTGGTTTCTGCTCCTTGAGCATCTCTGAAAAGGCAGGGGAGTGAACTGACTGTATTTTATAATTCAGTGTAGTCTATAGTTTCCAGCCCCAAAGGTCACTCTGAAAATGTCTGAACAACTTGAGAACTGCCATTGTGATATGTTTATGTAGGCTGTGAAATGAAAAGAAGACAAGCATGTTCTGCTATTTGTATCTTGCTTGACTTGAGAAACGAACATAACTTTATGATATCATTTGCATTTTTAGATCACTATCAACTCTGTGTGTGTGTGTGTGTGTGTGTGTGTGTGTTACTTTGCAGTTACACAGTTACACTTTTGGATCTTGTAAGCCAGGTCTGGTTCAGGTTACAAAACCAGCAGCCACCTAATGCATCCTCAATTCAGGTGGGGTTCATAGCAACAGAGTGAACCACAAATATTCCATACATATGAGAGCTCTGTGTGCTTGGTGGGAAGTCAATGAACCAAACAACTGCCTCTCAGTTTTGCTGATAAGTATCACACAGACCCATCAAACCCATATGATAAATCAAGTGAGAATAATGAGAAATGAAGTTTGTTCTAATTTGAGAATAGAGCTGGATTGATCATTTTCCCTGTCTGTCTTGTCTGTATCTTGAAGTAGTCCTTTTAGTGTTGTTGTTGTTCTGGTTGGAGAAGCTTGTAGTCTTTGTACTCCAATACCTAGAGGTCAAGGCAGTGGCAGGGAAAGAGCAGAGATTCAGCCAAAGGAGATGGTGAAATTCTTAGGGGGATGAAATTCTATGCAAATGAATCACAGGATGAAGGTCAGCATTAGCAGTCAAGCAACAATGTAAGGTGATTATATCTAGGCAGGTGTCAGCAGCTCTGAAACCAGAGAGGCTTATTATCCAAGAAGAAAAAGTCCAGAATCACAACAGAGATCCAGGCCTCTTTGTTGTGTGCAAAGGAGCCCCATACTGGCTGCAAATGGCAAACAGAAAATTCCCCCACTGTAGGGATATATGTATCTGATCTGGTTTCTTCAGGATGCCACAAGGGGTATATTAAAGCCAAGGGATGCATATAGGCTTTTACTGCCCCGGTCTATGTTCACCTGGCTTGCTTTATGCCATCTGAATATAGACCAAGAACCATGTGTATTGCTGTTCACCAGTACCATCTGCCATGCAGGAAAACCAGAGTAAATAACTTGGGGTGGAGAGAAGGGTAAGTCGGATCAAGCAGTTTAGTGGAGTCATGGGAAGGGTTAGCAGGTCTGAGAGGGGCTGGCAGGTCTGCAATACCTTATTATATTACAAGTGCATGTGCACTTGTACACATGCACATGCACATGTGCTCATGGCTATGGCAATGAAGCATCTTGTGTAGACACATCCTGGAAGTAGTAGATATAGGGAATGAAAGAAGGACGCACAGTAAGGTCTTGCATAAGACCACTTGTGCATGTAAAAGTGCATGTGCATATATTACTTTTTCCTTTTCTGAATCTGGTAAGACCACCAGAGGTATTGCTATTGTTGTATATAAGGGAGGTTGGTGGATTCACAGGGAGTTATCCTTTTCGGGGTAGGAGGGGCTCAAGGCTCTTAATATAGCCTGGTCAAGGTCAGGGTGTTAGGAAGAACACAGCCTGGGACTGGAGTGAGCACCTGGGCTTTCTGAGACTTGGAGCTGAGGTCCAAATGTATACAGGTATTTGACAGATTGGGTGAACCTGTTCCCAATCTAAGTTAGTTCACCTCCTCATGTGAACAAACTGAGATCAGACCTGCCCTTTTTTGCCTGATTTAACCCCCCGAGTGCAAAATGGTTTCCCTGTCACGCAAAAATTATGGAGATATAAGAAAAAAATATATAAATCACTGTTTTGTATGGGACAAAATTAAGATCTTTGGATTTGTTTCCTGGACAGAGAGAGAAACAGAGCTTCTATTCTCCACTCTCCTCTCCAAAGTTAGGTATAAGCCTAGTAATTAGGACAGTCAACCTGGATCCTCTCTGCCGCATACCCAGTACAACTGAACATGGGTCTGTCAAACTGCAAGTGAGTGCCCAATAATCTATTGGCTATTCTAGGGTCTAATTCCAGTTTTGTTACGTGATATTCCTGAATCGGAGAAAGTTTAATTGAACTAATCAAGTTCTTCTTGTAGGGGGGAAGGAAATGTTCTGGTTACCTCTAGTATATTCCTGAGTTGCTGAAAGCATTCTCCCACTCAGGATTAAAGCATGCTCCCTTTAAGTTCAAGGAGAGCGAACCAGCTCTCAGAAGGTTCCCAGTCACAAAGGGTTTGGGCTTTATAGGTTTCAATATTCCCTTTATCTATCTTTCCCTAATCATAGTATAAGCAGTCTGGGGCCGGGATTACTGCCAGAAATATGCCTTAAGCCAATTAAGCTTTGATTATGGTTTTATATGTGCTACAGCACTGCTGTAGTACAAATAATAATTTCCCTTCATGGTATTACCAAAAGATGGAAAGGAAAAATCATAAGGAGCTATAATAACAATAACAATGATTATAGTAATGATGAAGGTCAAATGTGTGGCCTTTTGTAAAATTTGAGGCCAAGTGAGTAGCAGTGACAAATTCAAGATGGAGCTGGAGAGAGATGGATGGAATGGTCACTTCTCTTTAATATTTTATGTATGCATTGAAAATGATAAGCCGCTTTAAAGATAAAACCAGAAAAAAAACATAAGCATCTTACAGTTACACTTTGAGCTGTGGAGTCATCATACCCTAATCAATGCTTATTGTTAATTACAATGATACTGGTCTCCCTCTTAATGTATATATACACACATGGCCCTCAACTTTACAGGTACTACAATTCTGAATTATTCATTATGCATTTACTTTCCTGTTAGATTTGCTAAAGAAGTACAAAAACCAGAGGATAAAGCTGAATTTCATGAAACTTTATCTGAGCTGTAACCTAGATTCACTTATTGAATTTATGAACAAGCAATGATTCACTTTTCTTCTCTCTTAACAACATGAGAACTAAAAAAACTAGGATATAAAAGCTTTGTTTCCTACTTTTTTTTGTCTTTGCTGACTCAATCTTAAAAATACAAAACAAACCTAAAATTTCATACTTCCTTTGCATCTTCTAAATACTGACTAGGCCTGATGTATAAAGATTTCTGAGTTATTATGGAAACATATTGACACAACACAAGAGAAAAGAAAATAATGGAGACATTTGTGCTTTAGTGAAATCAATTTAAGTAGTGTGTGAGCCACATTGATAAGTATCATTACTCCCTAGTATACTTAGTCTGGATCCAAATCAAACCAAACCAGGCATGTTTGAAAGAACATTTGTCAGAACGTGAATTTAAAAATAAAAAACAAAAACACTCTATTATTTTTAGCTGCAGCCATTGGTAAAGGCAGATTAAACGTTTCTATTCAGTTTAACCATCCTCTCACAGATAAGTGCTGAACTTCCGAAACAGACTGAACATATCAAGTAATTTACATGACACTCTTGAAGAGAAAGCAAATAGCATTCTTTCAAATTCAGCACCACAAAGTGCAGATACAAGTTTTTGTCCATTCAAGTTTAATTCTTTCTTTTTAATCCCTCTCAGCAATAAATTCTAACCAAAAATACAAAAAAAAAAAAGAGAGAGATAATCATATTGGTTGATGTAGGAAGACACCTCTTATAATTCCTCTTTATAAACTCTGTCTTGTCTACCTGTCTATCCTTGATATGTATGTGAGCTCCTCAGGGAAGAAACAATATTTTCTTGTCAATCTGGAAAGTAGCCATTATATCCTATGGGCCCCTCTACATGGTCAGGTGAAAGCACAACAGGGATGGGATCTACAGCATAATCCACCATACTTTGCTCCCCCTGCACCAGCAAGAAACAAAATTCTATGGCTGGGAGCCCCCCAGTTTCTCAGTTCTGGGGGTTTCATGCTGCAGCAACCTCTCAGCCCTGGTGGTTTCATGCACCCCCAGAGCAGCCATGCCTTGCTGCTGCTGGGATCTGCAGTATACTGCAGCTGTGAGGCTCTGGGTCCCTGGTACAACCAACTACAAAGATAGTACACATTTTTGAGGTCTAAATAGCTGGTTAGGGCCTTTTGTGGCACAATAGCTACTTGGCATATGTGGCCGATCTCAAGGTAATTGCATAATTAGCCAGTAAATTGTGTGATACCTGTAACAAGTAGAGAGGGCCTAAGAGTTACCTATAACTAGAATAGTGCTGATCAAAAACACAATTTGTGTCCCATGAGAAAGTCTCATAATTTGATGTTTGGCTTAGGCCTGAAAACAGAACCAAAAGTCAAAATATTGAAATTTTATTTTCATAGTGAAAGAGCAAATTAATATCTACAGATTTCCATTGCTTTATGTGAGTTTTGTACGTGCAGATTCTCTGCTATGAGATGACCCTTTTTATACCAAATATTAATTATATGTCAGGTAAATTCACTCTTATGCAATCAGTGTGGTGGAAGCTCACAGTCAGCTGCTTTGTATGATGCATTGTGGGAGTGACGCACACCACACTTCTGTGTGGATCTGTGCTTCTTGCTTGTTGTCTGCAACATGTGTTTCTGTACTTGCCATCCCCATTATGATAGTGCCCTGTGCTTGTGTGTACTGTCTGCTGTTGGTGAGTGCCAAAATTGTCTTGTTACATTGTAAAGTAGGATCCTTTTATGTGAATTTAAGTTAGGCACCATTTTCTAGGAAGGCACATACAGCATAAAGTGAGGGAAACCTGTATTTGGCAATACCTAGACATTTAATTTCAGCATTTTCAGTCTAAATACAATCATTAACATTCCTGAAGTTTGCTGATACAACACAAACAGTTTCATTTTGGGTGGGGCTGATGTATGATGCTCAGATGAGTAGTATTGGATAACTTATTTCCATTTACTCATATGCCTTACATTTTCCAGCCATATGTTTGACATAATACACTACAGCTCTTCCCTTTGCTGAGCCAAGGAATCTCAGTGGATAACGGTCAGTCAGGAGGACTCAGAATCTGATGACCTAAAATAAAATGTTTGATTTGGCATCCAGTTTAAAAAAAAGCTTAAGTTCAATTTTTTTTCTCAATATAACATTTTCCTTGATAAAATTACTGTTTCAACAACATTCCCTTTTCCTACTCTGGTAATTATTTTTTTCCCAGATCTAAATAATGATAATATTTTTTTCCAAGTAGCATCTCTGATTCAAAGGTTCTTAGCCATCACTTTCCATCTTTTCTTGTCATCGTCACTGAGCTGTGCTATTTCTTCTTTCTTTATAGATACCACTCTATCTTGTAATGCTTCCATTTTTCTGGCTCCTTCTCCTACTTCCTGGCTTTCCTTGTATTTTGCTTGATAGCACAAATGCTCATTTGACACTGATCAAAAACTGGATTCACAAAAAAGATATGATTCCTTTATTCGGTATTTCAAGTAGCTGTGCTATTTCTAAGTCCATTATTCTCATCACTTCTCTATTTGTAGTTTTGGATATGTAGCTGTTTTCCATATTCTTCTATAGCACAAACACTCTAATGCTCAAATTCATCCCTATTTGAAGTGTCAAGCTTTAAGACTATGTTGATCCACTGGACACAAATTTAAATGTCCACTTGAAAATTAAATGGTAACCTTTACTACAGCAAGGTTTTGGAAGCTGTGGAATGCAATTTTTCAATGAACTGTCCTTCATTTACTTTTTCATTTTCTGTCTGTTGTTATCAAATTGATGTTGATTTTGAGAAGGTTTTTGATCATATCCAACGTGATAAACTAAGAGTATTTTAAAGAATGTAATATGGGTTCACAAGATCTCCATCTGATAAAAACAGCATATTGAAGAAAGAAACAATGTAAATAAAGCACAAAACATCTGAGTATTGCAATATGAAAAAGGGTGTATGCTAACATTGTATTCTATTTCCCCAATTATTCAATCCATAGACAGAAGTTTTAGACTATTTCAAAAAGGCATATAAACTAGTTGAGTTAAGGTATGGTGATGACATACTTTTAATAGTGTTAACCAGCAAAAAAACTTCAGAATATGCTTAATTCCTTTAACAAAAGGCAAGAACTATGGAATGCTGAAAAATATTTAGAAAGCTAAGAAAATAAACTCAATAAAGTAACATCTATATTGACAGGACTGTCACTTGCAACTTAAGGGGAGTGATACTTCCTGTCCATTTAGCAGTGGAGAGGCTCACCTACCTCCAGTTTTGGGCACTTAACTTCAAAAGAGATGTGAACAATTTAAAAAGTCCATTGGAGAGCATTGAAATGATTAGAGGTCTGGGAAAAATGACTTGCAAAGAAAGACTAAAAGAATTGGGATTATTTAGTCCAGATAAGACAAGATTAAGGGGCAATTTGATAAGTTTTCAAATATCTGAAGGGTGTTATGCAAAGAATATGGGTGGATCCAGGGTTGCAACAACAGAGGTGTGCAGCCACATGTGTACTGCATGCACAGTGATCAAAGCTCATTCCACATGGGGCGTACAGCCAAAGGAGGTGTAGCTAAACCCCTTGCTGTAATCATGGATAACAGTGAGCTCTCAGAGCTCATGGGTACATCAGCACAGCTCCTGCTGGGAGCTCCACATGTGCTGAGAGCTCTGCAAGCTCACTGGCTAGTTGGCATGGGTCTACCTGGAGTCTCTGCTTCCAAGAAACTCTGATGTCTTGCTCTTCCCCTCCCCCTTTCTCTCTCCCCCTTCAAATTCAGCAGCAGGAGAGAGGAGGGGAGGAGTACTCCACATCAAAGCCCATCAAAGCACATCTCTGCTTTCATACAGCTCAGCAGCTGGAACCAGAGCCAAAGCCAGAGCTAGAGTTGGAGTTAGAGTTGGAGCTAGAGTTGCAGTCCAGGGGATGCTATGGTGCTGCCATCCTATCCTCTTCCCTGCTGATGAGTTCTGGGGTGTGAGGAGTGAAGAGGGATGAGGGAGAAGAGAAGCAGCAATGGTGTTTGAAAGCAGGGACTCCATGCAGCACCACGCCAACCAGCCAGCATGCTGATAGAGCTACCAGCACAGGTGGAGTTCATAGCAGGAGCTCCACATACATGCTAAAGAGCTTTGGAAGCTCACTGTGTACATGGCACACAACCAAAGCAGCTGCAGCTATGCCCCTTCTAGATCCCTCCCTGTGCAGGAGAGAGTGTTAGAAAGGGAATAATGCTCGCAAATTGCAGTAAGGGAAATTTAGGTTGACTATTTTGAAGAATTGTCTAACAACAAGGGTGGTTAAGTATTGGAAGAGGGTACCCAGACAGGCTATAGAAACTCTACTCTTAGAAATATTTAAGACTTGGTTTAGACACAATTCATACAAGGATGATTCCTGCCTTGAGCAGGAGGTTGACCTAGATAACCTCCTGAGGTCCTCCACAGTCCTACTTCCCTGTAATTCTTTGATTCTAGTTGTGGCCAAGTGGCCAAGTGGTGGACCAATTAATAAATAAATAATAATATGTAACAAAGAAATCTGTATAAAATAAAATGTTGCAAACCTATAATACTGTTAATATCTCACACCAGGCCTAATATAAAATGGGTAACTCAATATTCTAAACTTTGACAGGCCACTTTTCTACAATTGTTGCTGGCATAGTAAACACCAAACTTCTCTTCCCCTATAAAACAGAAAATATAACATGTACAACCACTGAGTCCATTACAGAATATGCAACAGATGAGTGGATTTTCAAATCAAGTCTTTACAAGAGATTAAATAGAACAGAGTAAGATCATACAGCCTGGCAGGGGTGCCCTTTCTCTCTTTTTTATTAAGTCTCTCAATGGAACAATTGGTAATGTCAATAAGTAATAACTTGCAAATTTATAGAACTTGAGGGGGGAAGGAACTAACTGCAGAGCAGACTGTTGGTACAGGATGTAGAATATTTTTGAGCAAATACCTCTTTTGTTTTAAAGAATTCTTATGCAATGTTCTAGTTGTCATGGGGAAGAAAAGTCAAAAATAGAAATTAAAGCCCTTTTCATTTTGTATCAATTGACCTTGAATATTTAGGGAACAAACATTATTATTCATAATGCTAATAATATTTATCAATCTACCTCGATCCTAGGTTTCAGTGAAATAGTATAAACCTCTGTGAAAAGCAGCAGTTGTTACTAAATTGGGTTAGAACTATTAACCTAATAAAAAGTGGTAGAGTTGGCTATGTTTCTATATTTTTGGCAGTGTTATTCAACAGTGTCCCACTTTTATTTTTTAATTTAAAGGAGCTGGCTAAGATAATTATTAAACACATTTGGAAAGAGTGATGCCTTAGAGTGATCTGGAGTATTTTAATTACATCTAAAGAGAAAAGGAGCTTTCATATTTATAGGCATCACTATAAATACCCATTCACCTACAGATATGATTTTATACAACTATTGTTAGCTAAAGGCAATAACCATATTTTTCCAGTTATTTAAGTGAATTATGTCTGTCACAGCAGCGCATCCCATTGAAATCCTAAGTCATAGAGCTCCCTTTTAAAAATGCTTTCAGCATCATTTTTGCACCTGCAGAGACTACCATTTGCAGCAGTTCGCAAGATCTCCTACCAAGATTGAATTAGCTATATTTAAAATTGATTCTTGCAGAGGCCTCATATCAAGAGGTTATGAATGCATTACAGATGCTTTTATAAGGGAGCAGGGGTTCATCTTTAATCTTTAACAGAAAGATTTAGGCAGGAAAAGGAAAGAGTACAATACTTGTGTATCAAACTGTGCAGTCTCTTCACCAGAAGACACAAAAATAATAGCATTTTGAACTATTGTATGCTGTGAAAACCTCTGTTTCTCCAGAGTCCTGTTATATCTAATATCTAACTTCCCTCTCTATCTGTATATCTGTCTAAACTCACTTGCTTTAGCTTGCCAATCACAATACAATCTATAGCTCCATATTGGGAAGCTACCTATGCTATGTGAGAAAACTGGGGGAATGAGAAAGAGGTGCCTCATTGATACTGAGGAGAAAAAAAATCTGTGGATTATATTCTGAAGCATTCGGGAATGTTAGTCAAATTATGGACTGAATAAAATCTGAAATTCTTATGAAGATTAACAGTGGAAGAAGAGTACAGGGGTCCTGGATAAAAGCCAAGTAAAATTGCCAGTACCATACTTCCACTAGGAAGAATTAGGGAGGAGGTGGCTCCCTTGGTTGTGTTGTGCTCACTTCCCTACTATTCAGATGGTTTCCTAAGAAGGAGTAACCTGAATTCCATATTGGGATAAATTCTACTTCATTTTGTGCAGATTGTAACTGAGGGAAGCAAATTTAGGTAGATGCTTTTCTGTTAGTCCATCTATACAATGGCCAAAAAAACTGTGACCTAAAATCCATTGCTAACCCCTATTAGTGCCTGCTTTCATTCAGTAGCACTTTGGGCTGCAAAAGATCTCTGCTCATCTGCTGACTTGCAGAACTAAAATTCAGGTTTGAGATATAGCATCCAGCTCCTTTTGGGATTAGCCAAAGGCAGTGTTGTTAGCTGCACCTCATGGATCACTGCAGTAGCCTACTGAGAATTTGGTGACTAAGTGTGCTTGTACATGTGATGCCATTACCATGCACACATATGAAAATGTCACTTAGTGTGGCTTAATGGTGTCACACTGTGCACATGCAAGAGTTTTGAGGGTTTAAAATGAGTTTGTATAGTTGCAAATTAAGCTACATCTTGATGTAGTATACTTTGCAATGTCGCAAATTGCAGTGATGCAGCTGTCAGCTTGCCCCCCCAGCCATGGGAGAGGTGGGCAGGCTCTGCTGAAGAATAAAAAAGGACTGTGCTCCTCACGGCTTCTGCATTCAGCAAGCTCCTGAGGCTGGCAGGAGGCTGGCAGGACCAGGACCATCTGGGAACAGGCTGGCTTGCCCCTGGGCCAGTAAAGGAAGGGAACAGGAGGGCAGCTGGGTTTGCTAGCATCCAGAGAAGGCAGAGGGGATGGTACACGGGGTGCTGGAAGCCTGGGCAGGCTCAGGGAAGTGTTGGATTGGATGTCTTCAAGCTGGGGTAGCACCTGGTCAGCCAGCAGCCTGCCTGAGTGCCCCCCATGTCCCGTGCAGCATCCCTGCTGCTTTCTCCGGCCACTAGAAAACCCAGCCACCCTCCTGCTACCTTCCTGCACTGTCCCAGGAGCAAACCAGCCCATTCCCAGGCAGCCTCAGGCATTCAGCCAGCCACAAGAGCCCACTGAAAGCAGAAGCAGTGAGGAGCCTGATCCATTTTTTTGCTGGCAGGGCCTGCCTACCTTTCCCATGGTGAGGAGGCGAGTTGCCAGGCTGAGTGACCCCTGAGCTGCATGGAGCCCCAGTCCTTCTCTCTGTGGTGGCGGCACCCTCCAGAGCCACCCAGGTGGGCTGCTAGTGGGACGGGTGCTGCCAAGCTTGGAGGCAGCATGTAGCCTAATATAACTGTTCCCCAAGCCCACTTGGGTAGCAATGCCTGGCAGGCTTCCAGCTGGCAGGCTTGGGGAGCAGTTGGATTGGGCCACGTGCTGCCTTCGAGCTGGGGCAACACCCAGCCCACTAGTAGCCTGCCCGCGTGGCCCCAGGGGGTGCTGACACCATGGAGGGAAGGACCACAGCCCCCTGCAGCTTAGAGTCTACTCAGCCCACCAGCAGCTCACTCCCCAGTCACAGGCAGGCTCCAGCTCCAAAAGGGAAGAGAAAAATGATTGGGCCTCTCAGTGTAATGTGATGAAAAACTTTGAAATGATTTAGTCCTGAGGGGTGTTTGCACATGAGACAAGGGTTTAATCCTTAGGGTTGCATTCTATGGCCCCTAAATTGAAATGATGGATTTTTAATTAAAACTCACCATTTCAATTAGGAGATTTGTTTTTCTGTTACTGTTTCAGCAAGGGGCCTGATCCTTTCTTTTTTTCTGGAGGAGCCTGCCCACAGCCCAGAGATGAACTGCCAGCAGGTTGAGTGGCCCCTGAGGTGTGGGGGGGTGCCAGTCCTTCCCTCCATGGTAGCAGAACCTCCCAGGACTGCCTGGGCAAGCTGCTAGTGGGAGAGGTGCTGCTGCAGCTCAGAGACAGCACACAGCCCCATCCAACTCTTCCCAACCCTGATCTGGGGCAGCACCCAGCCTGCTAGCAGCCTGCTCAGGCAGCCCCAGTGGGTATTGCAGCCAGGAAGGGAAGGACAAGGGGCCCCCTGCAGCTCAGGGGCCACTCAGCCTGCCAGTAACTCACCCTCCAGCCGTGGGAGAGCTGGGCAGGCTCCTCCAAAGAAAAAAGAAAATAAAGATGGCCCCTCACTGCTTCTACCTTCAGCAGGCGCCTGCTGAAAGCAGAAGCAGGGAGAGGCCTGATCCTTTTTTCTGCAGAGCCTACCCACCTCTCCCAGGGCCAGGGGGTGAGCTAACAGCTAAATCACTGCAACAGCTAAATAAGTGTTACGGACTAAACTATATCGGGATGTAGTTTAGTTTGCAACGATGCAACTCATTTAAAACCCCCAAGACTATTACATGTGTACAGTGTGACACCATTAAGGCACACAAAGTGACATTTTCATCATGTGTAATGGTAATGGTGTGACGTGTACAAGCACCCCAGAATTTTATTCTATGCTTCACCATTTCAATTTAGTAGGCATAGAATTAGTCCCTAAGGACTAATCTCTCCCACATCATGTGTACAAATGTCCTAAGGCAGCATCCCCCAGTACCTATTTAGGGGAAGTGCAGGAAGGACACCTGCAGCTGCTGCCAGCCCAGCTGCCATCACTGCTATACATAGCCAGCCCAGGCCTATGACACCCAGGGCATATATACCCCGGCAGTTATGTAACTGGCTTAGTGAGCCATTTTATGTTTGTTTGCCCCATGCAGACAGAGTGGCTAACAGCTACTTACTATACAGCTACTCCAGCCCTGTATTTTGCTCCCATTCCTCCACTATGCATTCCTTCAATACCAGATACATACCCTTCTGTTTTTAATAAATTATAAGATGATTTTATTAAAAATAGTAATACAGATGCAGTAAATTGTTTTAACTGTATATCCCCTCTCCCATACTGTCTTCTTAAATTATTACTTCACCAATGTTATTTTCAGACACCTTTTTGCTTCAGGTTGTTGTGAATTTTTACATTTATTACTGTGCAGTGCTGAATCCAAAATATTAAATCAAGATAGAAAGGAGGAACATGCACTAGAAGCTGCATGTTTCAACAGTATTACATCCTTCCACAACTGCTTTTCTGCTCTTTATTAATGGTTAAGAAAGAAACAGGGTAGCAAACAGCATGTGCACCATGTCCTCTGGGTGTTCCTTTCCCCTAAGAATTCTCCTGTTCCTTAAGACAATTGTCCTGATCTTAAGCAGAAAAGATAAAACCAGGTTTACTTGAGCCCTCATGAAATTATATTTCACAGAAGCCAAGCTGCCTTCCACAAAATATTTTAGTTTACAGAATCACTAATGATAATAATGATGATAATAATAATGATGGTGTTAATGATGATGATGATGATGGGAAAGAAAAAGTCACTTCTAGAAGAAAATAATCTGATGCACTTCTGAGTCCACCAATATCACAAATTCCTTTCCTAGCTATATAGCATTTTGTAGCAGACTAAGTCTCTAATCTAAGCACTTTATAAGAGAAGGTTCATTTATTCATTAGACCAAGCATTACTTCTACAGTTCCCATCTTAAATGAAATAAGGAAATATCCAGTGCCTAGGACTTTAACTTTCAATATAAGTAGCTCTTTTCATATCTTCCATTTCATAATTCTAAAATCATGCTTAAAATATTTTTTTTACCAGAAAGAGTGTAGCAGGAAACAAATTTGTGTTGACATAAGTCACTTTTGGAATAAAATGACTGATGTTCCTTGGGAAAGGGAGCTTTAAAACATGTGGGGAAAAGCACATTTTCTGAAAAAGAAATATTTGCTAGTAAATTCAAACACTTAAAAGAAAGTGATGTGTTTGACTGCTGCCACACGGGTCTAAAGCCAGTTCAAGAAAACACTGTGTTCCTATTTGAGCACATCACCAAATACCATACTTAATAATTAATGAACTAAAAAGAAGGCAAAAACATTCCAGGTATAAAATCTTATGAAAAAGTGGCTTCTGAGGACCTAGAGAGGGAAGAGTCATTGTTTAAATTTCAACAAGGTATACTATGTTAAGAAATATTTATTATCATAACAGTAAATTCTGTCCAAACCTAGAGGGGTGGATAAATGAGAGAACTTTATGGTATCGAGCTGCTTTAAATTTGTGTCTGATGAAATTATTTATCACTGCAAGTTGTTTTAGAACTGTAAAGCATGCTGAGTCCATATCCCCTCTTAACCTATGTGACACTGTTCATATGTCTATGCCCATACATAATATTTCACCAAATAAGTAATATGCATGGTAAAACACCATACAAGCATACCCTTCAATGATGAACTCCCATTTGCAATTACAGTTTGGGACCAATTCAGTTAATCAATGTTTAATCTGCTTAAAATATGCTGTGTGGATCTTGTATCATTCTAGTTTTTTAATCAGAATGTCATTCAGTGCTGTCTAATGCTTTATAAAGTCTGTTACATCAATATTATTACCTTTATCAAAAGATATCAAATTAATTTGACAGGATTTATTCTCCATAAAACTATGTTGATAAGAATTAGTTAGATTATCCTCCTATAATTGTTTATTAATTGAGTCCCTATCAGTCATTTCATTATTTTGCTTCAGAGGGGTGTCAGACTTAATGGGACCAACCATCTGGTCCCATTAAGTGTTGGTATAACATGAGCTTCATTTAATTTCATGTTCCTCTTAATTGTTCCTGTTGTTCCAAGACTTATTTAAAATCACCATTAATAGTCCAGAGAGCTCTTTGGCAAGTTCTTTAGAACACAAAGATGAAAGTTATCCAGAATCGCTGATTTAAAATAATCTAACTTTGAGAAGTAGTTGCTGTTTCATATAGTTAGTTATTGTCAGAATGGAAAGGATTTCATGATCATGCTGGTGAGATAACCACATCTGCCCAGAACAGAAGTATTTATTAAATATTTTATAATTAATATGTATAAATTATTATTTTATTGAATGATTAATTTTGGATTATTGTCAATAATAATGCTGACAAGAAGTATTTAATAAATACTTATTTATTCAAAAAAGTATTTATTGAATACTTCTGACTTTTCCGTGTTATTATTGACAATTTAGCATTTTGTCCTTGTTATAATGCTCTTATTTTTCTAAGATATTTAAGACTCCTTCATTCTGTCCTCTACACAGCAAGCCATCAGCCTTTCCTTGTGCCCTTTTGCCTCCTCCATGAATTTTCTACAATTCCTAGATTCTAATTTAGATTTGCTGCTAACAGCATCAAAAGTCTCCTTCTCCATTTGCTTTTACTTCACCTCTAAAACGGGCTACTGTTTTTTTGGCTTTTTTTTAAACCAATGCAATTTTTTTCCCCCTAAACTACGGGATGTGGGTTTGGACAAATAGCGCTAATGTATTAAAATAGTCTTAAATTATCGTTGATACTTTTTTTCTATTTAAATACCTTAGCCTACTGATTTTGCTCATAGTTATTTCATCATTGTAACTGACACTTTTAAAACGCTTGTATGTACAAATGAATGGTGGTTAATGCTCTAAGCTGGGAAATCAGAGAGGATGCACGTTGCAGCTCCCTCTGGGGCTAAAATTCACATCTTGAGCTCTCTAAGCAAATGACCACCACTCAGCTACTAGGTCTCAAGCAAAGGAGAAGCCTCCTCCTATCCCTTGAGCTTATGCTTAGGTGGTATGTGCACACATGCCTGATCTGTAAATAGTTGACTAGGCATATTTGGTCTCCCTACGCATGCTTACACCTCCAAAAGGCAAAAACGGGGCAAAAATGGTCAGGTACTTAAAAAGAAAATTGCCATTTAGGCACACAAATAGAAATAGAATGCCTCCCTATATGAATTTATTTTTTTTCCAACAAAGCCACCAACTCAGAATTTATGCACAAGTCCCTCTAGCTCAGGGATGAGCAAAATATGGCCAATGTATGGGCTGGATCAGGCCCATAGTGGACTCCATTTCCCAGCAGCGGAAGCTCCTTCTAGCTACCACTGCTGGACCTAGCCCTGCTGCCCATGCCCCCTGACCCATCCGCCCCACACCCACTGTCAGGAGCAGAACCCACATGGACAGGGTACATGGTTGGGTGGCTGGGATGGAGCCGCAGCAGGGGGTGAGACTTGCAGGCAAGACCCTGGGATCTTGAGGTGGTGATAGCATGGGGTCGGGGTTGGGGTAGAACCATGAGCTGCACACCATGCTTGCACACCTCTGCAACAGGTGTGGATTCCCCAGGCATAGGTAAGTAGGGAGTGGATCGTGGCTCTGCCCCAGCTCTGTTCTCGGCCCTGGCTCCAGCCCTGTGATGTCACCACTTCAAGATCTTGGCCCCAACCTCAGATACTCCCTGCCTGTGTGGCTCCAAAGTAGTCTACACAGAGATCCCAGGATTGCAGGGCCATGATAGCAGCTCACTGGGACAGAGCCCCAGTTTTGTGGCCAGGAGTGGGCAGGAAGCTGCATCCAGGGTCAGAGCTGGAATCTTGGGGTGGTGACAGCTAGGGGCCAGGGCCAGGGCTAGGGCACAGTCATTATCCACTCCCTGCACACTCCTGACCATGGAACCTGCACTTATCACAGGGGCATGTGGGCAATGGATCATGGCTCTACCCCAGCCTCAGGTCCACATTGCCACCACCACAAGATCCTGGGGTCTCCCCAGCCCCAACCAGCCATTTTGCTTCTAGCTATGGCCCCATCCTAGCCACCTGGCCACATGCCCTGCCCACATGGGTCCCACCCCCATCCATGGGTGTGGAACAGAGGGGCAAGGGTGCCTGTTCAGCAGGGCTGGGTCCAGCAGTGGCATCCAGAAGGACGCAACCATGTCAGGGCTGCCAGGAAATGGAAATGGAGTCTGGTCATGGGTTGGATCCACCATTTTGCCTACCCCTGCTTTAGCTGCAACCATCTCCTTTGCAGGTCACAACCACAGCTACACCCACCACCACTATCCTGATGCTAAATGCAGAACCTAGAAATAAAGCCACTACTAATTTCTCCAGAGTTCTCACATTTGCTCAGGAGTTCATCAGCCTGACTCCCAGACTATGCTGAAGTGCTCAATATAGCATCCTCATGGCCTTGGGGAAATTTACCATTCAGACTTCAAAAAATGGAGCTTATCACAAGGCCAAAGATACCAGACACATAGGCTGCATAGAGACACAAATAGGCCAAGGTCATCAGCCACAATAACCCTCACAGAGAAGAAACAGACTCAGTAGAAACTCTTGCTCTGTGTTTTTGCTTCTTCCTCTTCTCAAAAATACTAGCTCAAACATTATTTCTACATACCAAAGAAGAAAGAGATCAGAGACCCACTGATGTCCACTAACAACTTCACTCCTGCTAACCCATTCTACAATGAATATGCTGGGATACCAAGACCGTGGAATTCCCCTAGAGAATTACCACTGTGCAACTCCAGTTATATACAGACATTACATTTAGATCAACGTAACTAGAATGAGGTTTGGTAAGGTTAGATCAGGCAAAAAATGGTAGGCCTGATCTATCTTTAGTTTATACAAGTGAACTCCATGACTAACCCATGCCTGATCCAACCCAGATGTGTGTATCAGAGTAGCCCCAGACAACCCCCCTCCCTGTGCAGATTCATGAACCTTCTCATGGACCCTATGGCCTCTCTCTGTGGACTCACCAGCCCTCCTCCCATAGACCCGCTAACCCACTGCCCCACCCAACTCAATTTACTTAGATTACATTCTCGACATAACTCCCAGCACCAGCAAAGGTGTATACATGCAGGACCTGAACTATGATTGTGCATCTTAAGGTGAGCTACATGATTGTAGATCAGGTCCTGGGAACACATATATATGTTATTATCAATGCAGCCCCAAGGCTGGGAAAGCCCAGCCACTCACCTGAGCCCTGGGGCTGCACTTTTCCTACCCTCTCCCCAACACAGACTGCCCTTTCTTTAGCCTTCCAAACCTTCCAGTCCCAGATAGACACCCCACACATTGACCTGCCAGCCCACCCAATCCTACCAACCCCCTCACAAGCCCATTAACTGCCCACCAATACCACCAACCCCTTCACAGACCTGCTAGTGTCTCTAGTCCTGCCACCTCCCCAGAGCTGCTAGCCTTCCTGATCCTGCTTGCTTCTCCCCCCGCCCTGACTTACTTAGACTAGGCTCCTGAAACTGGAAAATGTCTATATAGCTGGCATCTAACCTACAATCCAGTCATGCCACTTAAATTAAGTGATGTGATTGTAGATCACATCCCAGGAATTTCTGTACATGGACTCAGTGGCATAATTTATATCCCTGCAGCATTGGATGTCCAGCTAGTTTATATACAGTTGATACTGTCATAGGCAAATGATCAGTATTTTAAACAAAATGAGATTCCGACGGCTCCCTTCTGCTTCATTGTAAGCGGTCAGAGTTACAAGAGACTGGTGGCAGAGTCTGAGGGAGTTAGCAGAATGGAAGAAAGTGGACACGCTAATTAGAGTAAATAAGTTGGGTATACAGAAAAAAATGCCTCCTCAAAAAGTCAGTACGTAAAAGCAATTTTACTGGGAATGTGGTACACAAAATACTTTTGCACATAGGATAATTATGTAAACAGTATCACATTGTGTTTTTATACCAAAAGAAAGGGAAGATTAAGTGAAGAATGAAGGTTTTAGGCTCAATTACAGTATTTCCACCTGGTCATCATGGGACTCAAAATCTCAGAGGATTTTCAGACTAAACCACAAGGATACTTTACTTTCAAATGGAAAAATCAGGCATTAAATACTTATGACTAACCATTACACTGTCCCTAGAGGCTTTACTGTGAACCAGCCTCCCACTAGTTCTTATAATAAATAAATAGGCTTTGCAAAAAAACAAGGAAAGCTACCATTCTCCTGTGCCAGAAGACAATCTATAATTAGAATATATTCATTCCTTGGAGAGGGTATTATTTCATGTACCAACATTAAAGGGACAATCAGTATTGTCAAAGTAAGAGAAAACAGCCACCAAATGTATGTCTGGGTCAAGAAAGAGAGTGTTTTGTGGAGGATTAAGAATAAACATATCCATACATAATTTTTCTGTATCCAACTTAGGCACTCACTCCCCAGGCTGTATTTGTATATGCAACTATTCTATCCAAAGCATAGAACTTTAACTAGACCTTCATCTGATTGGTTGTGGATCATTTTTCTAGCTTATTCAGATCATTCTGGATCCTGGGTCTCCTCTCTGGAATAACTCTACCCAACTTGATGTCATCCATAGATTTGCTATGCATGTACTCGATCCTATCATCCAAATAATTAACAAAGATATTAAGCAATGATGGACCAGGAGAAACTCCTGGGAAACTCCATTTGAACCCACCTCCCAACTACACACTTAGCCATTGATGATTACACATTGAGCACAATGATTTAACCAGTTTTCTATCTGCCTTATAATACTTTTATCTAGTCCATATTTCCTTACCTTGTTAATGGGAATATCATGAAAGACAGTATCAAAAGCCTTGTTAAAGACAAGGGATATCACATCTATTTTTCTCCCCCATGCACAGAGTCTGTAAAAAGATATCAGATTAGTCAGACATGATTTGCTCTTGGTAAATCCACGCTGGCTGTTCTTGGTGACTTTTTTCTCCTCTAGGTGCTTCACAATGGATTCCTTGAGGATCTGCATCTTTCCAAGTATAGAGTCAGGCTGGGTGACTGTCCTATATTCCCATACCTATACCTCCATAAAGGTGAGATCAGGTGAAGTCCCAGATGATAACAATAACAACAACAAAAACAACATAATATCCAGGAGTTAGAATGAAAGAGGCCAGAAGGATGAGTTAGACAAAATGATTCACCTTTAGGCCCCTTCCCTGAAAGGCTTCAAGTTTTCTTAGCCATATCATGTATCATCTGTTGCACCATTGTGAGACACTGAGGCACATTTTGATGCTGATTTACTTAGGTGCCACTTTACAATAAAGTAGATATTTCAATATAGTATTTTCCCTAATAAAAATCCAAGTCTTCTGTTGGGATTGTATTGGACAGCGAATAAAGGGACATCATTTCAATTTATATTTATTAATAGTATATCTTAAACAATATCCTCCTGTATTTCCAGACCAAAGGAAAAACTAAGAGAAGTTAGGCCTTTGGATGATAAAGTTTAATATTTCCATTCCCAAAAAGAACATTCCCAAGTGTTCTACCATTTGATAGAACAGACTCCTTAGTAATGATAATCCATTTATTATTGAATTAGTCCTAGAGACCCATACAGAATCATGTCTCCATTAAGATTTTCCAAGCAGAATTATAGACACATTTTCCATTGATGAAAGGTTATTGTAAATGGGTAGTTAACAGCTTGTAATATTAGTAGTGGCAGATGTTCCTTAAAATGTAAATAAAATGAATATAAGACATCAGCAACAAGGATTTGCCTTTCCTGATTTAAGCACATTGTTAATTTCACTCTCCCTAATGTGGGTTAACTAAATATTCCTTTTTAGCTGCCCCAGCTTTTAAAAACCACCATGTACCCTGTGAGTTTTACTTTTATATAAAACATCATGAAGGCTCTTCCATCCTTGAATCATTCGTTTTGAACAGTCAGTATTGTCACCATTATGGTTTATAATGAAGGATATAAATTATTGGGGGGGTCACATTTTAATTCTTTGGATTGGCTTCCATCCCAGTTTTCTCCCTAGGGTAATAATTCTTTTGATGCCCAGTGGAAAAGAGTTCCATTTAAATAATTTTCCAACTGAATCTATTTTTGTTGTTCTAGTAAATTTAATCAGTTTTTCCTCAAGGGTACCATCCTATGAGTTAATCCCATCTCTTTTAATTTCTTTTCTGTTCTTTATTGGGCCCCAAAAGTATAATTTATATTTTTCTCCCCTAATACTTTATAATCAGTCTTCTCATTGCTCCTTTCACAGTGTTCCAAGCTAAACTAAGGTTAACAGCTCCTTTATTAATCCCTATGTGCAATTATAACTCTAACTTTTTGAACAGAGATTATCAGTTAATAGAGATAGATTGAAATCTCCAGCTCCTTTTTCATATACCCTTATAAAGAAATCCCTTAATGATATCAGGACAGGATCAGAAACAATAATAGCTGTGACCTATTACTCCTGGTCTCATAATAAACCACCACTGAGATTCTGGTGAATTGCAAAAGGGAGAGGTTTTTATTTGGCACTCTCCCCCACCAAGCAAGGCATCACCTTCAGCAATCTGATTGAGCAGCAACATGCAAGCCATAAATTCCACATCAGGCCTACATTCTCTCTGGGAAGCTTTGGCAGGAAAAATACCCTACTAAGTTTCTGACTTCAGATGAGCTTCTCAGCTAAATTGAGTGCTGGTTGGCAGATGGAGCAGATCTGCAGTTTGCTGTATTTGAGAAGACACTTCAGCTTTACTCTGACACTAGCCCTATCATATAAAAAATAACCATTAGTGGGCCTGCTGTGTAGGCACTGACACATGAACGCATCTTATGTCATGTTCATTATGGTATATGGCCTAGCAACATTTGGCTTTAGCAAAACGTTTATAGTATAGAACAATTATTTGCACCTAGTAGAAACAGTAAATGCATCTTCTCAACATAGGATCATAGACAAGGAGAGCTGGAAGAGACCTCAGAGGTCATGTAGTCCAGCCCCCTGTTTAAGGCAGGATCACCCCTGGCTATGTTGCCCCGTGGGGTCAGGCCAACTTTCAGGATCTCAATATTGCACTGTTAGACAGGAGGGTGTAACACAATTGCACAGATACAAACACACAAATCAATTATGTGCATACACATGCACACTACCAGCTCAGGCACATAAATATTCAAACCAGCCTAGGCACATGCATACCTATTACCAATTGAAATACATACACTATACATCCCGGAAGTTAGACACAGATCACTAATTCATATATCATGTACACAATACCACACACACACACACACACATACACACTAGCAACTCAAATACACACACATTTAAAATAACTGGTTTAGGCTCATGTACACCTATCACCAGTTTAAGCCCATACATGCTACACACATCAAATTTAGAGAGAATCAGTTACCAGTTTCCAACATCTGCACATCCCATACACATAAGTGGATTACTAATTTATATACCACACACACACACACAATGATATCTATATATGTATATTTACTAATTTACACATATACCACCCACCCACCCACACACACACACACACAGGTGAGTTCCTAAGTTGGGTGTTGTGTTGTGTATGTATATATATGCTTGGTGTACTTGGGATACCTGGGGAAAGGTTAAGGTAAGAAAGAAGAAGTGTAGGAAGTTAAACTTACCAGGATTGAGATTAGAACCAGTAGACTAGAGGGGCCTGGGCTGAAGAACTGTGGCAACCAGATGGGAAGAGTCACTGTGGCCCCTTTGCCTGGGTCTATGGGGGTCCCTAATGCACAGGGCCTTGTGTGGTTGCCCCTATTCACCCCTCCCCCTGGGACAGCCCTCCATGTAAGGCATGGGTGTGGCTGTGTGGGTGGCTGGAGAACACAATTATAGCCCCTAAGGATCACGAGGCCTTCTTTAGGGCCTATAGGACCAGAGCCTAGGGCAAGATGGGCATGGATAGGGCCTAGTCATCCTAAAAAGGGAACTAGGGTAGAGAAGCCTTGAGGACTGCTGTGAGGGAAGGCACCAAAGGAGCTATTTAGGCCTCTAGGGGCTGCCTCCCAAGGTAATCATATTAATGTCAAGGCACAGCAGACAAGAGACGGGAAGTCAGGAAGACTGGAGAGTGCAGCTGGCAAAAAATGTCAGGTGCTTGGGTAGGACCCCTGAGCCTGCTACAGGAGCTAAGCACTACAAAATCCCTGACCAGATAAAAAAGACAGCCATTGCTTCAGCAACAGAAAGCAATCTACTGATTAGTAAATCAACATCCTTCATTGGACCAACAGAAATGAAACCTGCTCCTGCCTCCAGGCAGGCCTGTCTCACAGAATGGCTCCTGAGAACCAAGGATGGAATCTGATTCCACTGTATGCACTCAAATAGCACCTGCCTCACCATGTAGCTGCCGTGTATGGCACTTAAGCACAGTTTGCAGTCTTATTACACATGCAGTTCGTGCAGTATTCATGTAAAGATATAGATTACATGCCAAGACATACACTTCATATAGCTTCCTCCAAACATCTAAAATATTAATTTCTCTGCTCCTTAGCATTTTTCCCCTCAAGTTTTTAGATAGTCCATAAATATTTATATTCCATTATATATTTACCTCTCTGAATGAAAGCAAATCTCCTCTCACTATGACTGACTTATTTGGCAGAACTAGTTTAAACCACAGCTGAAGAAATTTTACTATAAACCTTTGGGTTATTACAACTGAGGCCCTTTTGATGCATATTTCTTCTTGAATCCTTCATACCACTCTTGCCAATTATTTCCCATCAAAGTATTTCTCCATCTAGACTGAACATTTTTTTAATGTTTCTTTTCTGAGAGTGTGGGTCACTTTTTTTTTCTTTTCCTAACATATTGATTAACCAATAGGTATGAAGTGCACTTTCCTGGGTAATATTAATCGATTTGGAAGTATTTCATCTTTTGGGGTTGAAAAATATATGAAACTGAGGTCAAAGAGCAAGAAAAGATTACAATCCAGCAGCTCTTCTGTGTGACCTCTAGTGCACTCTGCCAATATATTTTTACAGAGAACAGATGTTGCCAGAGAATCTCATACACACACATTGCAAACATCTACGGCCTACAACTTCTGCCACTATTTCCACCCAGAATTAAGACATAAATACACTATTGCTATTAAGCTGCTGCTATTTCTCTGCTCCTGCCTTTATACCAAATAAAAATTAATACATCAAATCCCTGGACTTGGCTAAATCTAAAATTAGATTACCATACTTTGCTGTTAGCCATTTTCAGTATCTATCACTTCTTTTGGCTTTTTATGGTGTTCTGATGAACACAGTTTTCAAGTATGAATATATGCTGAATATCAAGCCTCTAAACAAATATCATAACCTAACATCTTTCTATCTCTAGGCCTCTAGAAGAGGGAATGTGAGTCCATCCCTCCCAGAACTAGGGGCTTCATTAATTTTCTAACAATAAGCTTGGCACAAAGGAGGAATCATCCTTAAAGTATGAAGATCTGAGGAAAAGCACAGTGGTAACTAAAAGCTCGTGTATGTCCCTTCCAACTATATAGTTGGTCCAATAAAAGATCTTCCACAAAAATTCTTGTCCCTCACACTTTTCTTGGACCATCATGGCTACATCACCCCAACACTACCAATCCAAATGATGTTCACTTGAGCACCTGAGGTAATAATGCGCAAATGTTGTAGTCTCCAACTCTGATTAAAAAACTAAGTTTAATACTCTGTAAAAGATAGTTAGATAAATGCAATGAATGTGTAGGTTGTTGGTATTTCCTGCTTCTCTACCAGCCCCAGCATTGATGCATGTCAAGGGGGGTCTTGGGCTAGAGATTGCCAGAGAATTAAGTGTTCCAGGCATTCTCCCAAGATATCCTTGCTATGGAGTCTCTAAGCAGGTTAGCATGGCCTCACATCAAGGATCTCCTCATCAATGAGTTTTCAGACCAGTCTCTCCTCCCTTTGCACTGCCTGAGTGGCACAAATGGAAAAAAGTAGTGGTGATGCATAGGGGGTGCACGCGGATACATATGCACCCCCTGAGAGAAGCACCACCAACACTGCAGGCAGTTGCTGCCCACCACTGCACCTATTGCCAACACCACCACCAGCATCTGTGGGTGGTCACCAATCGCCACTGGTCACCACCGAGACTACCAGTGGTGTCTGTGGGTGGTTGCTGACTGCTTGTTGGCACTCGCCATCCCGCCACCACCAACACTGCCGTGGCTGCCTGTAGGAACTCACCACTCACCACCACCATGCCACCACCACCTGCGGGCAGTTGCCATGTCACCCCCACCCAGCCTCCAGTGGCATGCGTCGTTCATGGAAAAAAGACTACTAAGTATCTTCATCAAAGTTGTTCTATATGTTACTTAGAATTGCATCACTCTGACTTAGTTTTGAAAACAGGCCACTCGGAGTATGTGGAATAAATATGACTCCAGGCTTCTATAGCATAATTTCATGAGATTACTGCTTCATGTGAATTACTGTATGTTTTCTTTTGCTTCCCACCAACTTATTTCCCACCAACAGCAGAAAGAAACCATTTTTCCATTTGCTTTAAGATACATCTCTTCTAGCCAGAAGCTAGTTAGCTAAATATATATCCAATTTGAATTGTTCATAGCTTTTCTCATTGAAAGTTACTTGTTTCTCACCTGCTAGGTACTATGAAAAGTTCCTAGTACTCATCATTAATTGATTACGGGAGGCGCGACAAGTACCAAAAACGACAAGTACCAAACAAACCCTTTGTTTCCGCTGGAAAGGGTAGCGAGTCACGAGGCAAGCGACACCGACAAGTTCTCGCTTGCACGTCGAGTACCAAGCAAACGATGAGTACTGGGACAAAATTTTCACGTCAAAATGCATCGACTACCAAATTCGACGAGTTTCAAGGCAGTCGAGTACCGAGGTACCACTGTACTTAGGGCTCAATCCACTTTCTGTTAAAGATGCAGCAAATAAACACAAATGCAAAACCCACATAACAGTGTTACTCTCTTATAAAAATTCTGAGTATATGCCACTTTTTTGGCAACACTTTTAAAACCTGTCATACCAGCAAACCACACCACTAGATAAAGGAGGCAGGGCTTAACAATGTATCAGCTGCTCTATATGTATATCTCTACCATATGGTAGGTCAGCTTCTATTTTCTTCAGGGTGGGTCTGTGAAAAAAGAAGTATTATGGGGAATAGCTGATGTGCTGTAAAGCCCTTCTTTACCTCAGTCACTTGTAGGAACCCGTGACCTAAGTAACTACAATGTTATAACTTCAGAAATGTTCAGGATTTGAGTTATTTTTTGTATTATATTACGAAAAATATTAGGTCACACTTCAGGAAATTGTGTTATCTTTACTTTTTATCTTTTTTTTTTAAAAAAAGACATCACTGGAACAACTTTTTGTTTAAAGACTTCATATTACATCTTCAATTGCTCTAAACTACAGTAGTTCCACTAAAGTTGAAAACCATTAGTTTTCACTAGCTGAGAATCATAAAAATATGAATCATAAATCTGCTTTATTGTTATTATTTGTTGGGGAGGGTTCTTATGGCACTGTCCAGAAAGTTTTAATAGGATTCATAGTCCACTGTATAAGATTGAGAATATGCATATAGTACCCATCCTCAAAGGCATACATACTATTCTTGTCAACTTTCCTTCAGTTCCAGGATAGTTTGGTTGAAAGTACTATAAAATTCAAGTTTTTGTTTTGTTTCAATTAAGTCAGTTTTTAAGCAAACATGGATTTAAATTAGAAGTTTAAAGATTGGAATTAGTTTTTGTGCACCTATGAAATAGTTCAAGAAGTTCAAAGACAGAACTTCTGATTTTACAAGGTTCATCACCTCCATCCCTGTCTGCAAATCTCATCACCACTGTTTTCGTACCTGACATTTCACATAGAAGATTGTACAGAAGATGAGCTTGGTCTGCTGACATCAAGGGGTTGTGACTCAGGGGGTTGCAACTGAGTCTCTCAAAGTGTAAACAGACTTTATTCTGAAGTGCTAAAGTAAACTGATATCCTAAACTGATCTCACTCTGGAATCCTTAATTTAAGACATTCTGGAGAGTGCTAACTCCTTAACTTAACTGGTAAAAATGAATACGTACAAATAAATAATAGCACAGATTTACTTTGAGATACAAGTGGAATACTTCAATATCTTCACTTATTAATGACAGCAAGTTCCTAAGGAACAAATCCTATTTGTAGTCTATGACCAAGTACACCATCTGTGAGAGCTGGTTCTCTCAGACGGTGGCTTTCAACCTTCTTTCATTTGCAGACCTCTAAAAAAGTTGAATGGAGGGGTAGATCCATCTGCAAATTTCACATGGAGGGGCAGACCCCTTTGAATTGTAAGTGTGGGTATTCACATACTTTCAATCATTCATAGCCATCTTTTGCAGACCCTTTAGACATATTCTGTGGACCTGCAGGGGTCTGCAGACCACAAGTTGAAAATCAGTGCTCTAGGAGGACTTGAGAAGAAGTTTACATAATTTCTCAAAATGTGAAAAGTAAGTTTGATTGTTTTGCTTCTTCAGGGTGGAAATGACTAGGATGGAAGTCACAACATGTTATCTAGCATAAGTCCTTCTCTTACCACCCAAGCTCACCAAAAGGAGAAAATGAAATGAGCAAAGGACCACAATCTAAGCATTTCCACTCATATTACATTGCCTTAGCAGCTTTTTTCATTGCCCCATACCCTCTATGATGGTTTTGCATGGTGCATGATTCCTTGCTCCTTCATTGCACAGTGCCCTGTTTCTCTCAGCACTCTTGCTGAAAAGAGAAAATGACATAGAAAAAGAATCTCAACAGGATCCTCGTGGACATGTTACATTATCATGGCTAAATTCTTTTGTGCCAACAGCTTAGTGCCACATACTAAGAGATCATATGATGGTTTAAATAATGTCAAATGCCTGCCCTCCTCCCCTCTCTCCTTCCTACAGCCCTGCCTTCACCACTGTCCCCTATATGCCTGGTGACCTGGGGAAATGAATTGGCAAAAGGCTATTTTCCAAGGTTTATCACTTATAGGACTTAGTTATGGTAACTTCCAGGCTGAGCCCAAAAAAAAAGTCAGAGGCATGACCATTGCTTTTCTCTGGCATCTCCTTCCAGCTTTTCCTCTGAAAAGCTCCTCCCAAGTTCCCTTCCAGAGATCACTACCATGCATCCTGAGCCATTTTAAGGAGATAACTTCAATGTTGCTCAGTATTTTCTTGCCTACTGAGGCATTCATTTACAATCGTGTTGTGCTTGCCACACAAGGCAGTCAAAAGAAAGCGTGTGAATACCTTTGAGTGTTATGTATAAATTGTTACATTTACCTGGGGATTGGAGAAGAGAACAGCAGTATAGTAGGCTAGCACTGCTCTCTGAATAAGCAAACTTTATTCTTTTTATAAGCTTAACTCCTTGGTCTTTTGAGAAGTATACATGGTACCAGGAGTGGGGTGCAAAGAAAGGAAGAAAAATGGAGAATCTCAAAATTCCAGAAGAATTAAAGCTGTCCAGAAATGCAACAAAAAACTGGAAGAAATTTAAGCAGGGATTCACCATATATATGATTGCCAGTGGAACTATAGAGAAGGAGGATCCATTCAATGTCACTATTTAAAAAAAAATATAACAGGCCCAGAAGCTCCTTTGCTTTATAATAACTGACAACTGTTAGAAGCAGAATAGAAAAGCTATGGCACATAATAAGGAATACTGTATACCACAAAAATTGAAACCTTTGAACTGTATAATTTCCACATGAGATAGCAAAAAGAATGTGAGACAATAGAGGAATTTGTCAAAGATCTCAGACTGCTGAGCCAGACATGCAACTTTGGAGGTACCTAACTGTCCATGATCAGAGACCAAATAATATTGGGTATAAGGGATACACATCTCAGACAAAAATTACTAGAAGATCTTGAGCTTAATTTGGAATGTGCCAAGTGGATGAGATAACACATGCCAGACTGCAGAAGCTAAGGAAAAACAGAACAAGCTGAACTACACAGGATTTCAAAACTGCAAAACCTAAGGCTACATTCAAACAATACAGAAAGGAGGACCTTGCTATGAAGCAGGCAAACGGAGCCCAAAGAGAAATGCTTGAAAAAACAATGGTCTGATTCAGATGCTTTGGAGGTTACCACAAACCCTGTGCAATGCTCTGCATTTAATCACTGCAACAAATACAAGAGATTTAATCACTTTGCAAGAGTTTACAGAAAGGAGCAGGATGCATCACACAAGAAACAACAGGTGCATGCTATATGCAACAAGGAGGAGGAAGAATTCCTCATTGACAATGCAAAAAAAATTCATTCTTCTGAGGATTCGAAAATCACCCTGGACACTAATGGACTAATAGTAACTTTTAAAGAAGATACAGGGGCATAGGGCAATGTAATACTGTCATGAGAAAGCCGGCAATGGCATGAACCAAAAACCAGCAGGAACCAGCAAAGGAAAAGAGGGAGCTCCATTTCTGGAGCAGATGCTAGATGAATATAAAGTGGCCCTGGAGGGAGACTGAGGAGGGGAGAGACCTGAATGAAAATGAGGGAGGGGCCAGGACACACTGGAATGTGATGAGAGCTGATTGGGATGGTGCAGGCAAAGAGAAGTTGGCTGTCAGGTGGCTGGGGAAGAGAGAGAACAATGTCAAGCCAGGAGATACCAGCCGAAGAAGCATTGCCTGAAGCACAATCTGGTAGCAGATGTGACTCTGGAAAACAGAGGGCTAGCTGGGAAGAAACGGCTGAGCCTCACAGTGACAAGTAAAATTCTTTTAATTTTTTTTGTCTATTGAAAACGTTCAATAGACTAGACAAAATACATCACAAATACCAGACTACATTATTAAAAGAATGAAAACTAAACCTGTATGCTATGTGAATAAAAAGGTGAAATTTAGGATATAGAATGGAAACATAATTGCAACCAAGGGTGTTTAGGCACTAACATGCACATAATTGAAAAAGTGGACCAGCTGTTTGGGTTCATTCACTGGTCATAATAATAATAAAAAAAGAATGTGTCTGGATCCAAAGCAAATGAACAGGTACATCAACAGGGAGCATTTTCTCATTCCCACTAGGGAAGAGGTTTTTGGTAATGTGGCAGAAACTAAATATTTCTCCATTTTGGATGTCTCTTCTGGGTTTTGGCATGTGCCCCTAGAAAATAAGACCACTAGATTATGTACCTTCAATATGCCTTTTGGAAGTTACTGCTTTTGTAGGCTTTTTTTTCGACTGTGTTCTGCATCTGAAGTATTTCACAGAAAGGTGCAACACATCTTTGACAGTCTTGATGGAACTATGGTTGATATTGATGATGTTTTAGTTTGGGGAAACGCTGGGGAAGAACTTGACACTAAGAAAGGTTCTAGAAAGAACTCACAGAGAAGGTTTGAAACTGAACAAGGAAAAATGCAAATTCAGAGTCAAAGAAACAATTTAATTGAGAGAAAAGCTCTCTGAGAGAGGGGTGGAAATTGATCCTGCCAGGGTCAAAGCCATTACAAATGCAACACTGGGTTATATATTGTGGTGTGTGTGTGTGTGTGTATGTTTGTGTTTTGATATGGGCAAAATGGCCCCTGGTGTTCTGGCCATGTGACAAGCTGGGGCCTGTGTCTAGGGAAAGTATGTAAGACCCTCTGGCCTCATTGGCCAGAGGAAGCAGAAGATTCTTCAGGCAGATTGGAAGAAAGACTGATGTGTGTCCGTCCCCTGACTGGACAAGGCTTGGATATATAAGTATATAAGAACTAGTATATACAAACAACTCACCAAGGTTCTGAGGCTGTTACACATCTGCCTGCTGAGCGCTGCACACCTGTGGTGGGAGAGAGAGTCTGTTTTAGAATTTGAAACTCCTATTTCCTCCCTCTTCCTTTTCCTTTTTTTCTTAAATGAGTTAACACCAGAGACGTGTTATTCACTGAAACAAACTGCCCAGGAATACAGAGGCTGCAGAACAGGGTGGGCCATCCGGACCACAGCCCAACCAACTTTTAGCATGGCAATTCAAACACAGCCCCACTCCCTGTATGCCTCCCTCTCTCCCTCACACACATAGAAGCAGCCGTGCTCTGCCACCTGCAACCCCGCCAGGAAGGAAGAATGACAACTTCCTGCAGCCAATGTGCCAGGTCCTGCTCATCATAATAAAAA
Organism: Caiman crocodilus; assembly: GCA_030014935.1. Lineage (NCBI taxonomy): Eukaryota > Metazoa > Chordata > Crocodylia > Alligatoridae > Caiman > Caiman crocodilus. Next base: position 74,629,427 of record JAGPOW010001296.1, on the reverse strand, counting down.
GCAAGATGTGAAAACATTTTAAAAATTTAACAAACTCAACAAAAATGGTACTATGACAGGGGTTTCAGGGAGTTACCACAACTGCACAAAAAATTTCAGAAGGATGAAGGTAGAAACAAAAGCACTAGTTTCTCATCAAGTGGCTTCCAGATCCTATCAAGTAGTCGCACTGAAAGGACAGGTGTTAAGAAGAACAGACAATGCTTGCTGCTCATAACAGGGAGAAGAGAAACAGTATCATGAGATCCACCAAAGAAAACAGAGATAATATCAAAGCAACACAAAACAACAAAGGAGATTGAAAATGACACAGAAGTGGAGACTGGCGGGGGCGGGCAGCGGGTGAAATGGGCCCTATTCAATTCAGATTTGGATTTGGCCCAAATCAGGGCCAGTGATTTGCTTCCTTGATTCAGATCACTGTCCCTAATTTTTTGATTCGGCTGCACACAAATCTGAAGATTTGATGCTGATTCAGAGAATCAGCAATTCGGACATAGACACAGCTTTAAAAGTTTTTTCTACATACCTTGAGATAGAGGTGCAGCTTGTGATGGCTGCAATGCTGGGGCACCTGGAGCATCCCACAGGAGTGGGCGGGGAGGGGCCTCCACGTGTTCAGTGGCAAACCAGGATGTGGACTGCCAGAACTTCTGGTTCACTTCCGGGTCCCCCCCCAGTGCAGTCCCTGGTACAACCAGAAGTGGATTGGAAGTGCTTCTGGTCCACTTCTGGGTCTGCTGCTGAGCATACTGGGGAGCCCCCCCCATACTTCTTCAGGATACTCCATGCACCTCAGCAGCTCAGCACGCATAAGCCCCTGCTACCTATAGGTATGTAGAAAAACATTTAAAGCTATCTCTATGCCTGAATCTCCAAATCTTTCTGAATCTCTCTGAATCAACTCGGGGGTTCCAGTTTGATTGAGAGAGATTAAAGGGTCATCTGATTCAATTCAGATTTAGAGACTTGGCCACCAAATCAGGTCGAATCTCTCCTAAATGGAATCAGGGACTGAAGCTTTGCACAGGCCTAGTACAGACATCTAAAGAAGGAAATCAAACACGTACTGAACTTGTAAGGATTGAGAATGCAGAGAAACTGAAATCACTTACAACCAAAGAACCAACATGAAGACTAATAGAGACCTGTAAAAATGTTCTTTAACTATGGGTTGAACTAAACTACTAGGCCTGTGTGAAGCTTCAGGTGGTGATTCAATTTGGAGAAGATTCAGACCAATTCAGTGGCCGAATCTCTGAATCCAAATTGAATCAGGGGACCAATTAAAAGGTCCAAATCAATTCAAAGCTCTCCAAGTCTTTGGAAAAGATTCAGAGAGCTTTAATGATTTGGACAAGGACATGGAGAGCACCCTCTCCAAGTTTGCTGATGATACCAAGTTATGGGGCAAAGTTAGTACACTGGAGGGGAGGGAACAGATTCAAGCTGATCTGGACAGTTTGGATCAATGGGCAGAGAGAAAGAGGATGAAATTTAGTAAAGAAAAATGCAAGGTACTCCACCTGGGAAGAAGGAACCCCAGCCCACCTATAGGGCGGGGAGTGTCCTTCTCAGCAGCTCGGAGGCAGAGAGGGAAGTTGGAGTCATAACTGAGCTGGCAGTGTAACGAGGCCATCAACAAGGCCAACTGCACCTTGTCATGCATTAGCAGGTACATGACTAATAGATCAAAGGAGGTGATGCTCCCCCTCCATGCGGCAGTTGGAGTACTGTGTCCAGTTTTGGGTGCCATACTTTAAGAGGGACTCAGAGTATCTGGAGAGGGTCCAGAGGAGGACCACTCGCATGATTAGTGGCCTTCATGATAGACCCTATGGGGGGAGGTTGAGAGAGCTGAATCTCTTTAGCCTTCACAAGAGACGGCTGAGGGGAGATCTTGTGGCTGCCTATAAATTTATTAGGGGAGGTCAACAAGGAATAGGGGACACACTGTTTACTAAGGCACCCCTGGGAGTGACTAGGAATAATGGGTGTAAACTAGTTGAGAGTGGATTTAGGTTAGATATTAGGAAAACATTTTTCACAGTAAGGGTGGCCAGGATCAGGAATGGACTTCTAATAGAGGTGGTGCTATCACTTAGCTTGGAGGTCTTCAAGAGGAGGCTAAATCATCTGGGGTCATCTGACCTTGGTCCTCTTTCCTGCCAGGGGCAGGGGGTTAGACACGAAGATCCATTGTGGTCCCTTCCAACTCTACAATCTATGACTATGAATTCTATCTTTTAGGCAGTCCCTGGTGGCTGCAGCAGGGAACTAGAGCCAGACTCCGAGCTGGTAAGTAAAGGTGTGGGGACAGGGGGGTTAGGGATGGCAATGCAGGACATATATGAATGGAGCTTCAGGTGTAGTTCAGCTCAGTTTACCCTGCCAATTAACCCAAATGAGTAACTTGAATTTTGGAGCAAAAGAAATTTAAATTCATCCTTCCTGCATAGGCCCGCCAGTCCCACCCACAGCAGAACTAAGCTGAGGAATGCAATTATACACATTTAGACTTTCCTCAGGATTTCATTTACATACCCTCCCCCTGGCCCCCTATTGAAGATCCATTCCTTCCCATGTAGTTCTCAAAAGACCAAGGAGTTAAGCTTATAGAATGATAAAGTTTGTTTATTCAGAGAGCAGTGCTCAGTCTACTATATTGCTGTACCCTTCTGCAATTCTCAGGGAAATGTAACATCTTATACATAACACTTAAAGGTATTCACACATCTTCCCTGTAGCCTGAAGCTCTCGCCCTTTAAGAAAAAAAAAAAAGAGAAAAGGCCAGGGACTTACCACTCCTGCAGAGGCTTCGGGGCTTTGGGGGCCTTGTGGAAGAGCTCCCCCCCCCCAGCATGGGGCAGTGGGGGGAAGTGCTGAGAGCTGTTGTGGGCAGGGCATCCATTGCCTGGCTGGGGGGGATGGGCCTGGGTGATTCGGATGTCTAGCCTGAAGCGATCCTCAATCAGCTTGTACCCTGTATTTCTTGTCCTCCCCTGGGGGGCCTTGGTGAACAGATTTGGAGATTTGGCTGCTACCGAATCTCCAAATCACATTCAGCTGAATCAATTTGGGACAGTAATTCATATCAACAAATCGAATTACTGTCTCCCAAATTGACCAAATCCAAATCTGAAGTGAATACTAGCCACTTCACACAGGCCTGTAAACTATGAATGTTAGTATTATGTGGGGATACGTTACATGTAAAGATGCCTGAGTGTCAGTTATCAGCCGTCCCATTTCATTCATCAGGGGCCCTATGCTTCCCTCATTTTTCTCCAATTTCCTACATATCTAAACAGGATGTTTTGTTGTCCTTGGTTCCGTTTGCCAATCTGTATTCAGTTTGTGTTTTTGCTGTCCTGATCTGCTCCCTACAGGTGCAGGCTGTTGCTGAATACTCCTTTTTGGTAGTTATTCCTAACTTCCATCCTTTGTAGGCTTCTCATTTTAATTTCAGGAGGTCCATGAATTACCTCTTGAGCCAAAGGGGTCTCCCATTCCCTTTACTGCCTTTCTTATGAAAGGCAGTGGACTTCCTTTTAGCTTTTAGGATCACTTTCTTAACAAGCAACCACTCTTCTTGTACCTCTTTCCTCATCAGACCTTGGTCCCACAGGGCCTCACCAACCAATCCCCTAAGCTTGTGGAAGCCAGCTTTCCTAAAATCAAGGATTTCTACTTTCCCTGACTTATGGTGATCCTTATGGAGAAAGTGATCATCTCATGGTCACTACCACCCAGTTTCCCTTCAATCCTCAGGTTACTCACTAAATCGTCCCCTTTGGCCATAACCAAGTCTAGGTGTGGATTGCCCCTTGTTGGTCCATAGACTTCTTGTGTTAGATAGAGCTCCTCCATGCAAGTGAGAAAGCTTTTTGAGTGATCAGATCTGGCTGAGTACTCATTTCACAAGATGTCTAGCTAGTTGAAATCACCCATGATGACCATGCTCTGAGAGTGTACAGCCTCTACCAGTTCTCTAGAGAATTCCTGATTGAGCTGTTCCTCTTGGTTTGCAGGTCTGTAATAAACTCCTACAATTAAATCCCCTTCCCCATGTTCTCCCTGTATCTTGACCCAGAGCACCTCAAGTCACCCTTCTTTGTTTCCAAGCTTCACTTTTAGGGAGGTGTAATGTTCCTTCCTTCCACCCCTCACCACCTTTCTTCCCAACACTATAGGATCCTTCCTATACAGGGTGCATCCTCCTATGCCTGTGGTCCAGTCATAGGTGGAGTTCCACCAGGTCTTCATGATCCCTATGAGATTGTATTATTTGTTGGTTAGTAGGAGGTCTATTTTCTCCTGCTCATTTCCTATGCTTCTGGTGTTAATGTATAGGCAACTAAGCCTGCCATTGGAGACCCTAAGCTTTTTGGTGAGCTGTGGAATAACCTGTCCATTGGCTGATGTTGGAGAAAGCTTCCTATTGTCCCCCTGGGATGCTGGTTTTGAAGTTGCTATTTTTTGGGTTTATGCTAATGGTTGATGGCCCATTCCCTGGTGACCTCAGTTTAAAGCCCTATCCAGGAGGTCCGTCATTCTAGCTGAGAAAATCTTCCCCTTTGGCATGAGGTGGATGCCATCCCTTCCCAACAGGCCACAGTCCCACAGATGCATGCATTGGTCTAAGAAGCTGAAGCCCTCGTGGTAGCACCAACAAACAAAGTCTTCTGTTTACTTCTATGCATCTATCCCTCCCACAACTGGGAGAACTGAGGAAAAAACTACCTGTACCCATGGCACCTTGAGCCATGGGATTGTTCCTGCCCATGTCATTCATACCCACCTAGATGAGGAGCATGGGGTAGTGGTTGGACGGCCAGACAAGTTTTGGGATTCTTTTAGCCACATCCCGGAAGCAAGCCCTTGGGAGACAGCAGACCTTAACTGAGAAAAATGTGGATTTATCATTTAATGGAAAAACGTATGGATTTTTCACCTTTGATAAGAACTCTCTGCAGGCTGGCAGAGCTCCCATCTGCAAGGAGCTGGGGGGAGCAGGAGGATGATGGTCAGGCAGGGAGGACCATGTGCAAATGTACACATGCACATGGCTGCTAGGCAACCTAGAAAGCAGCTGCCACAAGTTGGGGGTGGGAGGGTGAGGGGGATTAAGGCCCCCACAGGGAGGGAGGGAGTTGTTCAGGGATGGGGCTGGGGCTAGGGTTGCTGCTCAGCCAGATGGTACATGAAGCTTGGGGCCTGGAGCCAGAATGAATGACCACAGGGCACTGGCAGGGAGCAGGATGGGACCACAGATGGCTCACCTGGGGGTAGGGAGATCTGGCTCCCCACTGCTGCATGCACTCCCTGCCAGATCTGTGCACATTGTGGGCTGCTCAGTGTGGGATTAGGCTCCCTGCCATGCTGCCCACACCCCAGGGCCTTTGCAGCCCACTGGGTGGGACCCAGCAAGGCAGGACTAGGGGCTAGGTGGGGAAGCTCCTTGCTGCTGCAAGCTCTGTGCTGCCCCAGCAAAGTACCCCCTGCCTACCCAGCAGCAGTGAGGATAGTGATATGGAGTTGTGCCACACAGTCCTGCCAGGTGGGCAGGGATCACCTTGTTAGGGTGGCATGGGGCTTGCAGCATTGACATGAAGTTTCACCGCCTGGCTCCACTCTACACAGTGGCACTGGGTCCCACCCACTGGGCTGTGGAGGCTCCAAACAAAATGCAGCAGGGCAGGTAGCATGAGCCCACAGCAGGCAGTCCACACCTGCCCCCTTGGACAGGCTCCACTCCAGCCATGCTGTCCATGGGGGAGAGGGATCCAGGCTCCATGCTGTGCTCTACCACAGCAGCCACCTCCTCCCATGGGTAGCAGCCAGGGCTCAGGCTCTGCTGCGGGTTCCTAGAGGCTGCAGACCCAAGTCCCTGGCCCTGTAGCCCTGGCTGGTGGGGGAGGAAAGTTAGGGGCACAAACAGTGCAGGGGGACTGTGGCTTGGGAGTGAGGGGTGTGGATCTGTGTCCTGGTGAGTGAAGAAAGCAAGGAGAGCTCTGATTTTCCGTGATCAAAAACCCAAAGTCAAAATGAATCCCTGACTCATTACTATATTTCTCCTACAATGGCCAGTACAATGGGGCCTTGTATTCACTGAGACCTCCAAATGCTTCTGTAAGATAAATAATGATAATTTGGTTTCAATGAAAATGAGATAACTCCATCTGGAAGTACTGTGTAGACATGCAAGAGAACAGTAATTTTGCCAATGCAGCTAGAAATGTTAATTCTCAATGACCATCTAAACATTCATTGACTATGCATCATAAATGGATTATTTCTCCTAAAATAATACATTTCTTGTTACAGAATAGATAAACTGATTTACCAACCTATTTCCTTTCTCTTTGACACAATTCATCTCTCTCTCAGGTTGTGTACTAAACACCAATGAAATAAATGTTAGCTGTTATAGAGTTAAATCACATCTTTCATTATTTTCTCAAATGCTTGATAACTTAACACACATATTTAATTATTTTTTCTTAACAAACAGCTCTCATTTGGGAGTACAATGTAGCCTAAAACACATCCTCACATAAATATTATCCAGAAGAACTCCTGCCTATTAAAATAAAAAGCTACTTATTTCAGCACACCCCACAGAAAGGGAAAGTTGTCACTTTTATAATAGAATCCAAATCCCATTTATTTGTTTCAGCTGGTGTCCACATGAATCAAAGGGCTCACTGGTAATCTGGGATTCATGGGGTTGCATCTAAAAGTATTTTACAAAATCTGCTGTTACTATGGCATATAAAAGACCATTTTCCAAGATACTTTGTGTGATGCAGATCACCTGCGGACTGTATTTCACCTAAGAATGAATTGATCAGTGTCAAAGATGCAAGGTCTTTATGCACACAAGAAAGGAAAGACATTTGGAGAGGTCTATCAAGGGGGGAAGTGAAGCAAAAGGCCATCTGATGGCCAATCCATTGATGTAAGTTCTGTAGTAGGTAATCTTGAGAAGCACCCCCCTTTTAAATGTATCCTGCATCATCTTGGCTCAGCCTTGTCACAAATCCATAGAACTCAAGATAGCCAAAGGGAAGGCCCTAGATCATTGTTCTCTTTGACAGCCTTCTCACCATTCAGATCCCTCTGGTTCAAGTAAGCTCAAGATACATTTTCCTCATCCCAGTCACTATTTTCTCCAATCCTACTATTCACTGTCCTTCCTCCTGCATAAACTTGAAACCTACAGTAGCCTTCTGCAGAAACCAAGGAGATGACAATGAATGGCAGTACTTTGGGAAGAGCTGACCCCTCACCACCCTATACATTTTGAGGATTGCTGCTCAGGGAATCCCCTCTGTGCATGGTGAGCAATCCAGGCCACAATGTAGAATTGTAAGGAAATAAACTGTTTTCTTTTATTATATCACATAGGATCAGGAAAAGACAGACGCCTTCAGGACATGCAAATTCAAGTCTCTTGCTGCCTATGATTCAAACCTAGAGGAAAATACATCTCTTTAAGCCCTTGTAGTTTTTGGAATTCTCTTTGAAAAATTGTCTAGCACAATTCCTTGGAGCATATTCATTCTCCCTCTGTCAATACCCTTTCCCACAAATTTAACACTTAAAAAGCCAGTCTTTTCTCTATACCACTTTCAGTTACTCGCTGAAGGAAGCAGAGGCCAAATGCATTTTAGAATTACATGCCTTTTTGAACAGTTTCTCAGGTGTAGGCTTATTTGTTTTGTTGCCCTCTGCCACAGACTATTCTGTCATCCTTAATTTGTTAAAATAACTCTGTTATCCCTCTAGATCAAAGCAGAAAGAGTCCTTAGAGAAGATGGCGCAGTGTCTCCCTTTGTGTTTGTCCTTGTGCACTAATGCTGGCAGTATCAGAAAGTATTGCCCCTCCAGCCACGAAGTCCACCATGTTGGTCTATCCCCCACAGTGTTTATACCATTGCTATATTCTGTACTAGGCTCCTGAACAGTCCACAGGGACTGCTCCATCAAAAGTCTTAGCAAGGTTTAAACACTTGTACAAACTTTATTGAGACTTCTGATGGGGCAGCTGTACGGGAAAGAGCCTTGCAGATAGCAGCAGCTCATTAGTGACAATGGTGTGAGGATGCCAGCCAACTGGCTGATTCTAATTTTATAGCTGTCACATGCAGACCAGTAGAATTAATGGATTGCTATCCAGTACCACTGAAAACTGTTTGCACTCCTAGGGGCCCCTTCCAAAAAAGCATCAAAGGAATAAGAATCCTTGCACAGACTTCAGTAGGGTTTTGATCAGATCCTTATTCTGGCCTTTGAAATGTTCTCTGAAGCAGAGTGTATTTTTATAGTCCTCTGTAAATATTAAGATTTATTGTATGTGGTGATTTCAGCAGAATATAAGGTTTAATGATGCTGCATGTGTTTGGGTTGTTGCAAGTTCCTATTAATATGTACAATATTTTATCTGACAAACGGAGCTGTGTATATCATCAGAAACCCCAGGCAAGCCCCACATAGGTTGTAGTATTCTCAGTGGAAATACACTTTTGCAAGACATAAAATTTATTCAAGACAAAAAGAAAGATGTTTTTGAGAATGTGGCACTTATTCAAGTAATTGAAGAATAATGGGCTTATGGCATGGATATGCTGATAGAGATAGTTAGCCATGTTAGTCTGAAGTCAGGCAGAAGGCAAGATAGATATGCACATTATAGACTAACTGATAAGATATATAGACAGCATAATCTTTCATGAATTCAGGCTCAGCATCTGATAAAATGAGCTTGATTTCAAGAAAGTTTATGCTCTCTATATATGTCTTATGTAATCTATAAGGTGCATAGCTACCCTGCCTCCTAAATGTATATGCTGTGCCATCAGTTATCTCCCTCCTAGAATCCTCCTGCATGGGGACTAGGTAAAATTTTACCACGGACTGTCTCCCGATAAAAACTTTAGCTATATATGCTGCATCCAGATGAGCATGGCTATGTAGTATGTGGTACCGCAGACCTATTTGCAGCACCACACACCACACATTCAGGTATTCACACTGCAAGGAGAGCCCAGGGTCTAACCTGCATGAAAAAAAAAGCAGGGAAGCACATGTGGGAGCAGCACATGCCACCCAAAACTGGAGCCTGACCAGCTGAAACCACACTCCGGCTGCTGGCCAGCTCCAAGCAGCAGTATCGCTGTGGCTGCAGCTCCCCAAGGCTCCCAGGACCCCATGTAAGGCTGCTGGAGCCAGCACAATTGCTGGCCTCAGCCTCCCCTACCCCACCCAGGGTAACCTGCCATGCACTAGAGGATGCATGGCACAGGCATTCCCTGGGGACAAGTAGCAGAGGTACAAGGTGTGTCACTACTTCTTGTTCCCAGGGAAACAAATGTCCATGCTCATGTGGACGCAGCCTCAAACTCTCAAGATTTGACAGCAGGAGTTAGATTCTGGGCAACAACTTTCTTTTGTGTTCTTCCCCCTTCTAGTTCCCATCCTCTATATCCACATCTGGTTAGCAGATGTAATAGGATACAGGAAGAAGTACACATTTAAAAATGCTCTCATCTAGAAGACCCAAGAACAAATTCTGGCTGAGATGGAAAGAATACCTTCTAGCGGGTCTGATAACAAACAGGTTCCTTACATAACATCTGGCTTGGGCAAACACAAAGTCAACAACAATTTAGGACCCAGTCCTACTTTTACTGAATGATATCAATACATTTCTACTAGGAAAGCATTAATGCCCTTAAGTCTTATCTCTTTAGGGCCAAATTCTATCACATTTATTCACATTGGGCTCATCTACATGTGCTCCTATGGCGCCATTGTTACTGTGCCAGTGGCGCAGTTATTTTTAGCTGCTCCACTGCTATAGCAATGTGCTATGACAAGGGAGTACATTGCTACAATGATGTAGGTGCAGCATTACAGTTCGTGCCCACTAATGCTATATTACTGTAGTACATTGCTTTGATAATGTAGCGTCTCATGTAGATGTGCCCATTGAATAAGAATCTACTATACAAAAAGCTGTATTGTATTTGGTTTAAATTAACAGAATCCTTAGATCTTTAGTTGGTACCAAATCTATTTTTCTTAATCCTTCTTTTTCATATACAAAACTAGATCAAATATAGATGATTTTCCCAATCGGCCTTCTTATTCAATATTTTTTTATTGCTAATACAAAGAGAAATATTTAATTATTCTACACATTTAAGGAATTATTTGCTTTGTGCACATTTGCCTATTTTGTGCATTCAGATTTGTAGACTCCATCTAAAATGATTTAACTCTGACTAACTTAACTAACTTTTTATATCAATTGTAACATTTTATTATATTGCAGTTTTAGGGCATAAAGGAAATGTTTGGTGTGTGCATAAGATCAACAGTGGAACCGTAGGCGTATTTACTTTTTTATAGAAATGTGGCAACCCTGAAAACATTGTAAAAAGTAATTGTTTACTGCCACCTTGTGGTGTTGTACATTGTAGTTAAAAAATGACAGGTGTTAAAAAAAGAATGAACCTTTCATGAATCTTGCTCGCTCAGAACAAAATAAACTAATAAATGTATACAAATTACTGACAGTTGTCTAGTAAGTGCAGTGATACTTGGTCCAGTTTTATCTTTGATACACAACGCACTATCACAATAAACCAGTTTGTTACTTGTTGTTTACAGGCTCTTCATACACTTAACTAACTTAAGGGGAGCTATCTGTTAACTCACAGATAAGGTTAAGTAAGCACATGCCTGCTTGTAGGACTGGGATCTTAGAAAGTGTCATTCTGGGACATTACATAAACTGGAAAACTCTGTAGTTACACTGAGACAACCATAAACTGGAAAACTGTATTTGCATTGAGCCAAACTGTAATGCCCCAGGCAATTATGCTTTTGGTGCCTTTGATGTGTGTATGTATTTGTTTTACTATTTTATATCAGCATTCACTGCCATATTTCTGTTTTAACTTACTTTTGAAATCATCCTTGTAAGATATTTTTAGTAAAGATGTATGTTAATTGAATGTTAAAAAGAGTTCTTAGAAATAGCGAACTGATATATGCATGGACTCTCCAATAACTGCTAAAGTTGTGATAATTGTTTTCTTTCCTATAAGATAACAACAGCTTTTCCTTTGCTCGCTGACGTAAAGGGAAGTTTGTCATTGATTTCAATAGATCTAAGACTATGCCAGATAAAGTTTTTTTATCTGAAACTCCAAAAGCACTTTACTGTGGAAGCCAAGTATGATTATCCCTGATTTTTCTGTATAAAATGATAAGTAAACTTCACACAAGTCTATTTGTGAGCCAGGTCTTAAAGCAGCGGTCCCAACCCTGAAGTTGGATTGGCCCTTACCAACAGGAATGAAGTTGTATGGGGCATCACAATTTGCTTCTGCAGCAGATCCAGCTGACAGACAATGTACATTAACTGGCTTTTATTTCTCTTGACTAAGGTCTGAATCCTGTTTTACGTTGCCACACATAAATAGCTGCATAAGTACAATTTTGGGTCCATATGCGAAGTTTAACATTTATTTGCACTTCCATAGCTACGCTTACTCTATATTTACTTTGTGAGCATACATGTGTGTCTGGTTTAGGATAGGGATGTTCAATCCCTGGCCCATGGGCCTGATCTGTATCCAGCCTGAAAGGGTTCCCACAGTTCAGGAAATTTGGCAAAAAGGGAGCACTGGCAATTAATATTGACACCTTGCTGCCAAATCCCCAAACCGCATGCAAGCAAATCATAGCCAAGCCAGGCCCCTTCCCCCACCATGGCTAAATCAGAGCTGGACTATGTCCATCCCCCCCCCCCCCCCAATGCAGCTGAATCAGGGCCAGGCTGTCCTTCATCCCCCTCTGCATGTCCAGATTAGACCCCCTAGTACCCGCCTCACATACCAGATCAGGTCCACTAACCAGACCAGTCCCATGGACATATGAGGCACCATCCAGCCAGCCTGTGGGGCACAAAAGTTGAGCCCCACTGGTTTAGGAACATTGTAAGTAGAGGCATAGCAAGCTCATGCAGTGCCTGAGGCAGGGCCCTCGATGGGGCGGAAACTCATTGGCATTTATGCAATGAGTATTGAAAGCAAGGTACAGCAAAGCCATTGCAAAACCCTCTCCCCTTTCTGGAGAGTATGTCTAGTCCATTGTATTTTGCCACAGACTGAAACAGAATATACAAGTTGCATACTTGCCCAAAATTGCATTTAAACAGCTTGTAAATGCCAAGACAGGTGGCACCTGAGCTGTGATAGCAAGATGCTAAAACTATGAAATGGTGACGACCCCTTGTCAATGATTCCCTCACCCAACAGGGTTTTATAGATTCTGCTTCCCATCAGGATTTGCTAAGCCCCTTATGAGTATTACGGGCCAGGGTGGGCTCCATACTTTGGAATGACAGGGTTATGATTTTTGCCCTTATTCTTAAACTGCTTGCTTGAATCAGCACAGTCTGTCAGTTCTTCAAAATGAGGGCTACATCAATGAAAAATCCCAGCGTCTCTGCTGGAAAAGCCAGCCACAGGCACTCCAGCTCAGTTTTCCTTACAATTTGCGTGTGCATATTGTAGCAACTTCTCATCTTGCCTGCTGTCTCCTCCATTCTCATGAGCCGGCAGGGGGTCATACTTCCCAACAAGACTCCAGCCATTTGTAGTGATTGGGTGTCTGTTATTTGTTTATGCTTGCACAATGTAAGCCACATGCTTTATGCTGCAATATTTGGCTGTTTGGCCCAAGGAGAGGAAAAGAAGCAGTAGAGAGGAAATATGGAATTTAGCTGGAATACTTTAGAAACATAAAGGATAGGCTTGTATGAAGCGGCTAACATTCACTTTGGATTAGGATTTGGCCGATTCAGGAGATAGTGATTTGATTTGGTGATTTGAATCACTGTCCCTAATTGATATGGCTGAATCTCTGAATCACCCAGGCCCATCCCCCTGCTCTCCCAGCCCAGCAATGACTGCCCTGCCCACCCAGCTCCCAGAAAAAAGAAACCTGAAAAAAACCCAGACTTGCCATTCCTGCCAGGCAGAGGGGCAATCCCCACTGCCCTCTACTGCCCTGCCCATGTGCCATGTGGGGGGCTCTTCCACAGCCCCCTGAAGCCCTAAGGCTGCTGTAGTAGTGGTGAGTCCTGGGGCTTTTCTCAGTTTTTTTTTTTAAAGGTCCGGAGCTTGTCAGAGCAGGGCAGTCATGGGTGGGCTAGGGGATCGAGGACAGTTGGAGGGCTTATGCAAGCCCCCCATGCAGTGTGGGTAGTGGGGGGCAGTGGGGATTGCCTCCCCCCATACACCCGGCAGCACCCAGGTTTTTTTTATAAACGCCAGGAGCTGGGGCAAGCAGGGCACCCATGGGAGGGGAGCTGGGGGAGCAGGCATGGGATGGGGATGGCAGGGGACCCCCCATGATCCCCTCCTCCAGCCCCTCCCTTCCCTTCCTCTAGTACTTACCAGTTTGAAGCCAGCTGCAGCTCCGTGCTGCAGCCACTGGAAACTAACCAAATCATCAAAGCTCTCTGAATCTTTTCTGAAGATTTAGAGAGCTTTGAATTGATTCGGACTTTTTAATTGGTCCCCTGATTCGATTTGGATTCGGAGATTCGGCCACAGAATCAGGCCGAATCCCCTCCAAATTGAATCACCACTTGAAGCTTCACACAGCCCTAATAAAGGATCTAGAGAGCAGTAGAAATAAGGTGAGGTAGTTAATGGACATGTTCAGTAGATATTCCTGAAGCTGAGTAGGAATATTGCATTTTGGACAGTCATCAGCACCATACCTAGACCCCTGGTGACCCTGGGCAAACTTTTAGTATCAGGCTCCCCTTCACCAGAGATAATGATAATAATAATAAAAATTATGAAAAAATATTACCATTTTTGGGCCCCCTTTCTGTCCAGGCCCTGGGCAGCTGCCCAGTTCTCTCATGCCGGTGTCTAGCCCTGACAGTCACCTATAAGGTATCTCCTCATTTCTCTCCAGGAGTTAAACCAATCAATGCAAAAGAGAAGAGGAAGATTGAACATTTATAAATGTCAGAGGGACATATAGTGTCTTAGTGACTGATTGATGTGTTTGCTTTGAGGTTTGGGTTATAAAACCTGGACTATTTCTGATACAGGTAAGTGTTATTCCAGCTTTACCAGGGAAATGTCATTTAAGGGAAAGTTTGCTCCGTTATTGCATGGATAGAGATCAAAAGCTCAGATGGAAGTATTTTTCACCATACAGCTACACAACATACAGAACTGAGGATATGGCTGCACTGCGATCATGGAAGTGACTCGCTTCTCGGCCTCTTGAAGGCTCAGATCAAGTGTAGCTAGAAGGATCTTTACCCTGAAAGAGTGGTGGTAACAAGCTGTTTCTTTCTCACTCTAGTGGACTGTTGCCACTTTAAAAAATCCAGGACCCGTTAGATGGATGTATGTGGTAGCTGTGTTGGTCTGAGACAAAAAGAAATGCAAAAATCTAGAGCTCTTGGTTCCAAAATGATACCTTTTATTAGACCAACTGAGAAATTACAATAAATAAATAAATAAATTCTGCAAGCTTTTGGATTCATGCACCCTTCATCAGGCTCAGGGAAAATTCAGATGATAAAAAGTCCCCCTATGTAGGAAATAAACTTCATTTTTCACAGAGGATGCAGAAGCTGGAAAACTGTTCCTCTGGGTCCTCTTTGTGAGCTTGCTCTTTGTTGTGTAGGTCAGGCAGGATTTCTTCCCTGGTGGTGTCAGATGGAAGGAAGACATCTTCCTTGCTTTTCAGCAGTGACGTTTATAATCCCAAATTGGCTAAAATTCGGCATCTTCCATGTTTCAGCGATGTATGTGGTAGCCGTGTTGGTCTGAGACAAAAATTAGACCCATTACAGAATATGTAAGTGAATTCAGGAGCCATTAGAATTTCTTGATATGTAAAGAACCCAAGAAATAGAGATGGGTCCTTATTGTCAAGCTTATGAAATTTCTAAGTTACTTTAAAATTCTGACTGGTTGCTTAACATTTGATATTGATGCAAATAATTTAACTATGCTATGTAATTAAACTAGTTAATTCATTTTTAATCTTCTCTCTTCCTCCCATATCCAGGTTCTTATACTTCCTCACTTTCCATAAATGCTGCCCTTTGTTATCTGTTTCTATTCCTAAAACCAGTGCCTATGTGTTAGATTTCACTCCAATCTACTTCAATCCCATTAGCTTTTCCCTGGTTTCTTCATTTCTCACCTTTCTTCCTACCAGTTTATCCATTATGCAGTTGCTAAAATACAATTATCTCTATTGTCTGAATGATCCAGCCTTATCTTCCTCTAGCTGCTTATCCTCCTCCTTCAAGATTCAGTATTATTTTGCCACTAAATAAGAACCAGCTTTTATTTTTTTTCTGTATTTTTCATTGCTTCTTAAGTTCCTTCCCACTGGTTTCTACTACTCCGGGGCTATAAACAATGTCAGAGTTGTCCTGAGATACACTATTTTATCTTGGGACAAAGTGATATTGTTCAGCTGTCTATATCATTTGTCTTGAGATAAATCTTACCTCACAGGTAAGAACTACTAACAGTTTATCCTGGGACATCATGAAGTGCATTGGCATAGTTCTCCTGAGATTGCATTATTGAATCAATAGCAGAAAAGTGGCAGTACTTTTAGATGCTAAGTCCTGATTAGAAGTGCAATGTGTGTACAAGCCAATCCTGGTGTCTTTCTATTCCAGGACAAACAGGCACTGCTTGTCTGGGGATAAAAACATCTGTTCCTAGCGCAAGCACTAGCACACTGCACCTTGTTTCATGTTGCCCCTATATTTGTAACAGTCCCACATCATGCTCACCTCTATACAAACACGGAACACAAAATATGGCCCCTGCATTCCCAAAAATGAAGTAAAAATACAAGGCAAAAAACAAAAGACGAGTCAGACAAATACAAGAAACAATAAGAAAGCATTACCAACAGCCAAATTGCTGTCGAGATTTTTGAACGATTTTTGCTCACAGGATTTTGAAAACATTATTGGAAAGTAGAATTGTAAGGGAGCATGTCTTCACAAAGCACATCTTCAGAAAAAAAATGAAGTGACTGTGAATGTTGATGCAAAGCAATCACATGTGAATGGCTGCATGGGAGACAGCACAAGGTTGCTTCTTTGAAAATTTCAAGAGAGCAACTTAGGCTGGTCATTTCATCACAGCTGGAAGCTGAACCCTTGGTTGAAGGAGAAATAAAAAACTGAAACAACTTTAAAATGTATATAAACTACTTAGACTGAGAGAGATAATGTAATCAAAGCAGTAGGGCTTTGTATCAGCATTCTGAATGGTTATGAATAGGACAAATGCTGTAGAGGGAGAAAAGAAGGAAACCAACCTCAGAAACTGGAGAGAGGATGAAAAAGTCCCTCCAAGAATACTGAATTTACTATCACATGTAGAGGTTGGAGAGCCAGGAAAGGACAGAATCCTGAAAACTAAGATTTGTAGAAGAAATGGTGGACAGGTCATGCACGGTGATATTAGAGACTTTGCTTGGTTTAGAAACTTGGCTAGGAGAGGTCATTATGGACTTTAACAAGAGTAATTGCAGGAGTGGAAGCTGGGCAGGAGAAGGGCTAGAATTTGAGGAGGGTAACTTTAGAAAGCAATTGTAAATGGCCTGCGCAATGAATCTGAAGATGAAAGAAAGAAGGGTCAATAACTGAAAACTGAAATAAGGATGAGGATTTGGTTTGGTTTTAAATAACTTTTCTTTTTCTACCATAAGCAAACTTCTAGCCCCTTCTAAATGTTCCTTAAAATTCACCTCCTTCATGATGCCTTTAGTTCTAAGGCAGCTAAGTGTACTGCACAAAGAGCCAAAATGGGCGGCTCTTAGAGTATCTGTGGTACAAAGCACCTTCACCAGTCTTTTGGCTGCTCCTGCACAAAGCAGAGTTCAGCTATGCTGACAAACTGCTCATAGCAGAAGCAAATGAAAGACAACAGTGCCCTCTTATTTCTCTTTACACATTCATGGAACAGAAGCCATAATAACTTGAACCTGTACTTACTGGCAGCAAACTGTACATTCCCTCCCCCACTCTGAAATTGATGATCTCAGAGGTTTATGAAACAGTATCACGTCTGAGTACAGATCTTTCCTAGCATAATTTAAAGTAACCTAAGCCACTGATTATCATGGCTGATGATATCTCTGAAGACATGGTATCAGTTAAAAAGACAGACATAGTGAAGGGTCTAGGAGAATTAATGTGATTGAAAATGTAGAGGAAAAAATATAGAAGATAAGAAAGAGCTTAGTGAAATCTTTTTAATCAGATACTAGAGAGGTGAAAACAATATGAGAGGAACAGTGAAAGGAATTGTAATTATAAGATAAAAGAGAGCAAATAAAGCATGTATAAAAGTTCAAATATGTTTGTGCTGCCCAAAAGCAGTATTGCAGTCTTCCACTACTGTCACAGATGTTGGCAAATATAGCTGTAGGGGGGAAAATGCCATCAATGTGAAAAATACAACTGTAGCACCTGGTAGAGTCTTGGAATGTGTGCATCAAGAAGGGAAGTATCTTGGGGAGGACCTATATCTATCTGTATATTTTAATGGAAAAGTGATGGTCCGTGAAGCAACTCTGAAGACAATTTCAGTTACTGTCAGGTTGTATATGAGAGAAATATTTACAAATCTGGTACATATGAATGTTCTTCAGTTCAGATCAGCCTTCTTTCCCATGCAGACATGACACTAGCATTTCTGAATGACGGTTTGCCCTGGTATTACTAAACAGAAATGTTGATTTAATGGGAAAAACTATGCAGTAGTTCTGCATCTTCTGAAGTGCAGACTACTAGGCTATTTCAATAGTCAACTGTGTACTTTTTTCCATTGACTCCAGCTAGAGTTGTGGAAACTTAAGCCAGAAAGAATTTCACCTGGGCATCCTTCTATTTAAAACAATTCCCCTGGAGCTCTTCATTACATACATGTACTCATAATCTATCCTCAGTATATTGTGAAGCCATATAATCCTGGGATAGGATCCTATCAATCTCATAGAGCTGGGCAGACTGAGCCCTGAATTGTGCATATGGCTGTTTGGCACCCTCAGACTGATGCACCTACTAGGTTGCTAGTACTCATTGTTCAATCTGAAATGCTGTCTTTTGAAATTTCATGAAACTGGCAAGAAACAAATCACTGTGTTGTATTTTTTATGGTTGCATCTTATGGAAGACAATTCAGGAACAGAGATTCCAATCTGGGATCTCTCGCTCTCATTCCTGCAACTTCATTTCTCTCTCATCCTTCCTCTTCCTCTTTACCCAAATTCTAATTTATTGGAGCCAACATTCAATTCATAGATGTGCAGAAATAGTTTTGGTTTTATTTAACAATGTTAATCCATGTCTGCACTGGAATAACCATGGAACAGTAGTTGGACAGAATTTATTGACCCTAAAAACATTGAGGAAGTACAAAGGGCAGCCCAGCATACAAAGGGGAGGGTAAAGTCTTGTTTTTGTGATGATTTGTACTGTCTCTAGCAAAAGAGGCATCTCTGGTTGAAGGTTTACACTCACAATTTGTCAGTTCTGTTTATAGTTTGTAGAAGTGCTGTTGGATTCTTCAATGATGCTGATCTCTCAGAAGCAGCAAGCACAAGTACAGTTTCTACCCTCTCCATTTCTCTGGAGACTCTGTCCTCTCAATTCACATGTTTGTGGTATCTCAGCTAAACTAAGGGCCTGGTTACACCTTATGCTGTGAGCTGCACAAATGCTGATCGGTATTAGTGCTAGTTTGGAGTGGTCACATCCTTAGTCTAGAAACCTCTGACTGTCCCTTACCTACACAGCTGAGACTTTCTACTACAGGGCTGGGGATCAGGGACAGGACTAGGAGCTGCACCTGTGAGTTGCCACTACAGGGCTGGTGAGCCAGAACAACCTTCTACCCCTGCTTTACTGGCAGGAGGTCAGAGAGATCCCAGGATACTGGAGTACTTCAACTGTGGGACGTGGATACACCTTAATGGAATAGGAACTGGGTAGCGCAGATTAAAGATAATCCTGCCCTGGAATGCTAATTATGTGAGCCACATAATGAGTTCTTAAAAGCACTTTAAGGTGTTAATGTGAAAATAATCCAGGAGTTAAGAGCTGCAGGAACAGCCTATGGCCATGTAATAAGGCCCTCAAACAGTGTAATGAAGCTTTCAGTGTTTAGGAAACTCCAGTAAGTACAGATACTGCAACACTCCCTATCATTAGTACATCAATCCTGTCCTTTGCTCTCTACTCCCACTTCCTATAGAATATAAAATCAAGCAGAGCTAAATCATCAGAAAGTTTAAGCTGCTATAGCTCTGTTGCTGTTAATTACTATGTTCTAATTTACACCAAAGTGACAATTCAACTACCAGGAACACTGGGATAGCCTTGTTCAAGTAATTATGTTAAGATAAGGTTGGATATAAGGAAAAAGTATCATAATGTCTTCAAAAGACCAAGGGTATAACTTCTTCAAAAGACTGAGGGTTCACCTGGAGTAAATTTACCTAAATTTATCTACACGAGACACTTCTGTGTAGTGGTTACTGAGCATTTATTTAGTTCTTGTATAATCAAGTACTAAAATGTGTAGTAACTAGACTGACTACACAGTAGCACTGGCCAATGCCTTTTTAGTGACACTACTGTGCGGTAGCCTAATAATACTGCACAGTAGAGTATTAGCACTGTTTGTTTTGTGACACACTACTGCACAGTATTATTTGGCTACAGCACAGTTTGCGTCTCATATAGACAAGCCTGCTATTGACATATAGCAAGCTGCACTAATTTTCACAA
Organism: Caiman crocodilus; assembly: GCA_030014935.1. Classification (NCBI taxonomy): domain Eukaryota; kingdom Metazoa; phylum Chordata; order Crocodylia; family Alligatoridae; genus Caiman; species Caiman crocodilus. Next base: position 74,609,548 of record JAGPOW010001296.1, on the reverse strand, counting down.
ATGGTTAAGAAGCTAGGTTATCAATCTATCCTAAGGTAACTCTTACTTTCAAATCTTGAAGCTGTAAACATCATGAAGTTCTGCTATTTTCTGTAACCTATGTAAAAAAACTTGGTGGAACATATGTTGTGGAATACTGTGATTAAATTGAGGAATATTGTGATGAAAACAGTGAATTTTATTTCCCAGAAGACTCTGCCAAAAATGAGACCAAGACACGCATCTACTGCTGGTGTCGCTGACATAAGGGAGTCTTCATTTGAGAGTTTCATTGAGCATCTGTGAGTTTCCCCCCCTGCGTATACACATATGCATTATTTATTTTCAGGAATGCTCTTGAAATGTTAGTGGGTTTAGCTGGTTAAATGGTCATGATAAAAAAATCATGATTATGGGTAATTTGATCCACTTCCTCAGATCCATAGCTACATGTATGGAAAATTCTGAAGTGAGAAGAATGCCTTTATATACTAATTTATTATTACTTTACGGAGAGAGAAAAATCATTCATCTATAATTACACTCATCAAGTGAATGTGTCTTTTCAGGGAAAAAAATCTTGATTCTTTTTTGTAACATTATTGTTGATGTATTTTTATGTGTTTGTTTCATTATAGTTCAGTCACCTTAGCTGTTACGCATCAGATTTGACATTTTAAATGGATAACCTAACTTCAAGAACTAGATTCAGTTCAGGACATCCATTGAAAATGTTCTATAATCTATTCCTCTTCTCTTCAACACTTAAGGATGAGTAAAAACGTCAGATTTTTAAAGATAGTTAAAGTCCTAAAATGCAGAGAGACAGAGGCACAATTTCAAAATGGGCTTGAGATGTTTCTCCTAAGTGGAATTTATTCACCATATTCCCCATATCTCTGCTTTGTTGCTCTTGAACTCCATGAATGCTTCCCTGATTTACTTTAAAGTTCCCCAGGCACCCTGAATTTTACCTCTGTTCATGCACAATTCATCATAGTCTTAACAGGGCTGAGCAGCTTGAAAAGGAGCCCAATGAGAATTCAGAATCTGGTTGTTCCTTCAGACTCAAGAGGAGCTTAATTTAGTAGGTGTTTCTCAGAGCACACCTACCATGCACTAATAATATAAAGCTCTTCACAAAATGCAGTTGTGGCTATCACTTTGTTTAAAATATGCATGAAGGAGAGATTATAATAGTGATATCCTCTTTTGTATAAAGACTTAATGGTTGGGAAATGGACTGAGGAATGTCTATTGAAGCTCACAATGAGGCATATCAGAGGATAAATCTTTGATTATTAAATATGTCATGTTCCCCAGGAAGAACCTTTATTCTGGTTCTTTGAAATTATGTTGAAGATTAAATCAGTCAGCTTTGTGTCCTCCGTGGGGAGTCCTAGGCACCTCTTCAATACCATAGAAGAGTCGCTTAACCATCAAGAATTTTGCTCAATAGTTACCACCCTCTGTGTTGAAACCATAACATTGTGAACAGAAGAATTTAAGATTTATTAGACCAGAGAGAGAATGCAAGAGAGAGCCTGAGTTTTAGTCTGTTAAACAACCAGTTAAAGAGTCAAGCTCTCCTTTGAGCTCTGTCTTTTGCCCAGTGGATTATTTAGCTACTTTCAGCACTATGGGCAGACTTCAGCAGGAGGGGTGAGGAATTATTTCACCAACTCAGAACAAACCTGGTGGTTAGGCAGCCCTCTGGAAATGAAATCTGTTGGCTTAAACTTATTTCCCCAGGTGGGTGAAAGGAATTGAATTGTCCTCTCAATTCTCAAACAGGGGTTCTAACCACCCTCACCCCTCCTCCTTTGACCATGATTTAAAAGAAAATCATAAGCCAGGCTCAGTTCTTTGAGAGGCACGTTATCCTGTCTTCAAGAAAGACTTCTGAGTTTTGGATCCCAAGTGAAGGGAAGAGCTATGAAGCAGGTGCCTACAAAGACACGAGATTTCTATTTTTAGCATTTCTTATAGTCTAGCTGTAGATAGTTCACCTCTAGCATACCTTCTGCCCATCAATGAATACATTTCCAAGTTCAGAAGAAAAGAGGAGCCCAATGCTAACCTGGGTTTCTTCTATTCTGTGCCCATACTTTTTGGTTTTCATTCCCTGCCATAATTACTTCTGCCTTCATTGTTTAACCAGCCAAATATTCAGTATTTCAGGATTGTACAGAATAGTTTTCCAGGTGGTGAATTTATTACTTTTCTTTTCCCTCTGTTTCTTTCTGCACACTAATGTTCTTTACTGAGGTCACTCATAAGTCCCCATGCATACAACTCTCTTCCAAAAGAATACAAAGCTGACTGATTTAATTTCCAGCAAAAGTTTAAAAAAAAACCAAAGTAAAGGTACTGCCCAGAGAACATTAAATATTTAATAATCAAAATTTTATCCTCTGATGTACCTCAGATATTAGCTTCAATAGACATTGCTCCCGGGCTAAACTTGAGATGGCCTTCAAGATAAAATCATGAGGATGAATGCCCCCTTGGTTAATAAAATGTTACATGCTAAGAAATAATCAGTTTCCTATACAATAGTCAGAATGAATGTGGCCTTACAACCCCCAAATTTAAAATAAAAGAAGTGGCACTGCACGAAACTTAAAAAAGAGAAAAAATGTTGCCATGAAAGACTAGAAAGGAAGAGCTACAACTCAACTACAACTCTGACAGTATTTGACTGTCCTTGAGAGGTGTCATGCAGGAAAGATGATGATTATGAATATAAAATGATTAAATACTAATGCTGAAAACTTCACAAGTGATGAAACCACCAAATAAATTACCAGTACTTTAAACCAGACATATTTAGATTAATAATACTTTTGTGAGACAGTGTGATAAATGCCTCAGTTGTGGTAGTTGAGCTCTGTCCAGATTTGAACAACATTTGACTTCGGTCACCTCTTTATTAATTGGCTTGGTTTATGTCTAAGCAAGGTAAATGTAATCCTTTATCTGTAGATAACATTATATGTTGATATAAATGTGCTTAATTATGGTTGTACGGTATAGGACCTCCTGGACACTACCACAGTTAAAACTTGTCATTCAAATGTGTTGATCTGTAAGAGTAAAACAAATCAAAATAAAGTATTAGATAACAGAGCAGACACCTTAATTTCAAGTCGCATATAGTTGTATACATTTAAGTGAAATAGTTGGCATCAAATAGTTATATACTAATTACCAAATTACTTTATTAGGGCCAGATAGTAGAATCTCCACTTATCCTCCGAGTAGGATATTAGTTTATAAGTAGTCGTGTTGACATGAGAAGGAATATTCACCACATAATGTACTGTCCCCTTTGGTATAAGTAAAGCTATTACAATGTGGCCCTTACCTAAATATCACCCCTTATCCAAACAGGAGCTGAAATAGGAGATGGGACAATCAGGCTTTTCTGTTCTATGATACCAGTGCAAGAAGCAGACACGTTACAGTTGTTCATAAACATGTAATACTGCATATTCCAAAATGTATGTATCTGCACACTAAGAGCAAGAGCTGGAAACCACCCATTGTTCACCAAAGTTCTTGGGTAATGCATACACAAGATTTCCTAAAGATACAGCAAGTTCCACCTCTGAACATGTTCCCCTAACAGTGCAGGTTGAAATTCATTAGAATTGGAGATGTCATTGTCAATGGTTTCCTAATGATTACATTTCATTGAAATTGTGGCAAACATTTCCAACTGTATGTTGACAATCTTTACAACCAGCTTAAATATTTCACAATTTAAATCCAAATGCAAGTAAAAAAAAAGGGGGGTGATGTTGTGAAAATAATTTTGGGGAAAAACTACAGGTTCTAACTCCAGCCCAGCCTTCATAGCACCAAGTACTGGTTGTTCAGGGCCTTACTGGCCATAAATGTTTCTCAAGCAGATGAAGTTTTGGAAAAAATATTTGTTAGTTTTTAAATTGCTAAATAAGTTTTTATTGCACATTTTGGAGACTGCATAAATTGTCTTACTGTGCATATGCTGTGTAATGAAGATTTGTTTAAACTAATATGCATTTTTTTTGCATAAGTCAAAAGCTTTTTCTAGTATTTGTCATTTGCTGTTGATCTTGTCAGGTGTTATTTAGGTGTTGTCAGCACTGAAGTCTCAGGGACTGCGGTGATGGCAGAAGTCGCAGCCAGGAAATTCCAACACTTATCTTGTCTTGAAAAACAACCAGGAGGTCAGTTCAGTGGGAAAGATTAGGCCAGGTTTATTGTCTATAAGCACAGTCCTAACATGTTTTAGCCTAACAGGTACATCAGACCAGGTGTTAACACATTTGTACTTGTGACAATGTAGTCTGCACAACCATGCATGCTCCCCTAGGCTAAGTTCCCTAATTTCCAGTTCTCCTTTTGGTCGAAACAGATTACATTACAGCCCACCTGTATTAAGAATATCTTAAACCATCCTGTACTGTGGGCTTGTTTCACATCCTGACTGGGTGTTCCTTTTCATTTTGGTACTGAATTATCCTTCATCTTCTACAGCCATCTTCCCCTCCCAACTTTTGGCAGGAGTGTCCATCTGGCCCACATGCCGAGTTTTGTTTATGTAAGGAGTTCATACATCTCTGGCCAGTGCTTAGCAAAGCCTTTGTGTGAGCAGTATATATTGACCAATATTCCAGCAAGACCTCTAGTACTTTTTAAAAGAGTCTATGCAGAAATATTGCTATCAAGATCATGAATAATTGCTTATCTCATAGGCTCGTTATACATGGAGATAAGCTTTCAGAAACACAGTCTGCATGGAAAAAAAAAATCATCCCAACTCACTACATAACCCTCATATTGCAGATGTTTAAGAGGCGATTTTGGCATTTTCAAAGAAGTAAATAACCTGCTGTTAGCTTTGAAAATTTGGCCAGTTGGCCACTGCATAAAAATGATATGCTTTACTCCTAATATGCTGAAATGCAATACATGGCTTTTCATAACCTTGAATGCATCTTAAATTAGTGTTTTAAATCTCCACATGATATCCTTCCTGAAAATGATGCCATGATATAATGGAGGTTATGCCCCATGAAACTCATGGAGGTAATGGAGGGACTATGTCGATTCTCTTTGGAGCCTGAGTCAACATTTGTGACACACCCCTCCCCCAACCCACTCCCCCGCCCCCCCGATATAAGTGAATCTTTTCATTTGATATCTTTGGTTTCTGACAGTTTCTTTAATTGAGGTTAATGAGAGTGCTAAGCTACTTTCAGGAGTGCATATTATGTTTCTAAATCCAAGGGGGGTTCTCACCGCATTGATTATTCTTAATATGATTCTGTCCTTAATGTTGAAACATTTGGCTTTCTACTGCTGCACTGCATGTTAAAGTTCATATATGTTTATTGATCATTCATGACCTTCTAGAGTACATAAACTGTAATATATAATGTAATATTGGCATTCCAAACAAATAGTACATTAAGATATAGTTAATCTATACTGCCATCAGATAAAATGATGGACCTAGATGGTGTCAGGAGCAAGAAAGGAATTACATAAGGAAGTGAGTGAATCGATACACTGTCCTTTGCCATGAAAGGCAGCCAATAACCTTAGTTCCATTGAGAACAATGGAATACAGTGGCCATTTTGAGAAAAGCATCTGGTATATGATTGTTCGATTGTTTCTGTAGTTCCCTGGGGCTGACAAGCTGTTGATTGATGTGCAGCACGGAGATTCTGAGGTCAACTGTAATAATCTATTCTGACCTCTTATGATGACGATGGAAGTCCAAGTGATTCCTGGATCAAACCCATATTTTGTGGTTAAGCTAGAGTATATTTTTAAGAAACAGATTCCTAATCTTGATTTACAGATTTAAAGATTCCATCCTGTCCTAAATTAGTTATTTCCTTGGTTAATTTCCCTCATTGTTGCACAATGTTTGCCTTATTTTAGTCTGAAGCTGTGCAGCTTCAGTTTCCAATGACTTAAACTCATTATGTATTTTTCTGTCATATTAAAGTATCAACTGTCAGAAATCTCTTCCCCTTTTTATATACTGGTAATGTCCTCTTCACCTTCTCAAAGGATAAACCACATAGATGGAGTTTGTGATGTATTGCAGAGTAAGGCACATTTTCTAGACCTCAAACCACTCTGTAGCTCTCTTCAGACTACTCACTATTTTTTCAACAGCTTTATTGAAGTGTGGAAACCAGAACTGGACCCCGGGCTCCAGTAATGGTCTCACTAGTTCTGTATCCTGAGATGATAATGCCTCCCTATTTTTACTTTATACTTCACTATTCATGCACCAAGAATTGCATTCTCCTTCCTGGCATTTTCAGCTCAAATTCAGTTGTTTGCCTCCTGTAACTCCTAAGGCTATTGACAAATGGACCTTTTAACCACTTTAAAAAGGAAAGGGAAGTTCCTGCTTGGGAGTGTTTAACAGCTGCCACAGTGCATGTGTTATGTCTGGATAGTCCTGTAATGAGTATGTTAGCTAAACAGAATGGCCTCTAAATGAAACAGGGTTAAACTTGCAACAGTTTTGGTATGTTTGTATCCCTACAGAAGCATGGGGATGTAATAGTCACATTATAACAGCATATATCAGATATTAATGGAATTATTATCTGTCTATATACTATTTTCAGTCACACCTTTTTCAGTATACAGCCTTCATTCTCTCAGTGTGTGATCTCTGTTCTTTGTTCCTATATAGATTGTGTAAGAAAGAACAGCTTTGTTGAAACAGCTACACAAATACCCCACTGAAGGAGTATTCACAGAAAATAACTAAGAAAATTAGTAAGAATAAAGGCAGATAAGTTAATCAAAATTTCCCCAAATACATGTAAATATCTTTCATTCACTACTAATAGTGATTAAGATTGTCATACTTTCCATAAGCTGATCTTTGTCAGGACAGAAAGAAAGGACAGGAAAAGACAGCATAAAGAAAAAGCCTATCAGCCTGTGTAGATAGTTACAGATGATCTTAGAGAGGCAAAAGCCTCTCTTCTGCCAGCAGTTGAATTTACTGAACATAAGATGAATAGTTAAATAAACAGATGACTGTTACTTTCAAAAATATAATCTTTAATCAAATGTGCACCTCATTTAAATTAAGACTGATAATTGTATTTTTATTCTAATGTGATATGGGAAAATCCAGTTTAAGTAGCTAGGTCTCTAACACTTGTGTCAGAATCCTAACTGGCACTAAGGGCCTGCTTGAGTTTCCCCATTTCCTAAGTGATGTGAATGTTACTTAACCCCAGAGTTTGATGCCTTTTGTAAGAGGAAATATCTTTCATTGCGGTATGCAGAATATTAGCAATACTATAACAGTTCTCTCTCTAAAAGGTTAAAATGAGACTGAAAAAAATTGTGTTTTGCAGCTACCACACATTGCATTTTAGTGATGTAGAGAATGTTGCTTACAATTATCTACTGTATTCTGAGTGCCCATTAAGCTGCAAATCAATGTGATGTGATGCTTCTGGCACTTTAATGCCTAGGCATGTTGTGTTTTGTTACATTTGGTGGGTAATGGAAGCTTTCACACAGTTACCAACTTTACAAAACAGATTTTTTCTTTTATTGTCAGAAGGGACACATTTGAACGAATGTACCATGGTAAAGACACTTCACTGAACCTTCACAGTTTACCTCCTTAGCTCTGACTCATGCTCTATGGAATTTAAGCTAAATTAATCTTCTAAATTGTTAATCACAAATAATATTTAGCCTTTTTTTATGAGGGCAATGTATGTAGACCTCTCCTCATGCTCATTTCTAAGCATTTCCTGAATAATTTGGATGAATAACTTTCAAACAAAGGGTTGTCTTCCAGCCGTTTGTTTTCCCTCTTCACTATTAGTTGTTTATGTTTTATGTCTGGTTAGTTTAGTCACATTGTATCTATTCTGCTTCCTGATTTGATGACTAAAACATTTCAAATAGAATAATCAATAGTGTATAATGAATAACTTGCCTTTGATACATAGGAAACACAGGCTAGTCTAACCATTCTTCTGGCTATCAAGAATAACCAGTGCTATCATGATTAATGATGATAAAATGTTCAGTTAAATTATAACTGCTAAAAATCACAATGAGGTCAATTATAATAAGAAGGCAGATTATCCCATCATTGCTAGAACAGAATTCTTCCATCTCTGTCTCCAGTATCTGCTGTTGGTTATTGCCAAAAGACAGTGGAGTAGATGAAACTTGGGTCTGATTCACTATACCAACTGCATGTTACTTTTCCTCTTCTATGTTATATCTAAAGAAGATGCAAGACTGCTACCCATCAACAAAGTCTATTTCTTTAGCTCATGCTGTAGACACATAAGGTGCATCCAGATGAGTGCACGTGTGCCTCTTGCCCTGCCTCAAACCCCTTTGAGGTGTGGCAAGAGGCACGTGCGGGAACAAAAAAATGTTCCCCGCATTGCAAGTTTGCAGTGCAGGAAGAAAATTAGAAGCCTGGATATCCATGGGTCCAAAAAAAAATGCTCTGCAATAGAACAAAGCAAGGCACAGTTGCAGACTGTGCCCGCCACCAGCAAGGAGTTGGTCCTCCAAAAGATATGCTCTGGTTTTGGCCAGAGCATCTTTTTGGTGCTCCTGCTTCCTCTGGCCCACAGCACTGTCCTTGGTTAGTGCAGGGGTGGTGGGGAGAGTTCATGGGTGTGGGTGAGTTAGGGGTGGCAGGAAGATGTGGCGGGGTTGGGGCGTGGTGAGGAGGATGTCCTTGGGGCTGCGGGTAGCAGGACCCAGCTGGGCCCGACACACAGTTCCCACATGCTGTGATGGGTCTTGCCACCATGAGACCAGCCTGGCTGGGTGGCAGGAGCACCTGAGAGCGAGTAACCCTGAGCTGCTTGCCAGGGTGGCTTTTTGTATGGATGGGGCCAAGACAGGGCAGCTTTTTATACTGCTGGGGACAGCACAGGTGCTGGCTCTAGCTCCTTCTGGCTGCAGATCCAAGAGGAACCAGGCAGGATTATTTTGCCACAAGTGGCACAATTTGATCCACAACAAAGTGCATGTTCAAGTACATGCACTGAGGCAAAAAGCCCCGGCTCAAATTTGTACCACTTCTATTTGAGCTGCCGCAAACACATGTGCTTACGTGCGTGGACACACCCAACGTCTTTTACCTCTGAAGGACCCAACTTAAATCCCTGGTCTCAGTCTACAATGAGGAAGCTCCAAATGTAATAAAGTGTGTCACAAATTCAATTTGCAAACAATTCTATGAATAAATGATGGTTGTCAAAATCCTCATGATGGATTAATTTGACACCGTACATTATAGTAAATCAAATTGTCATTTTTATTTGTGAAAATATCAGTATATTTCTAACTGCCAGAAACAGATAGAGTTCTATTGGTCTGCTTAAAAATTGGAATTTACAAAAAAAAAAATGGTAAATGCAGTAAATTTGCATGCCAAAGGCAAAGATTTGCAAGAGCTAACAGGTCTGCAATGGATTATCTTAGTTGGAATATTTACTAACATGCCCTGGGTGCATATAAACTTTAATTGATCTGTATTTAATATTGGTTTCACTAAGATGGGGATGGCAAGCACTTTCAGGAAAGGACTGAAAACTTATTTAATTTTTCTATAGTTTCTGTAAGCCACGCTTTTGTCTACCCTAAAAAAAACCTACCGTATCTTCATTAAACAACAATAAAAATATTTATTTAATCAGAGGAGATTATCCATCTACTCCTACAACACCTTTGGCAACACAGATGCAGAAGAGTTATTTTGCTGCTATTTCTGCCTGATGAGATGTACCAACATTCCTGCCTCTTGCTAACTCAGACATGAAGTTTGCTCCTGTAAAACTATACATTTTGGAGCAGCTGGCATCCTGGAAAACTTGAAAACCATTTCATTTGAAAGGAATCCTGCAGAAACACTCAAAAAAAATCAGCATTTTTCTTCCCTTCTGGTTTTTATTAATGGGAACATTGGTATGAAAACAATTGTTTGATTTTGTTTTTTTTCCTGGAAGTTCATCTACTCTTACTCCTTACTTTTTAACTAACATTTGTAGAATATCAAACCATTCATTACTATAAGAAAGCTGCTGCTCATTGTACTTAGAAGTGGGCCTCAAACCAAATCTCTTTAAATCCTCCTTGGAGGGAGATCGGTGAGAATGTTTGAAATCTGAACTTAGATCTGGATCTGAATTGTGTAACTTGGCCCCATCTCTAGTTATAACCTCACAAACACAGTACCGTAAGTAATGGCCAGCCATCCAGCAATCTGACTGATTGGCGCACACATTCCATTCAGGATAATAACATTTTAATTACATGTTTTTTACTTGTGTCTGGCCTCTGTCATTTTGCTATTTTCACCATTTCTCTCTAGTTTGATTTCTGCTGGCTAGGTATTACTTGGACAAATCCAACCTTAAAAAATTGTTGTCATAATGTATACATTGCAACCAGCATTAAAAGAGGATGTTTGTTTGAGGATAGCTGTAGCACTTGTGTGGGAGGCAAGTATTTATCTTAATTTAATTTTTAGACTAATTTTTTCCATTGACTGAAAAAAGAGCTGCATTCACTCACATCAGGTCTGAATTTGACACACGACTGAATGAAAATTATCAGTGTGCTTAATGAAACTCCATCTGGGAAAATAGTATTACATTTATAATTATAATGCTTAGCACAAGTATAATGTAGCTCCTGTCATTTGGAAACCTTTAAGCGTTTTAAAATGTAAGCTAATTATACCTCATAGTCCTTGGGCCCAATCCTATGATTCTTCCTCAAACAGAAGTTTCAGCTGACTCCAATACAAATGTTCCCTAAGCAAAGATGGGAAAGCAAAATTATGTTTGAAATAATCATTTTTAAAAGTATTGCTATATCCATTTTACAGCAGGTCAAACAGGGATTAAGAGGTTAAGTTTACTCAAGATGACTGAAATATAATACAATAATATGTCAGCATCTAGAAAAACCCAAGAGTCCAGACAGCTATTTGCCTGCTAGAATACTATCAGACTATGGAACATTAGTTTGGTTATAGAAATTGAAATCAAGAAAAGAACAACAACATGCCATTAGATACCACAGGGACAAATTGCAAAAATACTTTTTTATTAAAATGTATTTTAAGCTGAGGCAATATTTGTAAAGACTATATACAGATGTGAATGTTCTTTCATCGTATACTATGAGCCTTTTTCTCCTCCCTGTTACATCCATTTCTCATGTACGCAGTCCCACTGACTTTGCTGGGATTGCTTCTGATACATGACAGTGTAAGAAAGAATGAAATCAGGCCCTGTGTCCAAGATCAGAAGCTTTACTTGTACAGTCACAGGAGATGGTGAGTTATTTTATTTTTCTCCCAAGATGGCATTTGATCAATTGTTGTGTGGCAGTCCCACATCTCCAGATACGAGAAGTACGTGGAAAGTAGCGTAATGTGTGTGACAGACACTCTGCTGCATTGATTAATGAGCTCATCCAAGCTAGTGGCTCACCACCTACACAATTAATCACTGTAGAGTGTTTGGAAAGTGGTTAAATTCTAGGCTGGGATTTCTTTTTAATGTATTTCCACCATTAGGCAGGCTTGCATTTCAAGTGTGATGTCATTGAATCTGTCCTGCATTATTTTATTCTTTTCAGCGCCTGCTAAAATGTATTTCATTCTAACTACTGCAGTATAGAGGATAATTTAATTTTCTCTTTAGGATTTCTCAAAGGATGCAATCTGGCAAATGCTAAAAAGTAAAGGACATGTTCTGTTATTTCAGTTGTAGCTCTTGGAGCTGATTCATTACAGTGTTAGAGTTCCTGCTCCTTAATTCCTATCCTTAGAAATAACTGGACAGTAGAGAATGAATGTGCCACCAGTTCCACAAAGGAGTAAAAGACAGAGGTTCATGAGCTGGCAGCAGAATCATAGAAAATTAGGATTGGAAGGGACTTCAGGAGCTCATCCAGTCCAACACCCTGCTCAAAGCAGGACCATCCCCGACTATATCATTCCAGCCAGGGCTTTGTTGAGCCAGGCCTTAAAAACCTCCAAGGGTGGAGATTCCACCATCTCTTTAGATACCCTTTCACCACCCTCTTGAGAAAGTAGTGAGAAAGTTTTTCCTAGTATCCAACCTAAATTTCCCTTGCTGAAACTTGAGACCACTGCTTCTGGTTCTGTCATCTGCCGCCACTGAGAACTGTCTAGTTCCAATCTCTTTGTAACCACCCTTTAGGTAGTTAAAGGCTGTTATCAAATCCCCTCTCAGGCTTCTCTTCTGCAGGCTAAATAAGCCCAGTTCCATCAGCCTCTCCTCATAAGTTAAGTGCCCTAGCCCCTGAACCATTTTTGTTGCCCTCTGCTAAACTCTCTCCAGCTTGTCCACATTCTTTCTATACTGGGGACATAGCATAGAAAATCCACAAAAGTGGACATAGTACTCTAGATGTGGTTTCACTAGTGCAGAACAGAGTGGAATAATTTCTTTTTTCAGTCTGCTGGCAGCACTCTTACTAATGCAGCCCAATATGCTGTTAGCCTTCTTGGCAACAAGGGCACACTGCTGACTCATGTCCAGTGTATTGTCCATTGTAACCCCCAGGTCCTTTTCTGCAGAGCTGCTGCTTAGCCAGTTGATCCCAAACCTGTAGCAGTGCATGGGATTCTTTCATCCATCCTAAGCAAAGGACTTTGCACTTGTCCTTGTTGAACCTCATGAGATTTCTTTTGGCCCAATCCTCCAATTTGTCTAGGTCTCTGAATCCTAGCTCTACCCTCCTGCATTTTTACTATGCCCCCCAGCTTGGTGTCATCTCCAAACATGCTGAGGGTACACTCTACACCATCTTCCAGATCATTGATGAAAATATTGAATAAAATCAGCCCCACAACTGACCCCTGGAGCACTCCACTTGATAGTGACTGCCAACTAGACATCAAGCCATTGATTATTACCTGTTGAGCCTAACAATCCAAGCAGGTTTCTATCCACCTTACACTTCATTCATACAACCCATACTTCCTCAGCTTGCTTGCAAGAATGCTGTGGGAGACAGTATCAAAAGCCTTTGATATCAATGTATACCACATCCACTGGTCTCCCTGAGTCCACAGAGCCAATAATTTCATAGGAGGCAATCAGGTTATTCAGGCATGACTTGCCCTTGGTAAATATATGCTTCCTGATCACTTTCTTCTCCTCCAAATGTTTAGAAATGGATTTTTGAGGACCCACTCCATTATTTTTCCAGGGGCTGAGACGATGCCAACTGGTCTGTAGTTCTCTAGGTCCTCATTCTTCCCTTTCTTCAAGATGGGTACTATATTTTCCAATTTCCAATCATCTGGGGCCTCTCCCAGTTCTCACAAATTTTCAAAGAAAATGGACAGTGGCTCTACAATCACATCAGCCAACTCCCTGAGCACCCTTGGATGCATTGCATCTGGTCCCATGGACATCTAAGAGTATGTCAGCAAAGAATTCCCTTGCACCTTGTTGTATGATCTTTCTATTCTAGGCAGGTGTCAAAATGAGGTTGGCCCCTTTAAAATACTGCAATGATTCAAGAGGACTTGAGAGCTTGACCTATTATTATATAGAATTTACAGCTGTCTTTTAGCAGTCAGTCCCCAGCCAACCAGCTCTAGTTTCTGTATTTGGTATATTTCCTGTAAAAGAATCTTCAGCTTGGTTACTTTTATTAA
>JAGPOW010001296.1:74564794-74589809 GCA_030014935.1 Caiman crocodilus | reverse complement strand
TATTAGATATTATTATCTGTAATATTAATTAGATGTAACAATGTAATAGAAAGTACATAGATAAACCGGTATGTGTAATTTCTGTTCCTAGCCCTTATCACAGGGATGAGCAATTATTTGGGCTTGCAGGCCACATAAGGAGTTTTGGTGAGGTGTCATGGACTGGGTTAGTACCACTCTTCTCACAACAGCTCACCAAAACTCCCAGGGCACTTGGCTGGGATCGGGCAGTGGGCAGGCAGGGAGTAGCATCTAGGAGTGGGATGGATGGGCAGGATCAGAGTCTGGATCTTAGGGTGGTGAAAGCACAGGGCCAGAGCCCAGGGCACAGCCATGATCTGCTGCCCTCACACCCCTTTGATGGGCACCGGTTCTGCAGGCAGGGGCATGCAGAGGTCAGATTGAAGCTGTGCCCCAAGTCCTGGCCTTATGCTGTCACAGCACAGTGATCTTGGGATCTCCATGGAGACTGGTTGGAACTGCACAAGCAGGACACATGGCCAGGTGGATGGGATGGGGCTGCAGGTGGGCAGGGAGCTGCATCTGGGGTTCAGCCCGGGATCTTGGAGAGGTGACAAAGGCTCAGGGCAGAGCTGCAGTCCACTCCCTGCACACCCCTGCCTGCAGAACCAGCACCTGTCATAGGGTTTCCAGTCCTTACTCCCATCACTATTTATATATAAAACAGTCACTGATTTTACAAAATCATAACATGATCCGGGGACCAAAACCCGGAACACTCTTGCCAATTTGGGGCAGGGGAGAGGCTAAATATATGTAGGGTTTATATGATGATCTATTCTACATGCCTTAACCAGGCAGTACATTTGAAGATACGTTTTTACAGAATGCTATTCACAAGAACACGTACTAGTTACAGCATATGTTAGACTCCATTAGAAAGACTCCATTATAAAATTTCTTGCTTTTTCTATAAAAAGGTTTTATTATCATGCACAGAGAAGGAAGAAAACCAACAAGAAAGGTAATAAGAAATAATAGTTTGGAAATAAAACCTCAACACTTCAAAATGTAACAGAAATATTCTAATAAAGATAGATTAAATAATAAAGATTTAAAGCTCAGAATTAGTCAACAGGTTCTTTGTGTTAAATGAGCTTCAAGCTTGGAATTAGAACCATTTTGCACATGCTGAACATATTAAATATGACCTTTAAGCTTCAATTTTCTGCGTGGGAGTGTAAGGTTAGCGAAATAGCTGAAAGATCATATTTGTAAGAAATCTGCCTGCTAGTGGGAGAAATGGTAAACCAGCCAGTGCTGTTAACATTCTTTACAAAGAGTCAGTGGACTCCAAGGTCTGACATGTTATTTATTTGATAAAGTGTCTTATTCTTGAGCCACATTTTTGTATTTCCTTGTTTTCTTTAGGTTTCTTGTGACTTCAGTTGTAAAATGAACAAGATAAACTTTTGGTTAGGTCAATATAATGCATCCAAAATCCTGGGAAAGTTTAGATACAAAATGGATTTTGTAGCTATGGCATTTTTTTTTTTTTTTTGGTGTGTGCCAAACAAGAAGACAGTAATTTAAGGGTAAGCCTACATGACACAAGACAATACCACGAAGAGATACGCTGCCTCCATATTCAAAGTTAGCTCTGCTAAGAAGCAAGGTTTATTAGCCTAGAAACAGCTTCCCATTTATTTACCAGTAGCTATTGCTGTGAATAGCACCACTTTACTTTGTGAACATTGTACTTTTGTAGGCATAACCTGGTTAAGACATCAATGTTTATGATTATGTTATACCGCAAATAAGCATGCATTATAGTCAAAATGAAGGAAGTGCCTGAATGCACACCAAAAATCAAGTATCACACCAGGATTAAGTGGCAATTGCTGACTTGCTTTGGGCTATAATATCCATTATTGCAAGCATGAGAGGAATTTAAAAGAAAGTAATGAGGAAAGACAATGAGTATCAGGTCAAAATCTCTGCTATAAAGCTCTGCATCTCCCCGTTTCAGTGGAGTATCCTCCATATTCATTGGATAAATACAGATAATTAATTTGGGGGCCTTTTTTCATAAATGGAATTTGTTGGAGATAAATGATAAAAAGGGGTGTACTTCTATTAGTACTGGTAATATTCTGAACTTAAAAAGTATGAAGTTGCACCTTCCATTTTCTTTGGCTTACATCTAAATGTTGTTTATAAAGACTAGAGTCTCTTTGATGCATGAACACTTTGCAAAGTGTTAGCTCACATTGTTATAGACACATAGGCATACATTAAAAGAACATTAAGGATGCAAAGTCCAGCACTCAGAAGTTGGGAAGTGACAAAATTAAGATTACCTACACAACAATAAATTTGGTCTCCTTGTGCATGTGCTTCATGATAGAATTTTTAATTACATGGTAGCATAATATTTTTCCCATGGGACTCCTGCCTCATTCAGGTCACAGAATGGACAGGGATCACAGAATAAACAGTATTCAATATTTTCTTTTATCCTCATTATTCAATGTCTGGCCCTTGGCCTTATTCATTACACATTGTTCAAACCCTGCTTTAGATGCAGAATTATTGATTTCCTTCTGAGCATTTTTATGGCACACATCACTTTGGTATCTGAGTGCTTCACAAACATTAATTAGTCTCTTTTCTCTGCATCCCTGTGAAATCTTGCTTTCCCTTCCAGGTACTGTAATGGTTACAGGCTGCACTGACCATTTCTGCCCTTCACCCCAGGCTTAGCTCTTCATTTTACTCCCACTTTTCTACCCTAACCAAATCTAGTCTGCATGTTTTAAGATTTTAATCTAATCCTAGTCAGGCCCAATTTCCCCTACAAGGATCTCCAAGCTTCCTCTGATCTTGGGATAAAGTCTCCATCCCAGGCTTTTGTCCCAGTTTGCTCCAACTTCCTTGTTCATCCTAATCTAGCTTCCCTACTTCCAGGCTTCATTTTATTGTCTTTCACTCCAAGTTCATGTTCAGTTTCCAATCTGTTCCCTAATTATTTATTAAATCATAACCTTCCTGCCCCTTCACTCCACCTCCTTCTTTTTCTTTCCTTTCACCCAGTCTATTCCTTTGCCAGTCTCTCCCTATTTCTTTGTATTTGAATCAGGCAACTTCTTCTTCTACTATGACTGTCTCTGTGCTTTCTCTTTCCCAGACTGCTGGGAATAACAATTGTAGGGCTAGCCAGCCTTACCCCTGAAGCCCAGAGCAATAGGACTCAGAGCATTTGTTCACTGAACCATGAGAATCCTCGATTGAGCTTCATAAATGGATATTTTTCCAAGACTTATAACATGCCAGCAACTGAACAGTTATTCACCAGATTGGTAAAAGGCACTGCCCTGATATATGATATATATGTAGTGAAATTTCAAATTCTTGTCCCAATACATGGAAGGAGAAAAGCTTTTTATAAAAAAATTATAAGGATACATGAATGGGCAAAGTGCTATATTTTCCTTACTCTAACTTTCAGAAATAGCAGAACCATTTTTTGTTCAAACATTAAAATATGACATTGCACCAGACACGTGGCATGAAAATCTTCAACCTTTACAGTTTAAGTTTGGTAAAGATATCAGCAACTGAAAACAACCTTACAGTAGAAAGTGTCATGCAAAGTAATTTATAGATAGCCCTATAACTCTATTTATTATTAAAATACATTTTAATAACCAGGCCTAGACTTTTGCTCATACTATTTTTTTTCAGCTTCTTCACTTCTGTACGTAAATTACGGGTGTTTCAAGATCAAAATTCATTTTTGTGAAGGCATCCTAATGGTCCCAAAGTGCAGCAGTGCCTGGGTTGGAGACTTGGGTTCAATAAGTATCATTGTGGCTGGGTCATTCTTTTCTAATCAATGTAACCAGGGGTGGGTGAGCATGACACCAGCCATAGGTACCAGTTTGGCAACTGTGCAGGAATTGTGGATACTGCTGCTGTCTTGGCCGCTACTGGCCCTGACCAAGCTATTGTAATCTTCTGAACAGCCCACCCCTGCACTGGGCAGCCTCCTGCTGCAGACTCATCAGCCCCCACCAGACCCACCATCCCCTGATGGATGTAGCTCCAGCTGCTTATTCTTCTCCACAGCAGACCGCACTCCTAGTTCAGGTGTAGGCAGCTTAAACTAAACTAACTAAACCATCTAACCTCCACCCCATCTCCCCCAGCTCCACCAGTGCTTGTAGGAAGGAGATTGTGCTACCTTTGCCATTGGTTTTGCAGCTGTCTTAGCATTTGACTTACACCTGCACAAGCCCATAAGCCAGGAGTAAATATATGCGCTATCCCATCTTAGTGTTCATGTTTGTGTGCAGCCCTTTCTTGAACCCTCCCATCTCTTCTTCCTGTCTTCCTTCCTGGACATCAGTTTGTTTGAATGACCAAAAATACATTTTCCTGTTTCACACAAAGTTTAAAATCATCTTGTGATTATTCTTACCGGAGTCCCATGGGTTTCTGCTCTCTAAACTTATATGATGCTTTCAATCAAAGATGGAAAATTCTCCAGCTGTGCTCTTTAGCACGGTATGAAACAAGCTGATTAGTAACAGCAGCAGCAGGAGGAGTAATTAAAAAAAAGAAACAACAGCAGCAGCAACAAAAATAACAAAAAAAAACAACAAAAAAAACCCATTTCCCCCTACTCTCCCTTCTTGCCCCTGGGGAGTGGGGGAGACTTTTAAACTGAAAACTTTCAGTTAATTCAACATCCACACACATGGTACCAGAGGAAAATAGTTGTTGCCAAAACCATTAAATCAACATAGTTGACAGGATGTAAATGCCATCATTGTTTAAAAATATATAAAGTATATTTAAAGCCTTTTATGAAGACCACAGTTTACTGGACAAATACTACTGGGTAATCAATCTTTATTTATCAAGCTGTTTCGTCCACACCACATCTTAAAGAGTTGTAGAATAAAACATATAAAATATCAGTGACAGATAAAACAGACTTAACTGCATTAAACCAACTATTCCTGTATAGTGTGTTGCATATAAATGATGAAAATACTAAAATTTGATCAAAAAGAAAGGTATTTAACTTTAATTTAAATGTATAAGCAGGTGTGGATGACCTAAAGTTTGTGGATAAATAGTCCCAGAAATGTGCAACAAAAGAATTCTGACAGTTCTCAATCATATAATAAGCATGCCTAATTTCCCACAGCAATACAACTCTCATCAAAAGTTAATTGAAATCAGTGGAAACCTTCCCTTTGACATTAGTGGGATTTCGACTTTGTCTTAAAAGAAGTTAGAGTCCATTTATGAAGACTTTTAAGTCATTGACCAGGCAACTTAAGATCTTATAAGTGCTTCTCACATACTAAACCCATATAAGAATTTTAAAGTTAGATCTCCACCAATTTTGATTCAAGACACACTTACATTCATTATGTTTTCACATTTATTACTACAAGCTGCTGCAAATCATCTTAACCTTTGGTTCCAAGCCATTGCTTTCACTGAAGAGCTTTAAATCAATAACAAAATGTGAAAACTCTATCAGAATACCATGTACCTCAAAAGGATCAGATTTCCAGTGTCTACCATTCAGAGAGAATTCAGATCTGCAAAAGCAAGTTGTATTTTGAGTTTGCAAGGTGTGGTGCATGAATTTTTGCACACAATAACACTTATGAAGTGCATGGGAGCCTCTGAGCAGATTTTGAGAGAATCAGACACAGCAAATATAAGGAAACAGTAGAAGAAACTAGCAAAGTTGAAACTTTCCCACTTCGGTCACTACCACTTTTTCTGTTATCACTGTACCCTTGTCCAGAATGAGTCAAGGAAAAAAGGGAAAGACACTGTTTTTAACTGTTTAATTAATAACAGCAGGGAAACACCAACCAGGGGTATTGGTTTCGTTTAGCCAAAGCTCTTGCTTCCTACCATAAGTTTTTCAAATCCAGACTATATAACTTTCAGTTTAAAGCATTCAGTTCCCATAGGTTTCCATGGGAACTGATGACTACATTTTAGTTAATTTAGCTAGGGTTCAGGTATTATTTTGCCCCTTAGATGTCTAAGTCTTTGCCACTACTACTCCATAAAATATACTTTTTGTCTCAGGGATGCTATTCTATTCCACGTAGAATAGAATTCCAGAATGCTTGTCAATGTGATGGTAGGGCCATGTACTTGTAGCAAAAAGTGACAAGAAATTGTTATTTGTCTAATATAATGGCATCACCATGTCTATGTGCACAATATTTTTTTGTGTAAAATTTTATTTGAGCATGGCACCTGAGACAACCTCCAATGTATTTTAGTTTGATTGAGGCAAATTTTCCCATTGTGGATAAAAAATCATGCATATGTACATGTCTGGCACATGGAGAAGGTGGTGGGGATGGTGCATGGAGCACTGGAAGCTTGGTGGGCTCACAGAAGCTTGGGCTTGGTGGGCTTCCAGTGCCCCGTGCACCATCCCTGCTGCCTTCTCCAGCCACCAGCATACCCAGCCGCCCTCCTACTGCCTTTCCACACTGCCCTCGGGGAAAACCAAACCATTCCCAGATGGCCCCAGGCAGTGGGAAAGTGTCAGGGACAGTACATTGGGTGCTGGAAGCCTGCCAAGCCTGAGCTTCCCCATGTCCAGGCTTCCAGCACCCCGTGCACCACTGAATCGGGCTCAGTGCTGCCTGTGAGCTGCGACAGCACCCACCCAGCTAGAAACCCACCTGGGTCACCCCAGGAAACATTGCCACCATGGAGGGAAGCACTGGAACCACTCACAGCTCAGGGGCTGCACAGCCCAGTGGCACATCTTACATACAGGCTCTGCCATGGGGAAAAAAAAAAGCAATGAGGGGCTAGCCAGCTTTCTTTTTTCTGGAAGAGTCTGCCCACCATTCACATGGCCAGGGGGAAAGCTGCTGTCTGTCCCTGAGCTGCAGGGGGCCCCAGTCCTTCCTGCTGAAGTGATGGCTGCCCCTGGGGTTACCCAGGCAGGGTGCTAGTAGGTGAGTGCCACCTGGGAGGACTCGGCCACAGTAGACAGAAGAACTGGGGCCCCCACAGTTCAGGGGCCACTGGCAGCTTGCCCCCTCTGCTGGGAAAGAAAAAAAAAGGTGGGCCCCTTACCACTTTTTTTTTCCCCAGCAGAGCCTGCCCATGGCAGCAGGTGTGACGGGTGAGCCACCACTATTCTAACACAATAATGGAAACCCCTATTTTGAAATGGTGGGTCACAATTGAAAAGCTACAAATTAAAAACCTACCATTTCAATTTAAGGGAACTAAACCCCCACATGTGTAGAAGCACTCCCATTCATTGAACAGGCAACGTTCTAGACTTCCCTTATGTTAGCATCCAGCTCACTCAGAGAGGCGATGTATACTTGAACTACAGTATCTGACAGACAACAGTATTTCCAGGAAAAGAAGGACATGCACCTGCCTTTTGCCCAACAGCATATGGATTAGGGGAGTTACCAAGGAAGTGGAAAACTTGGGATCTGCGTACCACTCAACTAATGGTAGTTTGATCTCACATGTCCTATCTCCCACCCAACTAGAGAACAAGCAGAACTAAAGATATCCATCCTGTTGAAACTGAGCCACTAGCTAGAAAGTAATGTAAGAGTCATGAGACTAGACAAAGACCATGCAAGAAGGAGCTGGACTGGATCTGGGTAAGGTGGGTACTCCCTTGCTCACCTCAGAGCCTCAGGGCTAGGGACAGAAGTTACACATAAACCCGTTTAAGTGATCAGAAACTGGTTTAAACCTGCAACTGAACAGAAGCTCAGTGCACATAAACCAGCTCATGGCATATACATCAAAATGACTGAAACTGGTTTATGATAAACCTGGTTGGATGTAGTATCCAACTGAACTGATTTGGGTAAAAATGGTTTATGAAACTTCTGTCCCAGACCCCTTCCTGATTCGAGTTAAATCACAGTCCCCCAACATCCCAACATATTTTCCAGCCCTGGACTGGGTTGTGCTGTCTGCTCCAGAGAGCAGAAATGACTTCACCGCTCTGCTCTCTAGCTGGAGCAGTGGAGGTTGGCAGACAAGCAGGCAGGGGGCAAGCCTGTTTGGGGATGTAGCCCAGTCTACAGGGCGAGGGGTACTGCCCTCCCCTAGGCAAACCCCAGCTTGGGGCTGTGGGCAGGGAGGGGGTTAAATACCCCTTCCCAACTCAAACTTTCTGCTGGATAAAACTGTGGACTACAAATCCCAGAAGGACCTGGAAGCAGGAAGAAGAAGTGATAAGCAACCCTGCAGAGTCCTGCTGCTGTAATTCTGGACTACAAATCCCAGAGACCTTGGAGGCAGTAGAAAGAGGAAGTGAACACAGCCAGAGGGCCATGGTCTAGTGCCCTGCCCCTCTTCCCAGCTTCTGGCATGAGCCACTGTAGGAATGTGGCTGCATTTCCTGTATCAAATGTAAATGGCTGTTCACTTCTTTTTCAATGTAATCTGTGCAGTTTAGATTGAACTGATTTAGCTTCAGACTTTGTGACTGTCTGTACCTATCCCAGAAGTGCTGCAGTATGCTCTCAAAACCATTTAAGCCATCTACACTGTCTAATCACTGGGGTTCAGCATGCAGGGACAAGTAGGCAAGCTCAGTTTCTCAGTCATGGTCCCAGGCTCATCAGGAAGACAGTATAAACAAACCCTGAGAAGAAAAGGAGGCTCTAGAAGGAAGTATTCTATAAGTTAGGCCAGTCTATAACATTTTATTTAGGTTCACATTACCATTCTCCATGAATTGCTATTTTTCCTAGCCTTCATTATTTTTTTTCTTTAGAGGAGAGGCCTTGTCTGGTAGACTTCACTGGGCTATTAATACTGTATATGCCTTTAATTTGGCCACGTGCTTCTATTCATTATCTTAACAAACACCTTGAAAAGATAATTTGAAAAGTGCCTTTTCCCATCACCTTTGTTCTATTGTGCTAGAAATTAATTTAAATAAGTTCAGACACAGGTTTCTGAATAGCTGTTACAACCACTCATCTTCTTCAGGGATGGTATGCACAACAATGGCAAGCTGGAAAAAAACACTTGTTGGGAGAAAGGAAGGGATGGAGGGAGAGATGAAAGGAGGGAGGGAAGATAGATGGGTCATCTCTAAGACTATTCAGGTTAGCCTCAGATTTTCTCATGTTTATCTTGGTTTACATTACATGAACTTCAAAAATAGCACGTTCTGAAAGGCTGCTCCAATCAAGTTGTGTTTTACAAGGCCATATAAATACCTAATCCTTTTTAATATAGCTTTTTCTTTATATATTTTAGGCGAAATTCAAAGGTGAATTACATTCTGAGAAATGCATATACATTATATGCAGAGGGAGCAGAAGGTGAGGTTACTTCCAATATAGCATAAGTAGGATAAAATGAGTTTTGGATGAGTAGATAAATGGATGACATATAAGAAAAAAACAATATCAGGAGTAGAAGGAAATGTATGGATACGATTTGCAAAGAAGGAAAATATTTACCTAAAAATTTTTCACATTAGGTTTTCAACTTGGGGCTCACAAATAGGGATCACAGTAAGTCAACAATTCTATACTGTTCATATTTCTTGCTAGATTCTGTCTAGATAAGACATTAGTCTTTTCAAGGGACTGAGTCCTACTGGGACAAAAGATGCCATAGTGTGTAAAAGGCAGAGAACCACAGCCCTGGTTGCTCTGAAAATCTCACCTGTGTTTTTAACAATAATAATTTACAGGGTCAATTATTGTAATGATTGTAAGGGCATTCTGGATCATTGTAATCAGGTAGCTGTTTGAATTATTTAGAAGCATACCTTCTAAAAAATGCTATCTTGATTTAAAATCCAATACACTGATATGCATATGCAGTCTAACATAAGCCACTTCAGTGATTAATTACACCCACTGGCAAAACTTTGAGGTTCTTTATTTTGTCTGAATTTCTTTAGATTCAAGTTCTAATCATTTGATCTTGCTACATATTTGTCCTTTAGAGTGAAGGTCTATCAAGTATCAATTCTATTTCCCTGTGTTTATATGCATAGATAATTATCTAGTCACTTCTTAACCTTCTTATGTTATGCTAAAGAGATTTGTGCTCCATGGGTCTCTCTAAAGCATGTTTTCTTATCCTTTAATCATTTTTGTGAATCTACTCTGAACTTTTTCTTGGTTATTAACATCCTTCCTGAATTTCTAAATTCACCAGGACTAGGCATAGCATTCCAGTAGCAGTCGTACTGGTGTCAAGGACAATTGCATTACAGTGTCACAGCAAAACCATGCTATTAGGCTAATGTGAAGTAGTATTAGTCTACTGTGCATTAACCATCATGAAAAAAGTATGCAATCACACTAATGCACAGTAGGGCAGCCTACTGTGCATTTATTACTTACTTTTACAAGTATTAAATTTAATGAGCAGTAAGCACTGCACATTAATGGACATGTAGATGTTCCCAGTATCCCCTTATTTATACATTCAAGATTGATGCAGTGGTGATGTGTAAGGGGTGCACGTGCACCCCCTGAGAGTGCTAGTGCACCCCCTGACAGCCAGCATTGCCCGCTTAGGTGACGGGCACAGGGGAAGGTAAGAGCACTGGTGCCCCCTGAGAGCACCACCTTGGGAGTGGGGGTGCCAAGAGAAGCAATCTCTGTGGCCATTTGCTCTGACCCAGAAGTGCCAGTGAAGCACCCAGAAATACTAGTGGTGCGCCACTGGCACTTCTGGATCAGTGTGATCAGCCCCTATTCACTAACTGGCCACTGGGGGGGGCAAGTGTCCCCCCCAGACTTGGGACACACTGGTCACCCATTGATATGAGTCCTTTTAGCAACAAAATCATACTAGGAGTTTGTATTAAAGGTCATTAATTATTATGACCCCTCAGAGTCATTTCTTCCAGGAGAGAGTGATCTAAACATTTCTAAATGTATGGTTTCACATTTGGCCATATTAAAGCACCCTTTGTTTGCTTGCACCCTGCGTACTAGCACTTCAAATTATTCTGTATCAATGATATGTCCTACAATCCCCACCCCAATTATTCGTTATTTATCCCTCCCCAATATTTGTGTCATCTACAAATGTTATCAGTAATGATTTCATGTTTTCTTCTAGGTCACTGTTCAAAATGTTAATAGCATAGGGCTGAAAACTGATCCCTGGGGGAGCCACTTAGAAATGCACTCACTCAGTGATGATTCACCACTTACAATTACATTTTGAGACCTATCAATTATCCACTATTTAACCGATTTAATGTGTGCCAATAATAATAGTAATACTTAGCTCTTCTATAGCACTTTTGATCAGTCTGCAGCACTTTACAAAAGAGATGATTATTATTATTCTCATTGAGAGATGAGAAAATTGATGGACAGGGAGATGAAGCGATTTTCCCAAGGTCAGGGGTAGAGATGCGAAAAGAATACAGGCCTCTTGAGTCCTACAAGAGGTGCACTAAATACAAGGCAATGCTGCACACACTGAAGACGAAGGAACTGAAAAATTCTCTGGGATCTTTAATCCCTGCATGAAGAGCCAGTCAGAGACATTCAAAAAGAAACTTTATTTTAATATCCCATGAGAGAGATGAGAGATCTAATTATAAATGATGATGTGATGTTCCCAGGATTACAGAGCTCTGACTATGGCCGGATTCTATAAAGCTGCTGAAAATATTTCAGGGCAGCCTCTCAAGGTTTATGAGCTGGGGCTGAGACTACTTGCTGTTCAGAAAAACATTTATTTTTAAGCTGAATTAAAAAAAAATGTTAGAAGTAAGTCTATGAGGACACTACAATTTTAATACTTTGGTGATATGCAGGGGGTGTTCAAGCTATTTATCTTCAGTTAGATGCAATCTGAATGGCAGTAAGTCTATCCAATATATTATATTAATGCTAATCTTACAGTACTTTTTGGAAATGTGTTCTGCAGACTTCAGTCAGCTAAATGAAAATTTTCTCCTGGCCATTAGAAAGGACTTGAGCCCCAGATGCTTCCAGTCTTCATGATACAAATTACCCTTTTTAGTCATTAATCTGTTGTAATCTTCAACATGCACAGTAGCTGTCAGAGATGCATCACCAAGAAGAGCTGTCTGGATAATTTAGTTTCCAGTACTCATGAATGTGTTTTGTGGAGGACAATAAGGTATAGGAGCAAGGATATCTTTGGTAACAATGACACCTAAAGCTACAGGGCTCCTTAAATCAGAGTAGAGCAGCCATTGCATCCTTCACTAAATCGATTTGATTCTATACATTCCAGGGCTTGTCTCATGTCCTGCAACTGTAACTGGCTGCACATATAAAAGTTCCCCATTTATTTTGGGCATCACAGAGTTTTGACATTGCTTAATGACTCACCCTCCCAGAATCTGATGAAATTCCATTAATACATGCTGACTTCACGCTCTGCATTAATCATAAACTGCATCATAAAATACAAAAGCTACAGAGTAGGATTTGAGGTTTTCTCAATGCTTAGAAAAACGGAGAATTCGTGGTTTTTTATATACCTTTGGGCCCTATCCTGCCACCATTGCTAGGCTTGTAAATCCTCATCTGGTGTTTATCAGTTTAGCTTCACGGAAAGCCAAAAAGGATATTCATTCACTCCCCCAAACAGACTCAGGACAGCTTAAAATGAAAACAAGATAAGTTTATAAAAACCAATGAAATGTTAAAATAAAATAAGAAGTAGTAAAACATCTCCCATGCAATGCCCCAGAACTTAACTCTACCTGCCCAAATAAAAAGGTCTTACAGGGCTTCCAACAGATGTCCAGGCTCAGGCTCTGATGGGCCTCAAAGGAAAGAATTCAAAAGCTGAAGAGTGACTGCCGAGAGTGACATCCCCTATATTTTGATGAACAAACTTTGTGCATAGAACTTACAGGAGGTTGGTTTCACCTGACCATAGAGATCATGATAGAACATGAGGGAGGAGGCAGTCCCTTAGGTATGTAGGACCTAGGTTGTTTAGGACTTTATAGGTCAAAACCAGCACCCTGAATTGTGCCCAAAAGGTTACTGGAAACCAGTGCAGACTCTAGAGCACTGGACTAATGAGAACATGGGCCTTCATGTATTCTGCAGGAGCTGCAACTTCTAGATAGTCCTCAAAGACATTAAGTACATTGCAATAGTCTAGCCTCAAGGTTACAAAAGCAGGGATGATGGCAGCCAGATCTAAATCTGAAGGAAAAGGCCACAGTCTTCTTACCAGATATTTTTTTGTAAATGAATCTAGTATAAATCATTTAAAATGTCTCCAGATAATGTGTACAATCATTCAAATTGTGCAAACAGCACTAGCTATTTGCCAGACCCCATTGATTTTAGTATTAATGGCATCATTTAAGCCAATTTAGGCATGCCAGCTCCTTAAATCCTCTTACCTTGATGTTCAAAGTACCTTGCCTTTAATAACAACATTCAAATTAGCAGGATCTACTCTATTTCAGGGCTGTTCATAGCACAGTGCTAGCAAGCATTGAGATGGGCTAGGAGTAATCACCCATCATCCATATCAGGGAAGTTTTTGATTGGCAAATAAGCCCATTATATACAATTTAGACTAACAAAACATTCAGGGTTTGGGTTTAGGGTACCTTTTTTTCCCTCCATATAATAGGCCTATTTATTTATACTATATTCTATGTATTGATTATTTTATCTGCTAGAAACATTAAGCCATGCTTCCACCTTTATAAATGTGATTTTTAAGTCATTTGGGTGTAGAGAAGACAAAGGGTGCCTTATTCTGCTTTTCCATGCCTTTCCCAGTATATCTTTGGAACAGCTAGGTATGTAACTGCTGCATGTATATAAAAATGTGCAAAAATGAAGTTTATGTCCTATCTATGGAGACTTTTTATCATCTTGTACCATCTACACTTTTCCCAGAGCCTGATGAAGGGAATTTGATCCTGAAAGCTTGCAGAAAAGGACAATTTTCTTGCCATTTTCCAGTTGGTCTAGTAAAAGGTATCATTTTGGAACCAAGAGTTCTATTTGTTTGGATGTATACAGCCACATTCATAATTTAGAGCAATCTCAGGGCTACTTCACATTATGGCAACATACAATAACCTCTAAGGATGCTTCAGCCATCACCTATTCCATCCCTCAACTACTTACTACAGAGGAGAAGCCAGGAAAGGGTCAGAGACAACCACCTACTGCACGTTAACACTGCCTAGAGATTTCCCTGTGCCAGGGAAAGTGTTAATACCACCTTGTGCCTTCCGAAGGGTACAAAAGGAGCTTGGCATGAAAGGAAAGTCTGGCTCTCCTTATCTGCTAATAAGTTGCCTTAAATGTGCATGTTGTTTCCACAACATTTGAAATAGACAAAGTTTCTGCTTCCCCCTCAAAAGTTTACCATCCCATGAGTTCAATGGAAATCTCCAAGTGAGGTCCTACCCAAAGTTAGCTTAGCCAAATCAAAGCTCTTATAAATAATGTCTGAGGGAAGGTTGAGTCTTATTATTCTTATGTGAGGTTATTACTGGAGTTACAGAAGTCCAAATTGCCGAGCAATTCAGTTCCCTCAACTGGAATTGACCAACTGAACACAACATTTCCAAATGCCAAGCAAAGCTAATTACAGTACTCAGCTGGTCTCCAGCAAACGAATGATCTTAACTGTTTGCCTTTCAGCTGCCAGATGGAGTGAGACAGAAAAGTCTGCACAATGTGACTAAGGGTGGGAAAAATTGCAAAACATTTAGACTAGCATCCAAGAACTTCCAAAAATAACATTTTGCACTTGTACCTCCTAGTCCACTGAAGGGTCTCAAAGTGCCTCACAAACAATTAATTGACCTAAGCATAGCACCGTTCTGCAGAAGACAAACAGAAACTCTATGCAGTCATTTACCCATCTGAAAAGAATAGATATTAAGTCCAAGTCATGCCTTATTTCATACTAAACTGGGATATCCTTAGCATCTCTGATCTACACCTTATGTGGCAAATAGTCCTGTTGATTATAAAGAGGTACTGCTTCGAGTTAGAAAGACAGTGACTGCTACTCAATAGAATAAAGCCCACAACAAATCAGTGGTATAACTAGACCTCCCAAGTTCTGACTCCCAATCTGCTGATCAAATTAGGATCTGAGAATACTAGGATGGTTTCAGGTTACACCTACTATCCCTTGATTAGAGATGCAGGCTCTTAAACCAATTCACAGAATGGAGATGAAATTGTTTTGAAATGAATATTATTAAGCTTCAGAAAAGCACAGGCCTGAATGTTCACCTCTGATATCACTGGTGTAATG
This sequence comes from Caiman crocodilus, assembly GCA_030014935.1. Taxonomy (NCBI): domain Eukaryota; kingdom Metazoa; phylum Chordata; order Crocodylia; family Alligatoridae; genus Caiman; species Caiman crocodilus. The sequence goes on along the minus strand of JAGPOW010001296.1, from coordinate 74,574,533 downwards.
TCCTCTATTTCAGATACTGCAGAGAGCCAGATTTTGATGCCCTGACTCCTGCTAGAGAGTACTTCATCCCACATGTAGTCCCACTCACCTCAATGGTAGTGACAGTGGGATATGGTGTGAGTAAATGTACCGTGTTCTGGCCCCCTAGTTTGTGTAATTCGGACAATCAAATGATATCACAAATTTGAAGCTACAGTTGTTACTCCAAACACATCCATCTGGTAGTTTATTACATCTATAAAAATGCCGTATATTATAACATGCCAAGCCTAATCAAAATCCTTAATAAACAATTTACATAATTTATCCAGATGCACATTCACAAGTAAGGACTGTACTTGTTATTTGTATATATTTTTTAAGGATCTTAAGAAGCTTTGGTCAAAAAGCTCACATTTCAGCTCATAATGCTGAAGCATTAAACTTGTCCTCAAGAAATTAGGCCTGGGTTCTTAAAGCCACATGAGAATTTTGTAGCCAGGTATATTTAATATAGGTATCCTAAATCTGACTTTAAGCACCCAAGTTTGAAAATAGTAATATAAATACTTTCCTGCTTTCATTTCTTAAGCACAGACTCTTTTTAAAACTTGTGTAAATATGTTTTTGTGCATATGGTAATCTATACATACAATAATTGCATCTAGGACACATAAAAAATTAAAATATCAATTAAAATAATCCATATATGAACCCTCTCCAGTATTTTCTAATAGTGAAAAAGACGCCTTATTACTCCAGAATATTCTTCCTTTTTGATCTTATGTTTCTCTCATGACTTTTCCTACTAACATGGAGTTTTAACTGCTGACATAAGAGATTCTACTGCTTTATCAGTAATTTTTTATTCACTATAAGTGCACAATGTCTAATCCATCCATTAGGATCATAGAAGAACGGTCGGTATTTGTTAAATTATATTGTAATTTGTTTCCTTGTGCCACCTAGTGGATAGTAGTTGTAAATGCAGTAGTGGCATTAGACCCTGAACAGTTTTAATGAAAGGTGCTATTGTGATTTATTGCATCACAGTACATCCCGTCGGCCTCCCGCCCCCCCCCCCCCAAAAAAAAAAAACACCAAAAAACCAAAACCCCCAACAGTGTCTCTGGAAAAGCTTGGGTCATGTAATTGTTTGACTATACCTCTAACTTATCTTCTGCATTTCTAAACTGTGAAAGGAACCAAGAAAAGTTAATGCACTATTGTGAACACTCCAACATTCAAACTCATTCTTTTGTATGCAGTAAAAATTCTGGTCCTGCTGTGCAGTTTATTCCATATGTTGAGGGATATTAAATTCACTGCATATCCATTGCTTTTCTATATTATTATTCCACTGAAAGAGCTTTGCAATAAATCACAGGTATGTGCTGATTTCAGGAAAACATTGTAAAAATCATTTAAAAACGTAGTGTATTTTCCTCTAATAAAAATGCACACCCATTCATTTCTCTTGGTTTCTGAAGAAAATATCGTCTCTCTCCCATATGGTAAAACAGCATGGACAATTTCTAAAATGGTAGGAAAAAAAGGTTGTTTGTTTTGGAGACAACTGATTTGCAAAGTTTTCTTTCTTTCTTTAAAAAGAGTCATGGGAAGACAATAATGGCATTGGAAGCATAATTATTTTAACACTACCATTAAACATCAAAGAGAGATTTGATTTAAAATCATAACAATGCAAGAACTTATTACAGGTGCCTCATGTGAGCTGTTCCACTTTAAACAACCCATAATAACTTAGTTATATTCTATTTTGTCAAATAGCATTCATTTTACTCCAGCACTCCAGACAAAATTGTCATTACCCCATTTTTGGTGTTGAACATTATTTACATAAGAAATAAAGAATCATGAATCTGATACCATAAGAGTCATTTGCACTACAAAAAGGAATCCTACAATGCTTTAATTTCCCTCATGAATAATTTTTTGGTAAAGCTGCACTCTGGTTGTTTGCTAGACACATTGCATTTCCTATTCAGATCCTAGCATACCAAGAGATTTGACACAGAATTTTGTCCTTACTCCTACATCTCATGAGTAAGAATAAGACAAAGTTATTTCTTTTTTGACATTAGAAGGGAAAACATATCACAAATCTGTATATGTTTTGGTACCTGCTGTATCAAAATAGAATTTCTAGTGGAAAGGTAGATAGCTAAGAGACCCTACAATCTAAAGCTCATTGGACTTAATTATTTTCCAGTAGAATGTATGTTATGACTTTTAATGAAAACTAGATGCAAACATCTGTTAAAGGTAGAAACCTATTGTGAATTGCAATCTAGTTTCCCTTTGCACATTATGATTTCATGTGGATGAGAGAGTGCATTTTGGTTTGGATTAATTCAAACTTGTTTTGACAGTTCGTATTTTCAAATGAAAGAACTACTTTTTCTATCTGTCCTTGACTACTGATACATGATTAAACTGTGCTTGACTGGCACAGGATTAAAATTCTTCATCAATTTATTTATAAAAGAGAATATTGTAAAAAATTATATAGAAAGTAAGAGAAAATACAACATTGCTATACTGAAAGAAAATTCCTTTATTTCTGTCTGCCAATATCTGCTTAACAATTAACCAAGAATTACTTTACCAACTGTGTCTAATTTACCTTTTGTGCTTGATTTCTAGGATTAAATTATAAACAGATGGCCTCTTGGTGGTAAAATGATCATAAATTAGACTTACATATTGAAAGTAATGTGATAAAATATTAAAGTGCAGCTGGAATATTTTTTGGTTTTTGTGACTTACTTTCTATAAAAGTTAGAGTCATGGTGTGTATAATCGACCAATCTTGCTCTACAGTCCTGGAGCTTTAAAATTCCATCTGTCCAGAAAGGGCTTTGCTATTATATAGGCTCTTTTCTATTCAATCACACTGAAGGAATTTTAGAAATCTGTACGCTCTCTTCAAGAAGAAGAGTGGATTATTAAAAATTGGGGGTGTCATTTTTAAAGGCCTCTAAGCACCCAAAGTCCAGTTAGCCCCGAGACGAACAATCACAGACTCTCTGCAGACATTCTGGATGTACTGTGGTTAACTGAATACAAGATAATGTTCCCTCCCCCCACAGTTAGCATGGGGGGAAAAGGCCCCTTGTCTTATATTTACATATTCATTAAATACTTCATTAAATACATTTAAATACATTTTCCATCACTGGAAAATTACTGAGCATGTCTCAGTAATGGAAGCCAGCTATGAAGTTGATTAATTACAGCCAACACCAAGCATGACTATAAAATACAAGGTCCATACTGGGGAAACATAATAATGGGAACCTTTTTTTTTTTGGCCCTTAAAAAAAAAGGGGAGGTGTTCCCTCCACAGGGAAATAGGACAAGGTCTGCAGGTTACTGCAATATTAGGCTGGTGCCAGAGCCAGCCTTGACACCTTCCCCTGGATGCCAAAAATGTTTGATGTTAGCCAAAAGGCTAAGGTGCTGATAGGAAGCTTAGCTACCACTTTTTTTGGCAAATATTGATTTCTTTATATATAAGTAAATATATGCATATAACTGTACCTGTACCAACCTCTCATGTGATCACTTGACAGACCAAAACATACTTTACCAGTGAAACTATTTTAGTCCTGCTGTTACGTGTGCCACATTTTTCTGGTGCCATTTTTTTTTACACCCAGTGGGTCTCCCAGTCAACCCCTCCCCCCACCCAAAAATGCTGCAAATTAGCTGTGCAGCAAACACCTGCATATGCAGCAGGTCTACAGACAGGTCTGCAGTGCCACACACTGCACATGTGAGCATGTGGGTATGTGCCCTTAAATAATACTTTTTTGTGTCTTTTTTCCTGAGACTCATTATGAAAGGGAAGTAAATCAAATGAATTTGGCTCTAAAAAAATATCTGTCAGAAGTGTGTGCAATGTGAGGCTTATCATGAAGGGTTTGATATTTTGGAATTGTAATCATTTCCCCCCCAGTTTAAATGCTTCCATCTGTCTATTCTGGAAAGTTTAACTTTGTGGAGCATCAGCATGTCAAGTTTTAAACAGAAGCAGCAGAGTCTATTAAATTGTTCAACCACATCAATACCTTATACCTCCAGCAGTGATATCAATTCATTGCATTTTTGCCCATTTCTCATGTCTACAATTATGTCTAGTGTGTTGAACCTGTGTAAAGGCAGCAGCTGTCGCTTTCCCACTACATCGCTACAAAAGATCAAAGTTGGAATAGCCCAAAGTATTGTCAACACCTAACAATACACTTAAGTCATTATAGCCATCTCTTAGATTGCCATTACATCTTCATGACTTGAAAGACCACTTGGCAAGAGCTATTTATGATACAGTTGCATTTAGCTAGCATGCTAAGCTGTTCTTTTTATTGGAACAAGGATCAAAAGTCATGCATTCTGCCAATAATATATCAACCTTGTCCTCATGCCCCCAAATAATAAATGATTTTTTTTACTAGATTTAGGAACCAGGTAATCATTGTCATTCCCATGCTTTCCCTTAAGGCAGTGGTATGTCTATATGTATGAAGATTTGCTTCTACATGCTCATCTCTTTCCCTTGTGATCTGTGAAATTCAGAGGAGTGATATCAATAATTCTAAATATTTTTGGAGAATGGTGTTCTTGTGGTTGTCTTTGACTTTTGTCGGTCATGTTGAAAGCTGTTCTAGCTCCTTTGAAAGGTATATATTGCTCTGGCTCTATAACAACAACCGTTTTCAGGGGAGTGACAACCCTATGTACACAAGTGTCTGATGCAGTGGCATTGAATAAAGAGTTATTACAGAGTAATACAAAATAATTTTCATTCAGGCATGGGGCAGGAGGACCTGTCCAGCAAATCCCATGCTGGGCACAAAATGGAGATTCCATATGTTGAAGGATATTAAGCAATGAGGTATGGTGCCGCAGTCTGGAAGCAAATCATGATTTGAAACTAAAAGAATGAATTTGAGAATAAACTCCCAGTCACAATTGCATTTTCCACACAGGAGTCCTGCACATTACTAGATGCAGTGCAGCAAAGAATAAAATATGGATAGCATGTGGGCCTATTTTATTGCCACAGGGATAGAATGAAACAATCACATACCAGCAGAAGATGACAGAGACGTGCAAGAAATTACTAACAAACATAACTGTTACCAAACAAACTCTGAAACTGCAAGTCTGCATCATTCAGAACAGATGCATCATTCAGAACAGGTAAGTCCAGTCCAGTGAAAACATCAAAATGGAAATGATCAGAGGTTTTCAAAAATGAAGTTGACCAGATAGGTACCATCTGGCAATGCCCAACTACTGAAGCACAGAACAATTGTTAATGAATAACTGCATTTAAACTCAAATCTAAGGAATATAATAAAAGCGAAAGAAATGTTTATGTGGTTCTTACTGCACTTTAAAGGTATCAGGGTAAGAATAAACCACCTATTTTGCACTTCCCATGAAGAAAAAGAAGTTATCCAGAAATGGTAATGCTCACTGACACACACTATCAAAATACATGTTGCTTAATGAAATGTTGTACTGGATGCACTGTGCTGCACAGACAATGTGTAAGCTAATAGGGCTAGCCACAGTAAGTTACATAAGTGGTAAGCAAATTCAGTCAAATGATCTTGACTCAAAAAGAAGATCACAAATGAAAAAAACTAACAAGTTGTTCTAATTTCATGCCTAAGAAACACCTTGACTAGCAATAGGAGAGTCAAAAAACAAAGCAAGGTAATAAAAATGAAGATCTAACAACAGCTATTTTGCAACTGCCATTTGTATTCAAATTTCTCTTTTCTTCTCATACTAGCAAATTGCCTGTCAAGAATGATAGGGGGCAAGTGGGGACAGAAGCCTGTGCCCGGCCCCCATCCTCCACTACTTTGGGGTCAGGTCCCCCCTTCTTCCCTCACTACTTGGGTGCCAGGCCCCCAATGTTTTGGAACCGATATTGCCCCTCCCACCTTCTCCCCCGCCACTTTGGGGCTGGGGCCAGGCCCACTCCCTCCCTACCCCCCCACCATTGCAGGGCCAGGCCCATTCCCCACCACCCCTCTTTGTGTCCTAGACCTTTCCTCCCCACTGTGTCCCCTCCATTCCAGCTTCCATGGTGGTACACTGCTGCCACCACTGCCTGTCCGGAACACTGTTGGAGCACTCTGATAGGTTGTTTCAGACAACCAATCAGAGGGCGAATAAAGCGTTATGGACAGACAGACAAATTAAGGTTTTTATAATATTAGAATGACACTACTTTGTTCATGTCCTTTCACAGCATCTGATCAGCATCAGACAAATTAAGGTTTTTATAATATTAGAATGACACTACTTTGTTCATGTCCTTTCACAGCATCTGTCAGTTTCAGCCCATGAATGCTCATGCTATATATATATCTACTTTGATTAGTCTGTAAAATGCAAAATCTACCCTACCATTATAAATGACTGTGATAACAACCATCATTCACTGGAGCAGCTTGACCAACTCATATAGAAAGCTATGGTCTGAGGTGGTCACATCCATAATTTTCAAGAGGTATACTTGTGGAAGATGCAAAAATCACCAATTCAATGCAGAACAAAAATGATTTTTCCATCAGGTACTGTCAGTTTCTGAAACACAGCATGCAACTGTACGTCCTGGGCACTCTAGGATATCCAGGCCTTTTGCAGGTGCATTTGGTGATGGGAATTTATGTGCAACAAAATTGCTCACTAACAATTACAAATGAAGAAGCCTGACATAGAGTAGTCAGTTATCAATAAGAGCGATGTCACTGAACTTGTATAAAAAATGGAAAGTTCTGAGGCCAGATCATGTTTACACTATTGGTGAAAGTTTCTGATGAACACACATCACATGCTGACATGAAAAAAATTAAGAAGTTCTGGAAGGAAAACAAATGGTTCTGAAATTGCTGATGGAAGGAATCATATTTATTAATGTAACAGCACCGCAGCCATGACATGGTTACTAAAATGAGGGAGCAGCTGCCGGAGATGAAGACATGAGGGAAATGGAACACATAATAACCCCAGGCAGCCAATAAGGAGCCAGGAAAGTTAAATAAAGAAGGGAGGAAATTTCCCAAGGGTGCCTTCGGGCACGCACTCATGAAGAGGAACAAGAAGGGACGCACTCCTAGATGAAGTTAGAAATTGTGGGGGGGAATCGAGACATCTTTCCCCGGATCATGTCCTACCTGGAGAAGACAGCCTCTGAGGTGAGTTGTAAACAGAGCAGCAGCGCAGAAACCACCCTGCAGCTCCAAGGGCTCAGCATGCGGGGATTCCCTGAGTGAGGCGGAAGAAGAGTGTCCCAGGGGAGCTGGGTTGCCAAAGGAACCCTGGGCCAGCAAGGAGTCCTACTGACCTCCTGCAGGTCCAGAAGAGCTGGGGGAGGCGTGTACGCCAAGGACGCTGGCGCGGGTAATCAGCTGAGTGTTTATCCGGCTGCAGCAGAGCAGTGGGGGCAGAGGACGCCTCCCGGAAGAAACAAAAAGCAGCCCTGCTGAGGCAGTGGGGCGGTTGAGGAGGAGAGACCACGGGAGGGAACTCCAGCATGGAGGAGATCAGCCGCCGCTCTCAGCCGCAGCGAGAGCAAGGAGCGGAGCCAGGGCAGGCTCTGTGAGAGCTGACAACACAACTGGCAGTAGTGTTGATGGTGGGACCGGCTCCAACGCTGTCCACAGCACTGGTGAGGCAGCCAGCTGTATTGTAGGCAGAAAAGCCAGTGGAGGAACCGGTGGCATCGGGAGCAGCAGAGCCAGGGCCAGGATGAGCACCCAGATTAAGTAAGGAGCTGAGGTGGAAGGTCTGGGCTGGCGACCCCGGCAGACGTCATATTGAGTCAGAGACCTGTACGAATGACTGTCAGGTTGGGGGTGAGACAGCGTCAGGCCTAGGACATCAGGGAAGCCAACAAAAGGTAGAACCACAGGTGGCGAGTGGCTGGGGTGTAGGGGAGGATGGAGCCCCAAGACCGCCCTCCGGGGACCACCCCAATTCTGGTGGCTACCCCAAGGAAGGACCCCCCCACTGAGATTACATTCAAAGTCATGGCAGGTGAGTTCAGGGGTGCTCCTTACTTCACAGAGGTAGCCTCCGGGGCCCACCTGTAAGCCCAGAGCCCACAAGATCTAAGGCTGAGGCGAAGGCAGCGCAGGAACACCTACTAGAGTGGAGGCGGGTACAAAGAGTAAAGAAAGAGTCAAAGAGGAAAAGGGCAAGGAAGCCTCGACACTGCCCTGTAGCCACTGTAACCCTGATTCCGCATCAAAGGGTGAAGGGGAGGCAAAGACACCAGAAAGTGAAAGGAAAGAGAAGGGAAATTGACGAAGCAGCGCTTTGCAAGCCGGCACAAGCTGCAGCAGGGGAATCCTGGTATCGGCGTTAAGCAGCCACTAATTGCCTTGTTAGCAGCTGATTATTTGAGCGATGAGCAAACAAGTAATCTGGCATTGCTCCCAGACGGTAGACAGGGAGAACCCTCCGGTGATCCCTGGGGGATTCACGTTTTGAGAGAGAGAGAGCCAGACTAAGTTTAATAAAGCACATGGAAGTAAGATCTGACCCACGCATCCATTACTGGGGTATCTAACAACTTTTCCTCCACCCAAAAAATTGTATTTAGATCAAGTCATGGCAGGTGGGAATTAGGGGAGCTACCAGAGAAACGGGTACCCAGAACAGGCACACTGACAATTAAGGCCAAGTATTTGGGCATAAATAATTGTAATTGGACATAAATAACACAAAGAATTTCAGATGTATATCATGCCTCTCAGCTGACAGGAAAATCTTTACCCCCATCTTAGCTAAAAATGTGAATCATCATTTGACCACCACCAATAACTGAACATTGGAACAAAACAGCTGAAAGCTAAAGGACACAAGGCGTTGCTGCTAATCAACAATGTACACTCAAATCAAACAAATAAAAGGTAAAGGAACCTCTCTTTCATCCAGATAGGCTATATGAAAGTATTTGATTCAGTCACCTCCTCCTTCCTTATTAGAGGACTTCAGTTATAGATTTAGTACCTACATATTAGTGTATAATGATTATCTTATTATTAGGGTTATAGGTGAGCATAAAGAGAGAAAAAAATTATATGGAACCAATTCTGACTTGCATTGGGATCTTCCAAGAATAGAGACTGAGCCTGCTGGGGCTTTACCTAGTGCTCAAACCACTGACACAGGATAAAACAAGACTCTTGGTATAGTTATCCAAGCAACAAATAGCAGTGCAAATTGTCAGATGTATAAACTCTGTGCTTCAAATTCAGCTGAACTCCAGAGTATGATGGAATCTCCTTCAGTCACTCCATCCACATGAGCTTGGAGTTAGAAAAATGCTCTTTACTTACAAATTCAACGTTGAAGTGTGGTTAGGCAAACTACCTAAAGCTCATGAGTGACACTGAAATCAAAACATGGAGCAACTGAATAGATATTTGGGACTGAATCAACTTCCAAAGATCCTACTTCCAAACATACTGAGATACAAAGAACAGCAACCAGAAAGTTCTTTAATAGAGGAATGTGTCTTAAGGCCTGAATTGAATTTCGGAAACAAAATTAAGGCAATACACCGCTAGGTCATAGTATCATAGTATCATAGTGTCTAGAGTCGGAAGGCACCTGGGCAGATCATCTAGTCCGACCCCCTGCCTTGGCAGGAAAGAGCACCGGGGTCAGATGACCCCGGCAAGGTGCTCATCTAACTTCCTCTTAAAAA
>JAGPOW010001296.1:74544977-74558785 GCA_030014935.1 Caiman crocodilus | reverse complement strand
GAATAGAACTAGATCCAAAAAGAGATATGAATGGGCCAGCAACAATGGTGGCAGAGAGCTAACTCTTGGCAAGGCCAATCTAGGCCAGAAATAGTAAAGAAGAGCAAATTTTCCATCTGGACCAGTGGCAGTTCAGCAGACGCTAGTTAAACTACCTTTTCAGGACTCTGTTCCATGGTAGTCCGGGTGGAAGCATGCTCAACAATGCTGTATGGTTCTGGAGTCAACTATCAGAAGAAGAATATGCTTGGCTGTCAGCAGCTATAGTTTGTCTCTGACTCAAATCATGAATGGGAATTTTGAGGTCTGGAGAGTTGTAATCCTAGCAAACCAGTGAGACTTTTAGAGAAATGTGGTGTCAGGATGTTCTAAATTGTACTGGTGATGTAAACCCACACAAACTGACCCCAGGACTCAGGGCTGGAATAGAACTAGATCCAAAAAGAGATATGAATGGGCCAGCAACAATGGTGGCAGAGAGCTAACTCTTGGCAAGGCCAATCTAGGCCAGAAATAGTAAAGGAGAGCAAATTTTCCATCTGGACCAGTGGCAGTTCAGCAGACGCTAGTTAAACTACCTTTTCAGGACTCTGTTCAATGGTAGTCCGGGTAGAAGCATGCTCAACAATGCTGTATGGCATGTGCATATGTGCACATGCACTATGTAGCCATGAGCTATGGCAATGTAGCTTATCACTATGGTGATGTAGCATTGGCAGGCATGAGCCAGGATGCCAACACCACTGCACAGTAGCAACAAGCTACTGTGCAGTAGCTCAGCAGTTAGAAGTACTAAATGGCTGCACAGTAATAACTGCACAGTCAGGTGCACACATAGATGTGCCCCCAGAGTGTGTAAGTATGCATTGTATAAGACCTCTTATAAATAGAAAAGAGCAAATCTGAAATAGCTGGCCTGAGAAACCACCCACAGACACCATTAAAACATTCATGGGTGAATGAATAACTTGATCCACCTGACATCCTAAGTAGTATGTTGGTGCGATCCAGCCCTTCCCAAGTCTTCCTCCTCTGGGCTATCAAAGAGAGAGAGAAAGTGAAAGTTAGAAACCGAACATTTCTACCCTTTAACCAGGGCTTTTAATCCTTACATATAAAGGTTAATATACTCAGGACTTTCACCCACAGAGAGTGAGAAGTGCTGCCAAGTTTCTCTCTGTTGTTAAATAGACTGTATTCAATAGTTCTAAGAGCAACTCTTTAGAGTGTTTGTGAGTTTTTTTATAAAAGTTCCCTTTCAAGGTCAGCTTCACTAATAAAAATGTAAATATAAAACTAATCTTGTTACATGACCATTCAATAAATCCTTGCAAGACCAATTCAAATTGTCTAGTTGTTCTTCAAGTACCTTATTATGGCATCCAATTCCTTTAGGAGAGTTAATTTAGGCCTGCTAGTCACAGACTTCTATTATTTGACAAGGCTGCCATGCTTTGGCATGAGAATGATTCTCTTCCATCCCAAGTCTTGTTTCACACTAGATCAGGGGTGGCCAACCCACAACACGACACATGGCATGGGCATCCTCAGTGTGTGGCATGCAGCAGACTAGGGAGCTGGCAGGATGCAGAACACAATGCTGCAGATGGGCAGGGGACAGGATCAGAGTTTCATTCTGAAAAGCAAAGAGCTAATCTGTGGCCAGCCTGCCAAAAAGATAGGCCCCTGTTACACTAGATTATCTTGTCCAGACACACTTTGTGGGGGAGGGGGTAATTTTGGCTTTAGCTACAACACTTTCTATCTGGTTTAAAGATAATACATAAGTAAATTACATCAGAAAACTATTTATAGTCACCATGGTTTCTATTCACGTCTCAACAAAGTATGGAAATTTTAATCCTTTAGGGGTTTTTTGTGAATAGCAAAAGTTGCTTAAAGGAAGTTTTTTTATCTGCGTCTGTCTGCTTATCTATCTACCTAGAACTCCAAAGAACTGATCAAGATACAGGCAGTCCTTGGACTTATGACACAACTGGTTCCTGAAAACCACATCTTAAGTTGGAACGTTGCAACTCAGAACCAATTTTCCCATAGGAAACAATGTTATAATGGGGGATTGGTTCCTGAACCAAGGCCCAATACCCTATTTTCACCAAAAATAACCCAGAATTTCATACTCAATCAATTATAGATCAGTAATATAGCTACATTAATGTATTTATAATGTAAATAGCAATCATATTGATTGAAAGGACTTCTTTGAGGTGACTTTGCTGGCTTTTTGAAGGGCTCTGGAGTCTTGTCTGCTTTCTTAAAGGAAGTGTCCAAGGAAGTTTGGACAGGGAGATGGGTGACACAACAAACTTGTTTGCTGGCGTCATGTCACATTGCATCAGATCAAGCGTTCTAAAGTCAAAACTGGTGTCAGAAAGTTGAAACAGGGTGTCAATTTATAAATGCTGGTAAGTGCAAAATGTTGTAACTCGAAAATGTGTAAGTTGAGGACTGCCTGTACAGAGTTTTCCAGTGCTCAGGGCATTCCTCCATTCTACACTTAAACTTTTTGAAACTAAGCTTTGATCTGCTTCAGTCCATTTTGATTATATTAACTGTAAGTTATCTTGCTGACAACCCAAGGGCAGCATCACCCTGCTTTTAGCATTTAGAGCCTTACATAGCAAGTGAACTGGGTTAACATTTCTTTACCTTCTAATTCCCACAGTGCACCTTGGTATTTGAACTGGACTGCAACTTCCCTTAAGGCATGTCATTAGCTTATATATTAGGCTTATAAAAGAAAACTGAAAAGTTTGATTATCAGGAGAGATAGTCAGCAAATCTGTACCTTTAAATCTTCCCTTTGTAACTCTTTATTAACATTTTTATTGTGCACTTTGAAAAATCAGCAATTGTAATCATATGTAATAAATGAATACACTGAGACTAGCTGACCCATAAAAATGCAAGTGAAGAGAAACGTAATGCTAAAGCAAAAAATAGCTATATTACAGGTTTATTAATGATATAGCACCACTTTCCAAACTGACAACCTATTTTACTTAATGTCTTCTTCTTCCTATTTACTCTTTCTATTAATGCTGTGGATTTGCTTACATCCAGTTACAGGTGCGTCATTATTATAATTTATTTTTATTTGTATTACTTTAGTAGATAGAAACTCTTGTCATAGCCCAGGACTTAATTTATTTTTCAATTTTTCCATGAAAAAACAAAAGAAAGTAAACAGTTTTCAGGAGGTTTATAACTACATTTTCAGTGCAAATAAATGTAGTAAAAATGCTCTTTAAAAACACTACTAAAACAAAAACTATTAGGAAAGCCCAGGCCAAAATGCTTAAACTGGAATCACAATTTAATAGGAAAAAACCTAGTTCAGTGCTTCAATCTGAAACTTACTATTAATTTGGGGAGCTGTTGAGCTAAAAAGCAAAGTATCAAGAGAAATATTGTCTTTTGCTGGTGACAGATTGTTAGGACAGTCTTGTTCTAGGATTTCAGAGAGAAGTTGTATGTTGTCAAAGCTATGTATAACAGGGCAGTCTACAGGGAGCAGTAACCCTGTGGGAAAAACCCCTCTGTGGGTATTTAGATAATGAGGGATTGTCCCAGAAGCTTAAAATCCCAGAGGAGAGAACAGGGGGAGGCTAACTATGTGCAGGAACATTTGCCGGCAGGATACGAACTGTAACCCAAACAAAATTGCTATCAAGAAAGGGGACACTGTTATGCTAGGGCCAGAACCTGGAATGGAGCCAAAGGGTTTCTTTTGTTTGATAGTTTCTTTGTTTGCATACTGTGCAAAGACTTCACATTTATTTGGAGGACTGGCTGAGGAGCTGTCTTCATGGAGCAAAGCCAGCCTCCAGGAGCAACAGGCTAAGCAACCCGAATCCACATGGTCAGAAGCCTTTTGCCATCTTCTCTTTTCTTCTTCTCTACATAGAGAATAACCCTGTTTTAAATCAACAAAAAGAACTCTAGAAGTCTTTTTATTAAAACATATTATTTATGTTTATTTTGTAAGCATGTTAATATTTTCATAGAAAAACATGTATTTGAGAACATGTTGGTTACATGTGATGTCATCCTTCTTCTTACAGATGTCACCTAGTAATAATTGGGCTTTGTTTTTAGCTAGAGTTAAGAACAGTGTGCAGGGCTGTCAAATAGGAACTACAATGTCAGTAGCAGCTAGCAGGCATCAGAGTTGCAGAAGAAAGAACAACTGTATTATTGGAACATTAAGGCCTTAAAAAAGGAAAGAGTTTCACCTATGAGATGAAAAACAGAAGGAATCAGGAAGGCCATCGGGTAGTCATGGAATCAGGTGCTCACTGGTGCCTCCTCATTGCTGTCACTTCCAGGCAGTTTGTTTTAAACTTTGGGTGGAACAGGAATCAAAGTGAAGTGCAACTGTACTGTTATAGATATGCTTCTGATTTTCTTCCAATGCTATGATTCTACTTTCTTGGACTGTCTAAATTTAAAGGTTATGTTGTAGTTTAGATTATTTTTGAGTTTAAAGTGACTTTTAAAAAGATGAAAGACTTTTATAAAAAAAATATGAAGAGTTTGGCCTCCTTTGAAACAGAAATTAAACCCTGATAAAATTGAAAATAGAGCTCAGAAAATTAACACCCTCCCTCCCAAATTAAATGACTTCAAAGATACTCTGAGGGCGCATCCACACATGCAAGCACATGCGCTTGCAGCAGCTTAAATATAAGCGTTGCAAATTTGAACCGGGGCTTTTTGCTTCAGCACACATGCTTGGACATGCACTTTGTTGTTGAGCAAATTGTGCCACTTGGGGCACAATAACCTTGCCTGGCTCCTCCTGGATCTTCAACCAGGGGGAGCTAGAGCTCAGGGCCAGCACCTGTGCTGTCCCCAGTGGTATAAAAAGCTACCCTGTCCTGGCCCCAGCAATATAAAAAGCCACCCTGGCAAGTAGCTCAGGGCTCCTAGATCTCAGGAGCTTCTGGGGCCCATCCAGTTGGTATCTTTGTGCCAGCTGGACTGCTGAAGCAGCCCTGAGAGTTCCCTGCACACTTTACCCACTGCAGCAGTCTGGCAGTGAGGGCTGCTGCCTGGCTGTGACCCACTGTGCACCTGCCAGATTCAGATGGGGACTGCACAGCCAGTAGAGGCATCTGCCCCTCTGGGCCAGCTGCCAGTGGACTGCAGTTGCAGGGTTGGCATTTGTGAGGCACTGCTGCCATGTGTCCCCCTGCCAGGCCATCTGGGCAGTTATCGCCCAGAAGATGTTCTGGGTGTGGTGGCCTGCTTTGAACTGTCAAAGCATGTCCTCCTGGCCCCATTTGGCCAGGAAATGAGCCACAGCCAGCTGGGTCCAAGGTGCCAGCTCTGAGCAGGCAGGGTCCTGCCACTTGCCTCCCTAGAAGGAATTCTGGTGTTCTCTCTTGGAAAACTGAAAAATCTGTGATTAAAAAAAAATCCCAAAGTCACTCTGTAAAATCCCCCCAAATTCATGTTCCTCCGCAAGTAAAACAAAAGACCACTATAAAGACAGAGAACAAGACAGAGACGGTGATCAGTTGGACAATGTTTTATTGATATATCTACAGTGTTAAAGCAAGTCTTTTATAATAATAATAAAGTGAACTCCAAATACATGTTTCATGAATTCATGAATACATGTTTTGCTGCAGTCCCACAGGGCGATGACCCCTACACAAGGGGTTTGGCCCTCCCAACAGGGAGTTCAATCCCCCAGTAGGGAGTGCGGCCCCCCCACACAAGGGGTACAGCCCCCCAACAGAGGTTTCAACCCCCACACAAGGGGTATAGGCCCCCAACAGGGGTCAAATGGCCCCCACAGGGGCTACCACCGCCTCTTGCAAGGCCCACATGCCCCACCTGGCCCCATCCCCCACCAGTTGCTGCAGCCTCCACAACAGCTGCCCCACCCAGCCTCACCCTCCCCAACTTGCATCCCCAGGACATCACTTAAAAAGAAATCCAGGAAAAAAAAACAGAAAAAAATGGGAACTAACACCTCTGAGGTGCTTCAGTTAAATATAGCACTGCTGCCATTTTCTCAGTGCTGACGTGCATACACTGCCACTTATACAACTGCATGCAATGCAGTGCTAGCTGCTGTTCAAAGGACCCAGTGCTATGACGCAAACATGTGTAAAAATGCCCAAGGTGAGGTACTAAATAAATGTGCATTAGGCTCCTCTAATGCACAGTAATGAAATGCACACTGTTTTAGTGATGATTAATGAGCAGTAGCCTATTTTACTGTATATTAGTGTATTTGCATGTTTTAAGTGGCATTTTAATACTCAATAAAATACTCTATTGTGCATTAAATAGTACATGAAGACATGCCTTCTGTTTCTATCTCTCTGTCTTCCAACCACCCCCCTCTAATGCTCCATGGCCTATTATAGTTTTTTTTTTAATCTCTGGGTTCAGTTTGGGTTTTAGATGCAAGTGTGCTACATTTGTCAGGAGGTGTTAGAGAGTTTTTTTGTAGTGGTGGTATGCAACTCCTAAAGTAGGAGTTGAAGGTTCTTGTATACTTTTTTGAACTAAAAGTCCATTCTAAGGTTGACTCCAATTGCAAGGGACTGGACTTCATAGCCAAAGTGCTGCCTTCCAGTCCTAGATTCCTGTTCATCCTTATATGAGAATCTGGCACATTTATTTGCACATTTCCTACCTTTGATCTAGGGTACTGAAATCTAAAGTACCTGTAAATATCTCTCTAGGAGATTTGGAAGATTCAGCCAGTCTAGAATGCAACTGCCCACCTTCTGCACAGGAGAGGCATGCAAAAATGCTTTACCCCTACAATCTTCGCTTAACACTCATGGCTATCCTCTTGAAGTTCTAGGTGCTCACTGCTGCCTATAAAACTTTAAACAGTCAAGGTCAGAAACTACCACCTCTCCTCTTCTTGCCATGCCAGTTATCTGCTGCAACACTCTTGGTTGTAGTCCTAAGGGGAGACATGAGGAAAGAGGTTATTTTTATTACTGGATTTTTACTTCCATATGGTTATCACTCAGGTAATGTATCTGGGAGTAAGCCTGCTTGCATTTAGAATGCATATTTGTCCAGGATTCCATTACTGCAGACTCGAGAATGCTTGGCAAACACAGCTGATGTGTTATTTGCCATTAGCTTTAATAGTAAACTTAAATTTGCTGGCCCAAACCTCAAATGAATTAATGTAAATTATATTTGGACTTTTTTTTTCAACTCCTTAAATACTCTTTCTAGTCTTTTCATCCAGCATGATCAGTCAGACATTTATGCAAACACTTCTTTTTAGTATTTTCTGTTGTATGTTTTCGTTTCAGGTACATCCTCTTGGATAGACATAATGGAACAGTGAACACTAAAAACATTGGGAAATAATAGCCATAATGCAAAACACTAACTCTCTCAGGTGCTTCTTGAACACTTACATCACTGTAATGAAGCAGATTATAAGACTATTCAGAGTATTCAAATTGACAAAGCACTAGGTTCAGATTCTAATTGCACCTTAGAATTCTGAGGTAAGTAGGAAAGGAATGCCTTCAGCTTTTTAAAGCGGTCACTAAGGACAGAATAGTTTCATAACAGATGATTAGAGTACAGCTACTCTAGTTCATGAGGCTGCAGTTCATGAAGTTCATTAAGGCAAATGAAAATCAAGCATACAAAGAACACTACTACACAATACAGTCCATAAGCCAGATATGACTACTAGGGATAGATTTTCAAGGGCAACAGGGACTTTGAAAATCTCAACCTGATACCACATATATGACATACGGAAAACAAGGTAATGTAACACAGAATATTAATGGCATGGATTTTAAATGAGATGTTTGTGACTGCTAAGCATTGTCTAATGTCACAATGCAAGAGAGCTAGCTTGTGTATTTCCGATTTATTTTAATAGAAGCCCCTTGAATTATAGCCCTCTACCAGTGTAGTTCTACTTTTCTATGGGTATGCAACTACAATGCAATTAAAACAAAGCATCAAGTTCTAGATGCTTTATTCCATTTATGAATAAAATGCTTTACTTTCTTAGGCAAGAGAGAAGCATAGTGCTCAATCAGTGAAAGCCCCCCTCCAAGCCAAATAGTCCATTGGTCAGTATGTTAAGCACACCAGTTAACAGCACAGAGGGAGTGATGTGGCTAGAATCATGTCCAGCCACCTTTGACTCTTGCTTGAGGGACCAGGTATAAGGGGAGCTTTGCCATGAGTCCAGAGCAAGGCTTAAACTCATATCTGCAAAGCTGTAGCTAGTCACTTTAACAGGTTTGCTAATGTACCCCATGATGACACTTTGTGTACATCTCAATTAATCAGAAACTCAGAGTGAAGAGCTCCCAAAACACGCATCAACAATTTACATGCTCATGTCATCAATAAATGTATCAATACAAAAGGAAAAGACTATATCTTTACATTCAGGAAGAGGCTTCTCAGTATAAAACCAATCTAGATAATAGTTTCTTTAATTTCACAGATTGATGTTATTGGAGAAAATGGCCAACAATTAAAAACATGAATGGAAATAGGAGTGTATGGCCAAGTGAATGAATGAAAGCACTCATAGTTCTCTGAAGTACTTAGACTTCAGGCTTGTATATCTTCCTGGTGAATGTGAGGTGGTTAGTAATCAAAACCTATTGCAAGGAAACACTGACAGATGCAAGTAAGTGCCAGTTGCTTTAAAGAACGTTTGGACTGTGATAGCACTCCTGTGTAATGAGACCTGCACAGAGAAGTTAGATAACACACGTCTGAACTTTTTTAGGACCCCTACCCAAGCCACTTTCTGTTCCCAATGCTCCTGTTTTCCCCTGTTGCACTCATTCCCAGGAAAGGGAATAGATTAATCCTTTTAGTCCTTTGGGGACTGGACCCAACAGCTGCAGGAATTTTAAGCAGCAGTAGCTATGCCTACACGTGCATTAATGCACCTTTCCTACTGTGCATTAAGTTTAGTACCTGTAACATGAAGTACTATATAAATGCACAGTACCCAGCACTATTGTGCAGTAGCAAAGGAACACAGTCTTTTGTGATGCTTAATGGACAAATCTACACATACGCCCCACTGTGCAGTTGGTACTACGCAGTTATTTAGTACTTGCTTTAGTATTAGGACTAAATGACTGCTCAGTACCTGCTGTTACTGCACAGTCCTAGCACTGCACGGGTCATTTCCAACCCTACTGCACAGTAGCAATGAGCTCATTGCTCCTGCCCAAGATCAACTGCATCACAGTTAGTGCCCAATGATGCTATGTTGCCATAGCAACAACCTACGTTGCTACAGCAATGTAGCATCTTGCTTAGATGCACCCAATGAGCAGTAAACTAATTCTATTGCACATTAGCTTGGTTTTTGCTGTGATGCGTTAATGTGCAGTTGAATTAGTCTACTATGCATTAAGCGTCACGTGTAGATGTGACCAGAGAGAACGGAAACACTACAGTCTCTTAGGAGATTATAGTGGACCAAGGAGGTGAGAATAAGATAATGGAAGTCTATTTGTTTGGAGATGGGAAACGGGATACAGGAAAGAAAAACATGGAAGATGAAATAAGGAAGAGTCTGTGTCAGAATCTATAGGAATCTGTTCAAGGAGGCTCTTATATCTTGGAGAGTCCTATGCATCTCAATCTGGGGTTGTCATAAAGGAGCACATAGCACAAGTTAGGACTGAATACGTGTTGGTGCAATGGTGGCTTTAAGCTATATTTCGGCTCCTCTAAGTTATCTAAGCTCGTAACAAATGAAGGTGATCCCCTGCCATAAGTTAGGGAAGCCAAAAGAAGTCCAAATTATGTATACTATGCCATCTGTCAATGGCCCCAAGCAACTAATGCAGCTTTCATAAATCACTGGAGTATAGGGAAGCCTCAGTCATAACCTAATTCCCAAGCAATATCCCTTTTTTTTCATATGGGCCAGCACATAGTGTAGAAGCTGTCATACAAGCTTTACACAATCAGACCTCTTTCCTGTGGGGGTTAAGCTAACTTTTAGGCAGCTTTGCATCTAATTGCAATCCAGATTTAGGGCAGAATTAGAGTCTACTGTTTTGGTGGATTAAATTCCAATTAGTTCTAATCCACCAGGTTCTACCTTTCTGCCAACATGCATATGGTCTACTGTGTCTATATAAATATATATATTAGTCTATATAAGTATATATATTTAGGAACTAATGAACTAATCTGATTTCAGAGTTGTGTTCATCTTCCATGTAATGTAATTATAATTAATGACAAGGCTCATACAGTCTGAGACAATACTTTGTTTTTTTCTGCATGGCCTCTAGCTAATAATAATTAACCTTTTTCTTGACTGGAGATAAAAATAAAAAATATGGAAAATGCTAGCAATGCAGATTTTTATTATCCTGTTTGCCAATGTGCAAGTTTGTTTTCTGTTTTTATTAGCAGTGCAAGAGATTACAAAATGATGAAAGAATAACCTTGATGCTTAAAACACTGAAACAGATAGCATTTATCAGAATAAATCTTGACAGTTTTCAATACTTGTATGAAAAAAAGCATATAGGACAAATACAAATTTGTGGATAGACTAGCATCCATGCTTTAACTTCAGCATGTAATATATATTTTCCTTAGTATGCTCAACTACTGTCTTTGTGTCAGTCTAGGTTAAAATACCTGGATTTATATTACTAAGGCAATATTCAGTACAAAGAAAGTATGGCATATATTGCAGTTGAAGAAAGAATGCCAGTCTATCCATATACATAAAGCATATGAAAAAACCCACAAAAGAAATATGATTTTATTCATGTTTTGTTACTCGTCTATCAGCTACTGACGTCCATGTGTCATTTATTTCCAGTCAAATGCTAACATAAACAGACTTTACTTAGCTTGGGGCAAATACTTTGAATTAAAGTCATTCACAGCTACAAAAGACTAATTTGCTTTTTGGTACCAGTAAAAGTAGTGATAGTAATATTTTTGTATCATGAACACAGCTCTGACAGAACTTCATATATATATATTTTTGTACAGCATGAGCAATGTGTCACACAAGGATGTCATGCCCCTAAATAACCATATGATGGAAGTTGAGCATATTTTGTAAGTAACAAGCATATCTTTCTGCACTCGTTGGGAATAGAGTCCCTGATATTTTACCTACTTTTCCTAGTCAAATACTTCTACATCTTGTTTTGCCATTTAGTATCATCAGTTGTCCTTTCACCTGGCACCTGACACTTGGTCAACCTACATTACACCTAGAGGTTTTATAAATCTATTTTTTTCACAAATATTTCTGTTCACTATGACTTTCTTAGTTCATTGTACTTTTAGCCAGGCATTCTCCCCTTCTAAATACTTTTATCTTATTTCTAATGCAGTTGTTTGTCCTTCACAAGGATTCTTATGTACACTCCAGGTATGACTGTTTAAATAAGTCAGATTATGTGACCTATATGCAGAAAATATGTGCTATTTTAGTGTATATACAAACCCCCATTTGCTCTATAAGCTCTAAGGGCATTTGTAGATGACACTTTAAAGCGGGTTGAATACCGTTTGCACCAGTTTAATGGCATTTCTGTTTGCACATTCAGCAGCATATTGTACATTAATTCCAGCCATTGTAGCACTTTTGTCAGCATAATGCACCTTAAATGACTTTGGGACACAGCAAATGACTTTGGGGCACTGCAAAGTAAAACACCTCCAAGGAGTTTTAGTTTCTTACCCTACCTGCAGAGGGAAGCACTGGGCTCCGTGCAGCTCAGGGGCTGTGCAGGTGGACCATGAAGGCTCCATAAAAGGGAAAAAAAAAAAAAGAAAAAGTGGCAAGCCTAATTTCTCCCCTGCCTGCAGCCTGCCTGCCTGAGCTGCGTGCGGGCCCAGTGCTTCTCTCTGTGGCTGTGGTGTTCCCCAGAACGGCCTGAGCCAGATGCCTGCAGGCAGATGCTGCCTGCGGGGTGCCACCGCTGCTGTGGAGGGAAATACCAGCCCCTCCAGCTCAGGAACTGCTCTGCTTGCCAACAGCTCACTCTCCCCTCTTCGCCATGAGAGAGGCAGCTAAGAATCAGGCTCCAACATGGGTATACACGACATGGGGGTTTACTTCATCCTAAATTGAAATGATGTTTTTAAACGCTGCTTTAATTTTAGAGAGAATTAAACCCCCATGTCATGTCCAAATGCCTTTAGTGGCCAGTAGGGATTAAAGGTTAACATAGAGAGCCATGAGGGACACTTTCCAAGCAATATCTTCTATTCCAATTTGTGTTTAGTTTTTTATTCCACACTTACTGCTGCAGTGTCTGAACCCTGGGTCTCTGTATCTGTAGCTGAGGTTAGTGGTACATTGCTCTCCTCTTTGGGGGAAAAAAAAAATCAATTAGCACTTACAAACCTGCTTTTAAAATGTAATTATGCCAGCATGGAATACTGCTTTTGTTTCATGCTTCAAATTTTTAAGTGTTTTATACTTTTGAGCTAGCCAGAAGCATTGTCTTTTTCAGCCAGTTATACATTAATATAAAATGGCTTAATTCAGGGGATTTGCACAAAGCAAGAGACAATTCCTTTGCCTGTCTTGCCTGTTTAGATGCTAAGAGTAGTAAAAAGAAATTTTACAAATGAGAAACGGGCAGCAGAGTCAGTTACTCAAAGTAAGAAGTCTGTGGCAGTGGGGCATTAAACACAAACTTCCTGAGTCCCTGATCAATCAGTGTTTTCCCTCGAAAAGCAATCCTTCCTTCTGTGATATATAATGAAACCCTCAGATGTGCATGTCTTTCATAATGCCAGGTTTGGTGAAAAACACATTCTCCCTGGTTTTTATCTTAGAAATAAAAATAAAAGCAAGCTCCTTTGATTGCTTCATGATAGGCAGAAAATAGCCCTGTTTTAAGGCAGGGCTGTCCAACTAGCTGGTGGCCTGCAGGCCACAGGAAATCCACAAGGGGATATCATTTGGCTCTCACCTGACTGCCGCAGCCCTGATTGCTCAGGTTACAAAAGCAGCTTGGGTCTCCTCCTCCTGGCTTACACTGCCAACCTAGCTTCAGGGGCAGCAGTGAACAACCCACAGTGCAGGGGAAGCTGGCAGCCCCAAACAGTTGTGTGGCTCAGTGCCACAAGTGAACCTGCAGCAAGCTGCAGGTGAGGTGGTGCCATGCTGTGCTGCACTATGCAGGGACAGGGGTGCCAGCCCCCATGTGCACAGGGCAGCAGGGAAGTGAGATGGGGGAGCGTCTTCTGCCTGCCCACATTCTGTACAATGTTGAGGGTGAGGGGGAATGCATCTACCCATACATTGAGTTCAAAGGAATGGGACAGCATCTGCTCATGCTCAAGTTTGGTGCGACATGGTAGGGAGACCCTGCCTGTACATATGGGTGGTAGAGCATCCATCTATCCATATAAGGTGCAGATGGGAAGCAAGTGGCTCTGACTAATTCATTCCCCCACAGCGTGCAGCCTTCACTTTTGGGGCCCATGCAGCATGGGGCCCCCAGCCACTTAGAAGCTGGAAGGCAGAATATGCACAGTTATAGGCTAACTAAATAAGATATATAGAAAGAGCACTTAAAAGTTGGACAGCCCTGTTGTAAGGAAACTAGGCAAGGATCGCCCATGTGCCTAAGTTCTATGGGATGCATTATCAGGATCATTTGACATAGCATATGAACATTATTTTGGGGCTCTAAAGTTATATGATGGTGAGAAAGCACTAAAACGTGGTCTTAAGCCATTTGTTTGTGAGAATTTAAAGCATACAAGTTTGCAACTGTTAAATTTAACTTCCAAATATATAT
>JAGPOW010001296.1:74523311-74544585 GCA_030014935.1 Caiman crocodilus | reverse complement strand
ATATATATCAATTTTCCATGGGAATGTCTCATGCTATGTATATGTCTAAAAAGAAACCAACCAAAAATGCCACCAGTTCTTTATCAGGCAATGTACTGAAGTTAACTAAAGGCCTGATTCTGACAGTAAATATTGCATAGTATCTTCATTGCCCTGGAAATACTTATAGAACAATGTTCCAATGATCAAGACTGAGAATAGCTAAATCTGGCTTAAAATTTATTGAATACTATTTCCCTTCTCTCCAAAAGAACTATTAACGACATTCAGTATTAAAGATAAATAGTCAATGAAACAATGTTCAGCTATAGTTTAACTTATCCAAAATGACACTATTACATGCTAGCTATGTTGCATGTATCCTAATCAAATGGGTGATGCAGTTTAAAACAAAAGTCACCTTAAGACAAAATAAAGAAATTAAAGACCTTCCTGCTTCATTAAGCCACAGCAGATATATGGAGATATCAATCTTAATGTCTTATCCCTTTAGGGTATAAAATGGTTTAGATAGATTTTGGACATATCTGAAAATGACTACGTGTTTTGATGAATAGATAGGCAATTTCTGAATCATAGCTCATATTCAACCTTGACCAAAGGGATTCATGTCTATTTTCTCTGAATGATTTATAGTGTATTAATTCAAATAGATGTTATTGTATCTATTTCTTCTCCTATATTCTGTAGGCCCAGTAGAGTCATTGCTTGAACTCTAAAATATTCTTATTTCATAATGAACCAGAGACACAGATTTTGGAGATGTCATAGAGAGTCAGTATTTTCCAGTAGATTGTGTTCCAGATAGAATTGTTAAGGTCAATCCATAAATAAATGTATATCTATCAAAAGAGATTAGAAGCAAAGAAAAGAATGAGTCATCTACCTTTGTGGGAGGGGTTAAGTCCAAGGAGGACTTAGATCTCTAAAACAGGACTCAGCCAGACTTTATGAATTTAATGCCAAAATTACAATCTCCCCCCCAAAAAACAACAACAACAACAACCCAACCCTCTGCAGCTGCCTAATCCCGGAAATGCTTAAAAGTCACTAGCTGCCTTCCCCTTTGGTTTTCCTTTCTTGGAACAAGTCCTTTTTGGCCTTTCACAAATCTAGCCTGATGTTATACTCACACCTAACCCCTACTAGGATCCAAAAATTGGCCTCTATGTCACTTGACTTTGGCCTCTATGTCACTTGAAATTCCCAAACTGTCATTTATGTTCTGAGCTCACATAACATATCCTGACAGGATGAAATCCCTCACAGTATATAATCCCAGTTATTTTTAAAGCCTGGGCAAAAGAGGAGTCCAGATTTTCTATAATAGAGATATGGTTAGAGCACTCAGCAAGAATGTAGCAGACCCAGGTGTTAAAAGTTTTGCATCCACTGCATCCTCACCTCCAAAGACCAAACTACTTGTTTGGCTGGGCAAGAATATACCCAGCCTTCCTGTTGAAACTGATCTACTGTCCTTAAATGAATGCAGTATTCATAGGATCAAAAAGAGAAAGCTCAAGATAAAACCTGACTCTGTAGTTTAATATCCTTTTTAGGGGAGTGCACTGATGGCTTCTCAGTGGTCCTTTCAACAAGGACAGGTGAATAGGTACCCTCAGTCCAGTCCAGCCTACAGCCTGATCATTTGGGCACTTCCTAGAAAAGTGAGAGATGTGAGTTCAGATTTTTCCAAGCTGAGGAAGGCCTTGAAGCCAAGTCTCCCATGTCTTCAGCAAGTCCTTTAAGCCTAAAACTATTAGACAAAAGGTCATAGAATCAGAAATTCAGGGCTGGAAGGGACCTTCAGACATCATCTAGTTGTCAGGTAGGATCATCCGTATCCAAACTATCCTATACAAATCCATTGTCTGCTCAGTTAGTAAAACTACAAAGACAATTCTGACACAACCACTAGACATACCACCCTAACCTGCCACAGGGAAAACAAAAGGGCAACTGTGGGCAATGTCCTGCTGCTGCAAGGGTTGTTGAAATAAACTTTAGAGATCCAAGGAAGAATGTCACACAGCCTGCTACAGAAGAAGACAAAGCACCCCAAAGTCTGTCCCAATGTGACCATGGGGTAAAATTCCTTCTTGGTCCCAAATATTGTGATTGCTATGGCTCTGAGCAGTGGGCAAGCCTTCCTAACCAGGAACATCTGGGTTTAAGTCTCAGCCAGATCACTGGCACACCCCAGTGAAAATCCACAGCCTTGGCTGCAGCAGACACCCAAAACTTCCAAAGAAGGCAAAAAAAATTCCTCACATGTAGAGCAAAAGGAAAGGGGAAAAAATCCTTCCTAGCCCCATGTAGCAACCAGTGAAGCCCAAAAACATGGAAAATAGCCACAGTACAGCAGGTACATGCCTGGATAGCATGGTACATGCCTAGATCATCCCTGACCAATGCTTGTCCAATGCCTTCTTGAACACCTCCAATGGTTGAAATTCCACAACTTATCTAAGCAGACAATTCCACTGCCTCACTATTCTAACAGCAATTTCTTTTTCCTCATATCCAATCTCAACCTACTTGGCAGCAAATTCAAGCCATTGGTACATGTTCTACTGTCTACATCAAGAGAAAAAAAAAGGTGTTTTTCTTTTTTCTTCTGGCAGTTCTTTGAATATCTATCACTTTCTGGCCTACCTTTGGTCTAACTTCTATATGTCCTTTCTATAATGTGGAACCCAGAATTGCACATAATATTATAGATAAGGCCTAAACCATGCTGAATAAAGAGACACTATCACATTCCATGTTTTATACCTAATACTTCTATTTACAAAGCCCAAAACCTCATTCACCTTTTGTGCAGCTCCATCACATTGCAGACTCCTATCAGGTCTGTGATCTACCAAAATTCTTTTTGTATTTTGTACTTGTGGTTTTGAATGTTCTTCTGGAAGTGTAGCACCTTGCACTTGTCAGCACTGAACTTCATCCTGTTAGCTCCGGCATAATTTTCCGATCTGTCAAGACCCTTCTGAATTGTAATCCTGTTCTATTTGTTCACAATCCTTCCCAGTTTAGTATCACCTGCACTAAATTTGCTCAAGAACCTATCTATCCCAGCATCCAAATAATTGTTAAACATGTTCAGAGCACTAGGCCCAAGACAGACCTCTGTGAAATTACCCTTGAAACCTGCCATTCTGACATGGATCCATTTATAATTATCTTCTCCTTGTAGCTATTCAACTAGTTGTCTATTCACCTTTATAGTAGTATTGCCTAGCCCACATTTGTCCACACCCTTCCCTCTCTGCTTCCCAGAGACAGACAGCACAGGCAGCCACAAGTAAGTAATGCTTCAGGGAAAGGTGGAGGCAGGAGGGAACCCCAAGGAGCAGAGGGGAGACCTGGAGGAAGGAAGCAGGGAACCAGGGAAATCACAGGGGGCAGGGGAAAGCCTGAAATGAGAGCAGGGCAGAATGCTTACTTTTCAGTCCTCCAGGCTCCTATTGGCCTGAAGTGTGACAGCTCTAAACTTGAGCTAGCGCTTACACAGGTCAACATATGTGCAGTTCACAGTGCAAGATGTAAGAAGGCCCTAATTCATAACTATTGACAGAGGGACCATCTCCCAGTTACCCAACACCCTCAATCTCCTTTTAAGGAGCCTCTCTAAATGATACCATCTATCACTAGAGGGGGGGAGGCATTGGATTGCTATTTTGACAAGCCTAAGTCTTCCCATGTAAGAGGTCTTCTCTGAAGAAAGAGCCTGAGCTAACTTAAGAGTCTAGGAACCTAAAAGTTAGGCATTAAAATACCTAACATAATGAGCTAAGTCCCATAAAGGATGTGGATAGCTAACTGCAATTCAATGCACATAGTAGTATTAACTACTGAGGAGCAAGTTTTAAATTCCTTTTTCTTTGCCATACATGTCAATCATATCCTTCCACTTACTGCCCAATTTTGAATCTTAACAGAAACTAAATCTAATTTTTAAGTAATATATATAACGACATACGGAACAGAAGGTTGGACTAGATATACTTTTGAAGTTTCTTCCAGTCTATATTTAACATAGTTATAACTATTTTCTCTGTCTGCCTCTGTCTTTCTTTAGGCATGTATATACTAAGCTTGTTTAGGCAAAGATTCTAATTGTGGCATTTAAGAATCTGCTAAATCAGAAATCTGATGTGCAGAAAGACTAGCATGTCTGGCAGAAGACCAGCTTGACTTCTCAGAGAACTCTTCAATGAGATAAAACATAAAAAAGGAAGCTTACAAGAAGTGGAAACTTAGCACGATGATGAAATCAGAAAGGATGAAATCAGAAAGGATAAAGCACAGCTAACAAGGGACTTGTAACTTGCAGCTAACAAAGGACATGAAGGGTAACAAGAAGGGTTTTTACAAGTATGCCAGCAACAAAACGAAGATCAGGAAAAGTATGTGCCCTTTAATGAATGAGGTAGGCAACCTAGTGACAGATGATGTGGAAATGGCTGAAGTATTCAATGCCTTTTTCATCCCAGTCTTCACAAGCAAGGTCAGCTCCCAGACTGCTTGGGGAGGAGGTGAGCAGCTAAGAGTGGCAAAAGAACTGGTTGAGTTATTTAGAAAACTCAGATGTGCACAAGTCCATGGAACCAGATGCAATGCATGTGAGGTACTGAGGGAGTTGGCTGATGTAATTGTAGAGACACTGGCCATTATCTTTGAAAACTCATAGAGATCAGGAGAGGTCCTGGATAATTGGAAAAGAGAAAATATAGTACCCATCTTTAAGAAATGGAAGGAGGAGGACCCAAGGAACTACAGACAAGTCAGCCTCACCTCAGTCCTTAGAAAAATCATGGAGCAGGTCCTCAGAAATTCATGTCTAAGCACTTGGAGAAGAAGGTGATTAGGAACAGTCAGCATAGATTCACCAAGGGCAAGTCATGCCTGACCAACCTGATTGCCTTCCATGATGAGATGACTGGCTCTGTAGATGTGGGGATGTAATACACTTTCACTTCAACAAGGCTTTTGATATGGTCTCCCACAAGATTCTTGCAAGCAAGCTAAGGAAGTACGGATGAATAGACTGTTGGATGTAAGGTAGATAGAAAACTGGCTGGATGGTCAGTCTCAGAGGGTAGTAATCAATGGATTGATGTCTAGTTGGAAGCCGGTATCAACTAGAGTGCCCCCGGGGTCAGAACTGGGGCCTGTTTTGTTCAATATCATCACTGATGGTCTGGAAGGTGGGATGGAATAGTTGCTAGGAAAGTTTGCAGGTGACACCAAGCTGGGGGGAGAAGTAGATATGCTGAAGGGTAGGGCTAGGATTCAGATAGACCTAGAAAAATTGGAGGATTGGACCAAAATAAATCCCATGAGGTTTAGTAAGGACAAGCCCAAAGTCCTGCACTTAGAACAGACCTATGCCATGTACTGTTGGTCCCCAGTACAGGCTGGGGACTGACAGGCTAAGTAGCAGCTCTGCAGAAAAGGACCTGGGATTTATAGTAAAAAATAAGATTAATATCAGACAACAGCATGCCCTTGTTGTCAATAAAGTTAATGGCATACTGGGCTGCATTACCAGCAGATCAAGGGAAGTGATACTTCCTCTCTATTTGGCACTGATGAGGGCACATCTGGAGTACTGTGTACAGTTTTGGGCCCCCCACTACAGAAGGGATGTGGACAAGCTGGAGAGAGCCTAGTGGAGGGCAACAAAAATGGCTAAGTGGCTGGGGCACATGACTGATGAGAAGGGAACTGAGCTTATTTATTCTGGAAAAGAAAAGCCTGAGAGGGGCGTTAATAATAGCCTTCAACTCGTGGGCAATCTCTTGCAGATGAGGATGATTATCTTCCATAATTTTCTTATCTGTGGGTCCAAAGATGGCTGTCAAAGCCAATCCAGGATCAACAGGTTCTACTGCAACCCGGGCACATGTTTCCACGTGGCGTGGCTGGCTCTAGATTCTTGATTCAGTCCACAACATGCTGTTTCTGCCCTTCCCACTTTTTTTATCTCGTGTTGTGATCATGAGGATTCAAAATACTGAGATCCTTGCAACAGACCTCCTTTTGGGATGGCTCTGGGCATCACAAGCTGATGTTTTTTTCAAGTTGACCCTGAAGACATCCTTGAAGCCCCACTCCTGAGCCCATGCCTTGACTAAGTTGGGAAAATAAAACTTGCTTGAGGAGTCTGAAGTCAGACATCCAGATGACATGACCAGCCCAGTGACAATAATGTTGAAGTATCATCTCAAAGCTGAGATTTTTGCTTGCTAAAAGACACTAATGTTAGTATCTCTATCTTTCCACAGGATTCAAAGGATCTTCCATAAGCAGCATCGATGGTACTTCTCCAGTGGCTAGAGGTGTCTTCTATATGTTGATTATCTCAGCTTCCTACAGCAAGGTAGGGATCATGACTCGTTGATAAACCATGAGCTTGGTTCAAAATTGATGTTGCAATCTTCAAACATCCATTTCCTCAGGCATCCAAAAGCTGCACTGCCCATTTGAGGCAATGTTGCATTTCTTCAGAGTCTCACCATAAATCTTAATTACCAGAGCTGGGGACAGCTTATTAAGAGCTTGTTGATGGAGAACCTTAGTCTTCTGAATGATAAGCACAAGTTCCATTTTCTTATTTGCCTCAGTAAAGACATCAATGATTATCAGAAGATCTGCTTCTGAGTGAGCCCAGACTATAGCATCATCAGCATACTGGAGCCCAATGACTGAGGTCAGAGTAGTCTTGGTTTTGGCTCAGAGCTGGCTGAGATTAAACAATTTACCATCCAATGGGCATGCCCAGGGCCTGGCAGAAACCATGGGCCCAGGAGACAGCCGTCCACTGTCAGGGGCTGAGAGATTGTTCCCTGCTCGTGGGAGCTGCCTGCTGCCAGTGTTGGCTACAAATGTCCAACTTGGGATCCTTAAAATTCTGGTTTATTAGGCAGATTGAAACACTGTAATGAAGTTAAATCATAAAGCTTGGGGCTGGTTTACACACACACAATAGCAAGCTACAAGAGTCAGGTATACCTATCCCACAGGCACTGGAGTCTGTCATTAAGGCTTCTTTCAGCATGGTGTTATCTTCCAGAAGGGGGTCTCCAGCTGGTCCTTCTGGTTGGACAAGTTGGGTGCTGGTCAAGTTGGAGATCAAGAGGGCGCTGCTGAGAGTCACTTTTCACTATTTTCTATCTGTCCTTGGCACACTTTGGTGACAGTTTTCAGGTTTGCCCAATCTAGGGGTTGTTGACCCTTGTGGGACTTCCCCCTCGTTGGCTACTGGATGGCATCTGTTAGCCCCAGGGGTCATCTGCATGTACATGCAGGTTTGGGAGTCTGTTGACAAATTTTGATTAGGGCTCTAGGAGTGGTCGATCTGGAGATATTCAGCCCAAAAGTTGGTCCCCAGCATTGATTAACTCAGGCCAGGTCTCCTAGCCCTTTGATCAGTGACATTTAGAAATGTCCCGGTTGCTACGTTGTCTTCTCTTGAGTTCTTCCGTTGGTTGATCTGCAATTTCCTTAGGTGTTAATTGCTGCCTGCTGCTACAGTGTTACACATTCAATCTCTGATTCAGTCCCTCTTTCAGGGGTCAGCCTGATACAGGGAAGTGTGGTTTAACTCCTGCCCTTGTTAACATTGTTACTAAACATATTTATAGCTAAAAGTTGAAAGGTGAGGAGTATAAAATATAAGCTACAAATGCCATGGCATACAAATAGATAAAAATATCAAAATACACAGGGAGATATAAAATGTATACATATAAATTTTAAAACACAATTCCTTATCTTAAAGTGAAAGAAAGAGGAAGGAAGAAAAGGAAGAGGAAAAATATATTTAAAGAGGGGAGAGCAAATGTAGGCAAGAGGAAAAAGGGGGCTTTCTGCTACACCAGGATGGACTCTAATGGCAGAGCCCTGGGCTGCATTGAAAAGCCTGCACATGCAGCCTGGAGATGGCTGGGGACTGCCTGAAACAGGATAGTCCCCAGCCACCTCCAACCTGCATGTGAAGACTTCCCCGCACAGCCCAAAGCTGGCTGGAAACTGTCCCAATCTGGGGTAGGCACTAGCCAGGTCTAGGCTGGCAGGAAGAGGCAAGGGAAACTCTCCCTGTACAGGGAGCTCCTGGCCCCCATGCCATGAATGTGGAGTAGGGGCCAGGAGCTCCCTGCTGCTGGGGCAGGGAGACATTGTCCCCACCTGGGCTCTGGTGGTAGAGCCCATACCAGCAGCAGGCAGGTCCTGGGGGTAGAGAGCCATCTCCCACCCCCTGCTTCCTAGCTGAGCAGGAGCAGATTTGCTCCTGGTTGGCTGTCTAAAAGTGCCTTACTACACATTAATTACTCTGCAGTCAATTTTCTACTTGCATTTGCAGGTAGCAAATTAACTGCCAAGTAGAGCAACTGAAAAGGAGAGTAGGGTCTACATGTGTAGGTGGTGATGCTTACTACAAAGTAATTTGCTGTACTTCACAGTAAAGCATCTTGTGTAGACATGCCCAGCTGGTACTTTAGCTCCACTCCAGCTGGAAGCTTGTTGGTAGTCACATGTAGCATGGTAAGGAATATTGAGAAGAGTGTAAGAGCAATGACACAGCCTTGTTTAACTTTGAGGTTAAGACTGAATTTATCCATGATAGATCCATTACAGAGAACAGAACCACTGCTCGCATAGCATCATAGAGCAGGAAAGGAATGGTGACAAATTTCAGTGAGTATCTGTGCCTCAGAAGGATCCTCCACAATGTTTCTCAATTGACAGTCAAAATTTCCATGAGGTCAAAGAAGGACACAGAGAGAGGTCTATGTTGTTCCTGGCATTTTCTCCTGCAGCTGGCAAACAGTGAAGGTCACATCAGCTGTGTCTTTTGATGCCCAAACCCACAATGAGGTTCCAGGAAGAGCTCTTAAGCAAGTGGAAAGAGATGGTTCAGAAGGGTTCTTGCAATGATCTTTCCTATAAGTGATTCATCTGTAATTTCTACAGTTGAATCTGTCTCCTTTCTTGAAAATTGTCATGATCATGGCATCCCTGGGATCATCTGGGGTTTTCCACTGGCTTCAGCTATCTGTTTACAGTGGTGCCAGATGACAGACTAAGGAGCAATGGTGTCAAGTTACAACAAAGGAAGTGCAAGTTAGCTATGAGGAAACACTTTCTCACTAGGAGGGAAGTAAAGCACTGGAGCAATTTAGCCAAAGAGGTTATGGAATTTCCATCCTTGAAGGTTTTTAAGACCTGTGTAGACAAAGCCTTGGCTGAGGTGATATACTTGGGGATGCTTTGAGAAGATGACTGGGATAGATGGTGACTAGATGGTGACTAGATCCTCATGGTGACCAGATCCTGAGGTCCCTTCCAAGCCTAATTTTCTATGATTGTATGTTGAATAATCTGTCTATGCAAGTGTCCTTTCTGAAGCTGTTGGAATTCTCTGTTAAGTAAAATACTCTTGAACTAGAAACATGGCAAAATCATGCCACCCATAATTAGTTGCTAGTCATGATGACTTTTTCCTAGTTGTCAAAATACTGGGCACTGTCCTCATTTTAAGAGATCGGTGTTGTTGTCATCTAAGCAATATCAGCCTCGTTTCATGTTTATTATTTTGCTTAGTTACTCCATCAAGTGAATAGTATATTTTGTAATGTCAATTTCTTTATTTACAACCACATTAATCAGAATTAGTGACAATGTCTTATTATGCAGCATTTGCCAGTATTGGTAATACCTAGGCACCTGTGCGTTTGCATGAACAGTTGCTATTCACTATGAGTAATTATGCATCAAGGCTTCACCTACTCAATGGTTGTACAACAATTTCACTTTCAGCTCCTTGCCAGGATGTTTTATGATTCAATGCTAATTAGCTTTTAAAAATTCTACACAAGAAACTGCTTTATCTCTGGTAAGAAAAATAGCTTCCATCTCTGAGGTTAGGTTGGCTTAGAAACTTAAGATGTTTATATTTTTTATGACAGGTCATGATCTAAGAAATGCCATGACTCCTAATGGCCACACTGTAATAAAGAAAGACAAGTCAGTTTTTCTAGGCTGTGAGAGGAGTTGTCCTATAGCAATTATCTGTAATGTTCCACCCAGCAAGGGCATAACTCTCCAAAGCATTACTTCTTAGATTTAGCTTCAAGACATGAAAAAAGAAGTGTTAACTGTGCTAAACTGAGACAAACAACCTGAAAAATCTGGCCCATAATCTTGGATTAAGTCATCTTTAGCTCCACCACTTGGTAATAACCCAGAATTATGAATTTGCATAGGTGGTATTTAAAGCAGTAAAACAAGCTGCTCGCCAGTTTGGTTGGCGATACCCTAGATACTATGATACCAATAGCTAGGGTGCTTTGATAATTAGCTTTCACAGATTCATGTGACCCTCTGTAGACCCACTTAATCAGAGCCTACCTGCTGGATGCTGAGCTAATGGAAGGAACTGGGCATATCTACACGTGGCCCTGTAGCGCTGTTGTTACTGTACTGTCATTTAGTACTTCCTTTTGGATGGCATACTGCACTGTGCCAGCCATGTACTACACTGTGCCAGCCAACCAGCCACATACTGCTCTGTGCCAGCCACATTTTGCACTGTGCCAACCACATAGTTACTTTTAGCTGCTACATTGCCATAGCAGTGTGCTGTAACAAGGGAGCATCTTGCTATGGTGATGTAGCTGTGGTATTACTGTTTTTGCTTGTTGATGCTACGTCGCCATCGCTCATTGTTACTCTCTTCGTCTCGGTTGCGTTCTTCTGTAGTGGTTGGTTTCCTAGAATCATTTGGGCATCTTTTACCTAAATAAATTTTGCAGGGGGCCAAGGCATTGGTGATACCTTTTGTATCTTCTTATTTCTTCCTATGGCACATTGTATATGAAGCCTTTGTTTAAAAACAAAAATCCACCTAAAGCTCCTAATTTATTAGGCTCTTGTGGGGTGCTCCATTGCTTGTACTGTGCAGGATGGGCCAGATTGCATGCTCCAGTGGTTCTTTGAACGTAACACGTTCCTTTGAAGTTGCAGGGGACCAGATTGGGGTGCTACAACAGTTAATGGAAATCAAGTTTCCAGGGCGCTCATCATATCTTTTGAAGGGTACTGTAAGGCATGAGGAGATAAGCAGATAAACTAAGCAGATAAACCAGGCTCAGGCTTTTCCCTGTCTGGACAATCCCACATCCCTACAACCAAGCCCCTGTGTTAAGGAGGCAAGCACTGTAATATATAAACTAGTTTTTGAAATTGAGTGGCACTCAAGTTGCAAAACCTGTGGAGGAGTGCCTCAAGTCCAGTGAAAGGTGCCTTGAATCCAAAATGACATGAGGCGTATCGGCAGGAAACCCACTCCCACTGATTTTTCCCAGCTGACCGGGGGATGGAGGAAGCTTCGGCTGAGGGCTGAGACGAGTGTCTGTTCAGGGTGCCAGGCTCAGCAGAAGTGATAGGGTCAAATCCCTGCTCTGCTGTCCTTCCCTCACTGGCCCTGGGGCCTCCAGCTGTGAGAAGCAGTTATGGTGAGTGCCTGGCAGGGCTGAGGGTAGGGATGCCAGGGGTAAACACTGCCTTCTAGGCACTTCTGCTCCATGCTTACCCCCAGGGATCTTCCCCAAGTCTGGGAGGGACACACCTGATGTCTCCAGCACTGTTTCCAACAAAGCCCAGTATCCCGCACTGCCACTTACTGAAGACTTTAGCTAGAGTGGTGCAAGAAGACCCCTGAGATTCCCCTGACCCCACATCAGCCAGAGACAGCAGCAGGCAAGTTGCCCCTTCTTACACTCACAGACAACTTCTTCTGGAAAGGATGAGAGAGAATGGGAGGGGACATGCCTACACTGGAGCAGAGAGGGGTGCCAAGAGTGGGGACAAGCTGCTGGCATGTGACCTTCACTATGGAAGGAGGGTCTCCACACCACTTAAACATGCC
Source organism: Caiman crocodilus (assembly GCA_030014935.1). Classification (NCBI taxonomy): domain Eukaryota; kingdom Metazoa; phylum Chordata; order Crocodylia; family Alligatoridae; genus Caiman; species Caiman crocodilus. The sequence goes on along the minus strand of JAGPOW010001296.1, from coordinate 74,532,647 downwards.
ATGGATCCACCCGCGCTGTGTATCCTGCAGTACTACATACTTCTGAATTTGACTTTAGGCTATTACAAGTAACTGTTCCCAGTCAGCATTGCAGATATTCAACAGAGGTTTTAGCTTTACAGCTGCTGTCACCCTAATTCTTAGCGACCTGGTATAAGAGGAGATATTTGCCATGGTGTTTGAGAAATAAAAAAGTTCAGACCTCATTAAAACAATTGAGAAAACTCCTTAGCTATAATGACAGGGTCTCCAGCTGTCTGAAATCAATCCCAAAACTTTGCAGTGTTTACAAAAACTATTCACCCATGTTGTGAACAGCTACTCTCAGTTCACATATTTCAGGATGGGAAGGTGTAGTTCCTTTCTCTGATATGCAAAGGCTGTAGTTGGTAGTTTGATCTAGTGGCTCTATGGTACAGATTTCACATGACAACACAGAAAGCCATTCTGAGCTCAGTGCCTCTTTTAGTGCTTTCCTGGTTTGATTATAACATGAAAATAAAGCTATATTTAGGTACAGAATTAAGAATGACCTGATTTTCAGAGGTGTGTAAGTTACCTGGTGGTCCACACTTTTTAAGATCACATCCTTTTCCTTAAGTATCTAAATATACAGGTTTTCCATTGCTTATTCACTCAAGTCTAAAAATTTTGTCCCTTTATTAGGAAGCCGCCATACCTAATTGAATCACAGTTATATAATTGCAAATTATATGCCAATGCACTCAGCTTTGCCCAGGTACTTAGCAAATGAAGTCCTCTGTGTTGCCTGCTACTGCAAGTTGGAAGCAGATTCTGTTCCCAATCCATTTCTTCCTCTTGTTTTTAGAATAAATTTGGCATACCGTAACAATCTGACATATAATTGTGTGATGGGTAACAGGTACCAGCAGGTCAGAAAGGTTTCTTGCATTGGATTTTAAAAAGTATTTGACAGTAACTAAAGTCCAGATTCAGAAAAAAAGGTAAGCTTTAAATGTACTTGAGTATGTACTTCAAGTGAAGCATGACACCCTACAGGGCCTTAAATGCTGTATGTAGTGTAGAAAGTAAATGTACACAGGGCAACATAAAAATCCTCCAAAGTAAATTTAAGAGAAAATTCCTAAGTATAAGAGCAGTGGGACAAAAGAACAAGCTGCTCAGATAAGTTATGGAATCTTCTCCCTTGGAGGTTTTCAAGAAGATGAAGGATGGGCATCTGTCTAGTATGATTCAAGAATCATACCACTACTACTACATGCTGCATCTGTCCTTGGTTTGGACTAAATAGGTGCTTCTCCACAAGCATGCCTGCAGTGCTGCAGTTTGCATTGCTGCAGTCCCATCTGTGTGCAGTCCCATCTGTGACACCACAGACCACATGCATCACACGTGCAGGCATTTGCCGTGCTGCAAATTAACGGTTCGGTGGGGTTTTTGACACCAGGATATCCTGGTGTAAAAAAAAAAAAAAATGACAAAAAAAAAGCAGGATGGTGCACATGAAGGCAGCATGCACAACCCAAAACTGGAGCCTGGCTGGCCAGACCAGGCTTTGGCTGCTGGCCAGGCTCTGCATTCCTGGATCATTACCACTGCAGCCCCAGGAGTCCTCCAGGAACCCAGGTAAGGCTAATGGGGCCATCTCAGGTGCTAGCCCCAGACTCCCTCATCCAGGACAATTTGCAGCATTCCAGGGCATGTATGCAGAGCAGTTCCCCAGGGAGAGGTAGCAGTGGCACAACAAAGTATCTCTGCTCTTTGTCCCCGAGAAATGCACATACACACTTGTCTGGACTTGCCCAATGACTTTTAAGGTCTCTTTCTCAAACTTCATGACCCTAATTCCATTAGAGACAAAGAAAAGACTCCCATTGACTTTCATGTGCTTTGGATCACTTCCAAACTAATGTTTCTGCAGTGACACATAATATGAATCATTCATGTGTCTTTTTTTTTTCTTTTTTGCTTTAAGCAAGAACAGAAATTGTGAATCCAGTGCCATCATGCTCATTAACTCAGAGCACAAATTGCTGTAATTATTATTATTATTATTATTTTGCCATGCAGGAAGGCTCCTCTAAAAACCAAAGGATTTTTTGACATTTCACAAAATGTGGCGCCTAAATCATGGTCAGAGTAATGAACTTTTTGACAAAAAGGAACAATGTACCCATTTCACAAGCTGTGCACTGTTGCAAATATTCTGATTCTTGCTGACAGCAGTCTTGCTATCTAGATTAATTGTGCTTCCAGACTGGGGATATTGAGTTCCTTTTAGACAAATAGCTTTGTAAGCCCCTTTCAGTCTTTTCTGCTTGTCCTCTAGGTTGTCACTGTGTGACTGACATGTCCATGATGTAAACACATAAGGCATACTGATCTACTAAGAGTGCAGCCTTTCTAAATATTCCCCAGGTGCAGTATTGGTCACAGCATCATTATTTTTGATTTTGTGTCTCTCTCCCAGTGAGTAGAGAATACTAAAACATTTCTCAATGGTTACATATCACAATCTCTTTAGCAAAAATAGCAAAACAAATACTGATCATCATATCTACTTGAGTTGACAGTGGGCTTAATTAAAAATATATAATCGTTCATTAACTCTAAAGGTGCTAGGGTGCTTTATTGTTTTGGGGTTTTTTCAGGTATTTGCAGCTTGATCTTATTTTCAGAACTTCTGATTATCCATAGCTCCTATTGACTTCTGACATTTTTGTCCCATTTATACCTCACTTCATTACATGCAGAAGTCCAATTCTCTCCCTAGTATTACTTGGAACTAAAATTATTGGGTTGAATATTTGTGTCCTGACTTTTTACTCAAGGACAAGTCTTAGTGACTTAAATGCTGACTTTCTGAGCTGTATTTAAATATCCGGATACCATGGAACTGAATTGTATATAAATGTAGGAATCTTTCTACCCACTTAGTAAATAGCTTAAATGAAGCACTTTTCTTTTATCTTTGTACTTAAGTAAAGACCTAACTGCCCATGCCTACGGTGGACATACACATTAACAGCAAGACTCTTCTCCACAGGTGCCTAAGAGCTTTTGTCCTTTGTTATCTTCCTGCCAGTTATACTAAATACTTCTTTCTACTATGTTTCATTATTCATAAAATCTGGATTCTACTAGACATCAGTTAGCACAGGTCATGTGCACTGTGCACATCACAGTTTCACTAAAGTCAAGGAAGTGAAATAGTACACTAAGGAATCTGACAGGAGTTAAGTTCGGCTTTTGAACTTCTGCATTGTGTTAGCCTCACAGATCAAACTCAAGCTTAAAGCTAATCAAAGCAGGCCAGTCACTGATGTTCTGGAGTAGGCAGCTGTTCTTTGAAAAAGGTAAGTGAGTCCTTAACAGTCTCTAGTGACTCCATGCTGTCAAAAATATGGTGACTGAGTTCAGCTTGTTTCTATCAGTTCTTTCCACACCTACTGTTTTCAGATGTAGAGCACCAAAGAAAAAACTAAGGGATTCACATAGAGAGTATTTTAAGGTTAGACTATTAGGAGTATATTAAATTTCTTAGAGTTAAGTTTTACACCCCTCAAAGGTCATGTTCCATTATATTTTTATACATAAAAATATTATTCCATTGAATTAGATTAATAATTTCTTAATGATACTCAGCAACTGACTATAAACTAATGCTTATCATTTTAGTATGGCTTTCTAATCCTTTACTTGATCTGAATAGCACATTGCTTTGTGAATAATCCTATTAAAATCTACAGGGATGTGAATTCAGTGAGATCCTATTTAGTATAGCAGATTCTAGTTTTTTTAAGTTTTAAAAGACCTCAATTCAGTCCAGAGACTAGGTCAAAAAAGTCAGCAAAAGTCTGGTGTGGGGTCCTGAGCTGGAGATGGAAAATGTTACTGATGTACTGCAACTCCCAACATAGGACAATAGTGGTAACGCCAACAGCCCTTCTGTGGGCAAATCCATACCCAAAACTTAACAAGTCAAACTAGAGCAGAGATGTCCAAGTTGCATGCCCATGAAAAACAGGGCTTCCTGTGTAGATGAGATGCCTCCCAAAGAAAAAACAGACTGCTGCTGAACAGTTGCCATCACCCAGTGATGGCAACTTTCAATTTTTGCTAATATGGAGGCAAAAAAAAGGCTTGGTCATTTTTTTTCAAAACTCATTTAAAATATTCAGGAAAAAGTTTCTATTTCTTCCAAAATTATGTCAGTAAATCAGTTCCCTCCCTTCCACATTTTGTTTTTCAGGTGACAGTTTTTGGTCACTGTAAACCAAAACAATTGATTTTCAGATTTCTCTTTTATTGAAACATCAAAAAAATGTCATGACAATTTTGACAAAATCCCAAGGTATGCATATCCATTACACTTTTCCATATGGGATAAGAAAATTCCAGTGTACTTAAGTGCTCAGTTCTTTGCTGATGGAACCAGTACAGTGGTTATGTTGAATCAGCACAATCCTAGGCAGGTCCCTCCTTGGGCAGATCTAGGATTTTGAAAAGGAGTGAAAATGGTATGAAACATCATCCCATATAACAAAAAATATATCTAGAATCTAGAAGTTTTGCTAAGATGCCAGGGGCCTACATTTTAAGACTGAAGCAAAAATAAATATAATATTATTGGAATGAGCTCAAAAGAGTCTGCAAGGCTGTGAAATAGGAGCTACATTACCAGAAGCAACTAAAAGCAGAATTGCAGAAGAAAAGCTAACCTGATTAGTGGAACATTAAGACCATTAAAAAGGAGAGAGGGTCATCAATTCTTGTTAAATGAACAGTTCAGAAGGAATCAGATAGATTTTAATGAGCCATGAAGTCAAATCACTCCCTCAGCACTGCCTGAGTAGAAGTACTGCTGCCACTGTCAGGAAGTTGGTTTTGAACCTTGGCTGGTGCAGCAATCAAAGGGGGCAGGGGAGTGCAACTGCACCAGCACACTCCTCTAGATCCATCCACAGGCCACTCTATGTCACTAACCAGTACTGTTCACATTTTGGGGGCACTGGTAGCCAACTGTAAGCTTTTTAAAGAACAAAGAGGTACAGGCTTTTACCTGCTGCAGTACTCCCAAGTGACTTCCTTTGATCAATGGCTTCTGACAATGGTAGCCAGGTTAATTTAAGGCTTCTCCTGTCTCAATTTTTAAGTTCATGTATGAAAACACATGGTAGCATTTATAGGCAGGTGAGGTTCTTTAAGTAAGTGTATTATCTTTTATTACACCAATTAAAGTGTTAGTTGTGGGATACTGTGGGTCAGGAGTGAGAGGGAGCAGCAGGGCTAGGCAGGCTGTGCCTTGGGAGTGAGGAGCAGACACACAAGGACGCAGTGACACAGACAGCACCCAGCTAGTAAGTGGAGGGGAAGAGGCAGGGGGAGAGGGAAGGGTTGGGGGGATAATCAAGGCTCTCATGGTGAGGGAGTAAGTGTGGTAGCAGCAGGGGCTAGGGTGAATAGGGAGGGGGCAGGTCATCCAGAGGTGTGGGGGGAGGCATCATTCCCTGCAACAGTGTGAACCCCGGGGGGAGGCATGGGGGGAACATGCTCCCTGCAGAACAGAGACAGGCTTCCCACTGCAGGCTTGGGGCTTTGTACCCTGCTGCCTTTGCTCCAGGCACTCAGCCACGTGACCCCAGCGTCGCCAGATTCTTAAAAGGGATCTTTCCAGAGATCTCCATCAACCAAAGTTGCACATGCAAACTTTAAGATTCTTAAAGATATCTTTCCAGAGCCACCCATTCTAGCCTTTAAACAAGCACCAGACCTTGCTAATCTCATCATCAGAAGCAAATTCCCTCTGACCCAAACCATACCAAATGGATCCAGGCCATACCAGGACAAGAAATGTAAAACCTGCCAACACATCTTTACCACTCCCACTATAACTACACCTCACAGTTGAACCATCACCATTCTTGACTCTTGCACTTGCATCTCCACTGTTAAATTATATATGAATACATGAAATGTAATATTTCATCCAATGCACAAAATACCCTGATGGAAAATATGCAGGAGAAACCAAACAACAACTGCGTATCTTGTTTACCTGAATGACTGCACACCAAAAATCCATCAAAGACAAAAATATTCCATTATCAGTGGGTGTACTCTTCTCACAAGACAATCCCTCTCTCTCTGATCTCTCTGTTCTAATCCTAAAAGGGAACACACAAAACACCTTTCATAGATGAGCCTACGAACTTCACTTCATAAAACTACTGGATACAAAAAATCATGGACTTAATATAGACATTGGATTTATGAGACATTATAACCTGTTTGACAACTGATTCACCAGGTACCTGCCTGAAGCTAACCACTTGCATTCCTTCACACATTTCAACCCCACTTCCCTCCCTCTCCTCCTATCTCTACCCATTGTCTTCCAAACTTCCACTCATTTACATTTTCATAGATTTCTTGTTACACTTTTAGCTTCTTTTCTACCTCCAAGAACTCAGAACAGCAGCAGAATCCTCCAATGCCTGAAGAAAGAAGTTTATGCTGAAAAGCTTGCAAAGAATGTTTTTCCAACTACTCAGTTGGTCTAATGAAAGATATTCACATCTACACAAAGAATCTTGCCTGTCTATGTCCTTAGACCAACACGGTTACAACCAACAACCCTGATAACCTTCTTAAAATTTGCTAGGTCTTCAGTAGCTGGTGGTCTATATAGCCTAGAGTGTTTGAGAGAAAACGGCCCCTACTAGTATTATTAACTAATTGCTACTGGGCCGGATGATCTTCCACTCACAAATTAGGGCATTCTTCAAGAAATGCAACAACAGATCCAGCTATAGAAAGACAAATGTAATTTCTGAGACATCTAGTCTCTAAAGTAAATTAAACATTTTGAGAAAGGGAAGAAAATCCTTTGACACAATCTTGTAACTCTCTCATGCAAGTAATCCATATGCACACAAGTACTCCCATTGTCTTATATCTGATGATTATTCATTTGAATCAGGATTACTGATGTCAGAAAGAGCCACAAGACTGTTCCCATTATTTTTGCACAGCCTAGAGGTATTCTGGCTTATAATCACCACTGAAAACCAGTCTAAGGGAAAAGACTGACTCTAAAAGAATGATTGCTTTATGGCTTGTACTCTATGTTCACTCCAGCTCCATCAATAAAAGGAGAATATTGCTTCTCTGCTCATTAATTATTTATTACCTGTGATCTGCACCTCTGGACTATTTCTGCTGAAGGACCCACAATGCATTTACAGTAATTCATCAAACTCAGATGCTTTCACATTCCCTCTAAAGCTATCAACTGGAATGCCAGCTGTCCAGATAGACCCAGGGAAGTCCTGATTTATTTGAGCTGCTCTTACAGCAGACAGACTGTTGTAGTGCAACAGAAAGAACTAATGCAGTAATTGATGTAAAGGGAAAATAAGTAATATAGTCACATACTCCCTAAAACATTAAAAAATGCCAAATAAAGAAAAGAAAGCAACAGGTTTTGTGATGCCCAACCATGTGGTTAGTGAAATGAAGGCAGGTGGAAATAGATTAACTCTAACTTTTTATAGCAATCCAGCCATTACAGATTTTGATTAGAGCATTCACCATCTTAACTTTCCTTAGAGTCATACACATACCTCCTAAAAATCAAGCAGATGTTAATATTCTTCAGCTGGAATTGATGCTGCAAGATAATACAAACAGTCTTATTTTGCCCCTGGAAGAAACTTTTCTGTTTTGTGTTCTATATTAACCTAATTTTTCAAAGATTTATATGCAAGAATCAATACAGTATGCTAAATAAGGCTGATGTGAGTAGAAATATTCATATGGATAAGGAGAGTTTCCTAATGTGAGATTACTGAAACCCATCTTCTATACTTTCAATGTCCATCAATTGCAATCATTAGATTCTGTATATTCTCACATCATTAACCATGTCTGTGAAACAGCCACAGCTATGATGGTTTCCTCTCCTTTGTTTGTTTTGTTTATTTTCAACCTTACTCCCTTGATTTCTCAATTGTTTTTGCATTTATAGGTGTAATGTGAAGCAAATGTATAACTAATATTGTTTTTTCACTTTAGCTTATAGATGAGGCATAGATATAATAGCTTAGTATAGTAACATCATCACTGGCAGCCATGGAAGACCAGGGAGATTGCACCTTTGGTAGGTTATTGAGTACCTCTGATGCCTTGCCTTTAGTACAGTATAAGAAAAACATATCAGAGATTTAGAGGATATGATGCACTTTAACCTATTTCTTATATTGTTCATTACTATTATATTGTCCATCCGTCTTGAGGAAAATCCTTGAAAAAATTATCAAGGATCGCATCTATGAGGGACCAGTAGGGGAGATCATGCCCAGGGGAAATCAACATGGGTTCATCAAAGGCAGGTCTTGCCAGACCAACCTGATGGCCTTTTATGACCAGGTAACCAAGTCCCTGGATGATGGTGTCGCCATGGACTTTAAGAAGGCTTTTGGCACTGTCTCTCACCCCATTCTCATTAATACATTGAGTGATGGTGGCATTGATGCCTACGCAGTTGGATGGGTCAGAAATTGGCTGATGGGGTGCACACAGAGAGTGGTGGTGGATGGGTCATACTCGACCTGGCGGGATGTGAATAGTGCGGTCCTCCAGGGCTTGGTCCTGGGGCCTACCCTGTTCAACATCTTCATCAGCAACTTGGACAAGAGGTTGGAAAACACTCTGTCCAAGTTTCCTGATGACACCAAGATGTGGGGAGAGGTAGGCATGCTCAAAGGGAGAGAGAGAGGCTGCAATTAGATTTAGACAGACTACAGAAGTAGGAGGATGGTAATAGGATGGGTTTCAATGTGGATAAGTGCAGGGTGCTGCACCTGGGGAGAAGAAATCCACAGCATACATACAAGCTGGGGAGCTCCCCACTTGTGAGCACAGATGTGGAAAGGGATCTTGGAGTCATTATTGACTCCAAGATGAACATGAACCGGCAATGCCAGACCGCAGCCGGCAAAGCGAACTGCGCCTTGTCGTGCGTTTAAAGATGCATCTCAAGCCAGTCCAGAGAGGTGATACTCCCCACGACATTAGTTCGGCCTCAATTGGAGTACTGCATCCAGTTCTGGGCACTGCACTTTAAGAAAAAGGCTATGCCTATCTCCGTCCTCTCTTTAATCACGCTTCACATATTTAAGAAAAAGGGCTATGCCCTTTTCAGGAAAGATAGGGTGGGGAAGTGAGGCGGTGGGGTTGCGCTCTATGTTAAAAAGTGCTTCTCTGCAGTGAGCATTAACTTGGGGGCGACTGACGACCAGGTGGAAGCGATTTGGGTCAGGCTGCAAGGAGGACGAGGGGAAAGGGACTTAA
>JAGPOW010001296.1:74507429-74523211 GCA_030014935.1 Caiman crocodilus | reverse complement strand
TGACCCCAGCACTTTTTTCCTGCCATTGGCAGGGGGTCAGACTAGATGGCCTGCTCTAGGCCCCTTCTGACCCTAGTTACTATGAAACTATGAAACTATTAGAAGGATATGGCCTGCCTTGAGAGGGTTCAGAGCAGGGCCTGAACCAACCCTTGGTTGGAGAGCAACAGGGCAGGCCCTATGAGGAGAGGCTGAGGGACCTGAACCTGTTCAGCCTCAGCAAACGGAAGCTGAGGGGAGATTTGGTGGCTGCCTACAAATTCGTTAGGGGAGAGCAGCAACAAATAGGAAGGGTCCTATTCCCTACAACAGCACCTGAGGTGACGAGGACCAATGGCTGGAAGCTGCTGGAGAATAGGTTAGAGATTAGGAGGCACTATTTCACTGTTAGGGTGGCTAGGATCTGGAACCAACTTCCTAGGGAAGTGGTCCTCGCTCCTATCTTGGGTAAATTCAAAAAGAGGTTGAATGAACACCTATCTGGGGTCGTGTGATCTCAGCGTGTGCTCCAGCCAGTGGTGGGAGGTCAGACTAGATGATCTATTTAGGTCCCTTCTGACCCCTAACTGCTATGAAACTATGAAACTATGAATTACAGTTATAAAATTATAATGCAAAGCGTATACATAAAATGTAAATCCCTCGGATCTGGATGCCATCATATAAATGTGTATAAGATAAGAGATGTCATGTTGGATCAGACCATATGTCCATCCTGGCCAGTATTCTATACCTCAGAATGGCACAGAGCAGATACTGAAGGGGAGAGTATTTATATAGGGCCTATGTAGGCTAACCTATCCCCTGACTACTTTCCTTAAAACTTCCAGTATTTAGGAGACGAGGAACACATGCACCCAAAACTGTCATGTTTACTGCCCATTGATGGATTTCACTTGCATAAATTTATCCAATTCTCTTTTGAATATGTCAATGAGTTCCACAAGTTAAGTACATGTTGTATAAAAAAGAACATGCTTATTTTAGTTTAAACCTGCTTCCTAGTAATTTCCTTGTGTGTCCTCTATTATGAGAGATGGTAAATAGTAAATCACTATTTACTTTCTCCACACCATTATTTTACAGAACACTTTCATATCCCCCTCAGTTGGCTTTTTTCAAAGCTGAAAAGTCTGAAAAAAGTATGTAAGTTATTTGAATTAAGAGAAACAGAACTCCATCATTTGCACAAATTAAAATTATTTATAAAGACGTATCATATCTAGCTGTTTTATCTTGTACAGGATATTGTGACCTAAAGATGAGAATGGTCAAGATGAGCGATTTCTGCTGGTAATAAAGGGCACCTAAACATTTTCATTGAGGCTTCCATAACATATTTTAATTACAGCACGCTGGAGCAGACTCAATTAATTGAGTCTGCTGGAGTGTGGTCATTACTGGGCTCCAGCAGACTCCAGCATCGTGTGCATTAGTGTCCACATACTGAAAAATGGTGCTCATTGAATGAGCTCATTGAATGAGCTTTAGTAAAAGCACCCCTTCTCAAATTGTTCAGCATGAGGACACTGATACACATGGTACTCTGGGCACTCTAATAGAGTGGCTCTCGGAGCCAATCTAATTAAAGCACCCTCCCTTCCTCCCACCTCCAGGAGCATGTGCATAAACGCCCCAAAGTCTTGCCTAACTTTGGTGTCCCAGGGACAGCAGGTCACATGGGCCACAAGTGGCAGAGGCTACCCCCTTCCCCCCCTATCCTGCTCTGGAATTCCTCTCTAATATGTGGGCTGCATCAATGACACTTGAAACCCTGAGCCACACCCCCAAAGACCCGCCCCCCCTTCCCCCCCGCAGCCTCTGGCAGTGGCATACATTCCCTCACCTGCTACATGGGCTGTACTGGCAGCCAACAAATCCCCACCTCCCCACATCCCGTGCAGGTGGCATGCAGGCCCCCCACTCCTATACAAAGGATCTGTCAGTGGCATGCATCCCAGGCTTTGTCACTCTGCAAGTCAGTAGAAGAAGCAGCTGCCATATCCCACAAGCTGCATGTTAACCACAAGTCACATGCTAGCCCCTTGCCACAGTTGGACAGTCCTGGCAGTAATATCCGCAGCAAGGGGAATTTACCCTGCTCATTTCCTCCATATGTTCACATTTAAATTCTGTCAGATTGGGCAGTTTCCATCTCAAACTATGCTTGCTAGATCTAATGGGTAACTAAGCAGAACTTTCTCATCCAGGGTACCAAAGTCTTTAATAAATAACGTTACTAATGTTACTACTATTATGATAGGAGGCATATTTTAACTATGTTCATATTCATTAGAAAGTCTACTCAGCACTGCCACTACTTTCTCCACACATCAAAGGGTGAATCTACATTGGAAGGAATTTGAGATATCGTTATATCATCTTTCAGATGACAAACAATAGCCATATTGAATTAAGGGTATTGAATGTCTACTTTTTAAATGCCAGCCTAAACAAACTTGTTCTCAGAGGACCCAAAATACATTTAAATCAATTAGAGCGCATCAAGACAAGCCTGCATGTGCCTCTTGCAGCATCTGAAAGCAGTTTGAGATGCAGCAAGAGGCACACTAAAAACAAAGAAACATTCCCCATGCTGCATATTTGAAACCCAGGTATCAAAAAACAACACGCGGGAAAAAAAGAAGGGCAGACAAGCCCCCAAGACAAACTGGTGGTGGGCCCTCCAGGAACACGCTGTTCTCTAGCCAGAGCATTTCTGCAGTGATCCTGTTGCTTCAGCCTGAACCCTTTGCATGCAAAGCAAACAAAAGATGGGCAAGGCAGTGGTGGGACCCAGCCCTGGGTGCTATCCCAGGTAAGCAAGGATAGGGTGGGGAGGCTTTGTGGTTTCTGGGGGGGGATTTGTGGGTGTGTGAGTGAGTGTGTGGGGAGTGGTAAGGGGGTATGTGGGGCTTGTATGGGGTGTGGGAGGGATGTCAGGTTTGTGGGAGGGCCACCACACTCCTGCTCCTACTGGCACCAGCCGGGCCATGCTGGTGGTCTGTGTGGTGAGAATGGGCCCAGGTGGACCCAACCTAACCCAGCCCAGCACAGCCCACTTGTGCGCCTTTGCACAGGACCAGGATGTGTGGCTCAGTAAGTGCAGCTCCTGTCCAAAGGCTACAGGTATAGACTGGTTGCTTATCACTTACACCAGTAAAAGTTCAATGTATGTACCAGGCCTAAATGACTGGTCTGGATCACCTCAAGGCATGGGCAAGAGCCTAAGGCTCCATATGGAGGAATCTTTTCAATTGAAAATGGATGTACCTAATAAGACTTCTAGGAGATTTTCTAGCCACTGTTGTTTTTATAACTTAAATCCAACTTAGGCGCTGATGAGGTTGATTTGGATTTCGCCCTGTGTCAAAAGCTGTCCCAAACTGTATAAAAATAACAAGCCCAATTCTGTTCTCAAGCCAGTGTAAAATCATGAATAATTCAACTGGATCAGTGAGGCTACATTACTGGTAAAACTCAAGCACAGGTGAAGAATCAGGCCCAGTATATTACTGTTCCTCTTTATATTGTAAGAATATCTTGTTCTTTAAATTAAAAAATAGTCTATTTTTATTTTAATGGAAATCTCAGTGTTATGGCAAGATGTTTTATGAGTCAAGATATCATTAGTTGTCTGTATGACAACTCATTTTTCATCAAACTGTGATAGTTACTCTTATATTTGGAACAAAACATCAAAAGTGCTCCTTATCACATTTCTAGTAGTACCACTTTCTCATTCTTGTTTTTCATGCTAAAGGATCTTGAGTTATACACAAGAAATGGTACCTGAGCTATAAGAGTACATTTTTTACAAATATAATAATTGAAGGGAAGTGTGAGTGAAGGGATTGAAGTAATTCAATGTACCATAGAAAAAGTAGATCTAAAATGGCAGTGACCTTAACATAATCAAGAATGGACATACAAACAATTGTCAAAACCTATGAAATAGTCTTGTTAAATGTTGAGCTGAACTTAGTAACATAGTAAGCTAGGCTGGAAAAAAAAGAAGTGACTTTAGTGACTCCGTAAGTCTTTTGCTGTACTGCCATCAGGAGCCTGACATTGATTTAGAAACGCTATCAAAGCATTGAACCAACTTCAACAAAGCTGACTGTTCTCTCATTTTCCTCTAGTCTATTTTAAGCATCAGCTAACATTGTTTCTCATGTCTTTCATCTACTTACCAGTCACATTCAGGCATCAGTCAGAATGTCCTGCATCAGCTTTCTGTTTAGGTATTATGTGTGCCCTCTTCCCATGCCATCTTCTCAAGATTTCTCCAAAGCCTTTTTAGTTTACCAACATCAGACTTTACCATGTTAATGCCAGTTCAAGATACAGGTACATCAAAAACTTGTTAAAAAGAAGATTCAGTTACTCTGTGTATTTCTTATTTTCCATTGTCCTATTCTCAATGCCTTTCTGGACATATGGTTTGAAAGTACAGATGGTAATTTGTCTCTTAGTGTGGAATTATGGTCTCTGGTTGGCAAGGGCATAGGGAGAACTGAGAAGCAGAACTGCAGGTCAATTCTGAAGTAATTAATTACAATCATGTAACTTAGAGTTCAGGCTAGTGATCATTCAATTATACTTGCAAGAGACAGAGCACAAATTGATTCTGTCCCAAACAGTTAGCAAGAAAGGTCATTGTGTCTCTTTTTCTATCTTATGAAGGGAGACTGATGAGAGATTTTTCTTACAGAAATTTAGTGAAATTCAATTTAAAGATGTTTTTATATATAATAAAATGTTTAAAGGATTGATACTCACCTAAGTTAATATCCATTAATATTCACAACTTCAGTTTTACATAGAACAGCCAGATTCTCCCACTTTTAACTAGCTTCTTTAGGCTATCATAAAACTTACATATCTAGCATGTAACATGGTATGTTGGAAGATAGCTGAGGAGTAATTAAGTATACATGACATTGCTACTTGACAAATGTGTGTTATTCCACACTACACAATATCCACACATTCCTTAGAACAGTGGTGCTCACAGTTTTGAACCCATGGGCCAGATGAATGATGTGGGGCAATTCCTTGGGCTGGATCAGGCTCCATGCCATCCCTGAGTTCTGGGACCAGGTTCCAGGGCTCCACATCACCTTTGCTCAGCCACAATTAGGCTCTGAGGCCCTTTGCTGATCTCTTGCAGGGCAGGATAAGGTCCCACACCATCCTGGATACTCAATGAAGCACATAGGGCCATGTTCTGGGGTGCTTCTCACAGATCCATGGGAGCACCGTGGACCAGATGACATGGTGCCAGGGGCCAAATCTGGCCCACAAGCCAGGGGCTGAGCATCTTTAGCATAGGAAAAGAAGGGAGTTAAAAGGGAAAGTAATTATGCTTTTCTGGATGCAGTCAATACAGGGCACTGTTATTTATAGCAATCTCGACAGCTATTGCTGTCTTCCTGTCCGAGTTATATTTTTTTTGTTTTCAGGATGACCTGACCGTACAGTAAAAGGCAGGGTGCTGGTTATCTAAAAAGTTTGATTGTCTGAGAGTTATATCAGCCTCAACCCACAGTGGCAGCCCGCCCTGCCCCACACAGATCTTTTTCCCTTCCCCCCACCCTTTCCCCTGCAGGCTCCCGGCAGCTTCTCTATTGGCATTGTCATTAAGTAATGTAAACAACAGAAATACTTGACGTACAGCCGGATGGACTTGGCAAAGATTCCAGTTGCTAAAGTGAGGATTTGTACTGGGTGATATTGGCAATTCCAGTTAATACAGTATTTCAGTTAGTAAAATGCCGGTTAACATAGCTTTCACTGTATTGTTTTTCTCTTATCAGTCTTAGACTGAAAGAATATCCAGCAGTGCTGTCTATCCAAAGAAAGAAGTGGAGACAATATCACCTCTCCTTCATCCTGTTTTGCCTTCATTGCAATGTTGACTTAGTGGCTCTTGCTCAACTGAAGAAGTTTAAGCTTCAGTTGGGTGGCCCATTAGAGGGGTTGGGGAGAATCTTGAGTGCTGCTGACATTCCAGCTAAGATTGCAACATCTGAAACTATAATTGCTCTTTAGCTGCTAACCTAATTGCTAATACTTGAGTGTTGCATTATAATATGGTTTCTTCCACACAAGTGGAGTAATGCGAATAAAAAAACCCAGGTGAATACAGAAATTGTCAAAATTTTGGTACTGAAAGCAGCTGACGGATCTCTATGAATTAGCATAGAAAGCCCAGTTTAGGCTATAACTAAGTTCTATATTCTGATTTCTAATAGATCTGAAATCAGCCTGACTTTGGAGAGGGGAAGAGTGCAAAAGAGAGAGCTATGAATGAAAGAAATCCAAAAACTCTAGGTGACACCACTCAACTTGTTCATCACTCTTCTTAAATATAGCACTCCTAGTAACTGGAAAGTGAGATTTGAAAGATCAAGGCAAGTAGCATATCTGTTCATGGCAAATGATGGAATCAAATAAAGGCAACAAAGAGTTTAAGTCAGTCTTTTTACTATTAAACTGGGGCATCTACATGTGTGCTTTATTGTAGTGTAGAGTAATTATTAGCTCTGTAGTAAAGTGTCACAGTCTACACTTGCACCAGTATAAAGGCACAGTAAACTATTTAATTCTTCCATAGGATAATACTGTGTAGATGGTGACAAAAAACTCATGGGTAGACAACGACTGGGGATGCAAATTGTACCTAGTCTGCCAACCCAACAGAGGGCCTATTCCATCTCAGTTCAAATTGCTGCTCTCCCAGGTACACAGATAGATCCTGTGCTCAGAAGCAGTTCACTTTGGTACAAACTGCTCTGGAGTTTATTGCATTGCATTAAGTGCATGTATAGATGTACTGTGGCCTAAACCTAGTCTCCTGGGTTCCATTGAATGCTGAGGTGAACTCCCAATTTTCAAATTAATCAAGTTCTAGTGATGTAGTAGTAAGTGACAGACAGCGCTGCCCTAATTAAAGGACACTAAGCAGTGTGGAGCAAGGCTCTATGTTTTACCTGCCTAAATCTTAGCAAAAAATAGTTTGCTAGAAGTAAACTTTTTGGAGTGCAGGAGGTTTGGAGTAGCACAACACAATAAAAGAAAAACAATACAATATTTTAATTTATTGGCGTATGTCTAACAGGAAGATGCACCACATGTAACATAAGCCAGTCCACTAATTAAGCTTCTGTAGGGAGGTTTTCTGCCACAAACCTAGACTTCCTAGGCTGCTTCTGTGATAGAGGATAGATGAGACAGATAATCAAATGACTACATCTATGCAAGAGGCAAGGATTTTTGTGAGTGATGTCTTTTATTAGACCATCTGCATGGCTGGGATAGTCAGATCTGAAGAGGAATTCACTGAATTCTAAGGGCCTTCCTACACATTGCATGTAGCATGTGCAAATTTTAATTTGTGTTAAAAATAGCACGTTGTCCCAGGGGAGCCAGGGTTACAGGAGGACCCCAGGCCAAAATGAAAGAAAGCTCCACTTACCCCCTGCAGGGGCCCAAAGGCGTGAGGAAACACACGCAGCAAAACCGCCCACACAGTTCATCAGCCATGCTCATATCCAGCCTTTATCACCACTGTGTGGCATCACCTGGCCCCAGCTGGATATGGGCACGGCTGACAAACTGCGTGGGCGGTTTTGTCGCGCACATTTCCCCACACCTTTCAGCCCCTGCAGGAGGTAAGTGGGGCTTTCTTTCATTTTGATCTGGGGTCCTCCTGTAACCCCGGCTCCCCTGGGATACATACATCCCTGTAGCACTGCTCTGACCTGCTCCTTAAGGGCTGGTGAGTAAGGGCATGGCTAGGCATCAAGCTGTCTTTGTGCCTGCCCAGCTTGTCTGCTATTGGAGGCAAGATAGGTCTTCCAGATTGTGGGTAGGTGGGACCTTGCAGGATCGCATCAGGCCCTGCTATCCCTTGCCCCCCTTAATCAAGCCTACTGTCCCCCACCAGCCTGAATCAGATCACTGCTGTGCCTGCACCCTCTCCATTCCTAAGGATCCTCTACAGATGAGCTGCAAGGGCAAGGGCAAGGGCAAGGGTGGGGAGATAGAGGGGGAGCTCTGGGGGTGGGAAAGTGCCTGGAATGGGAGGAAACGGCAGATTCTTACCTTTAGGTTCTCCCCTGCCTGCCCCCACTGTCACTATGGAGGAAAACAGAGCTTCGAGCAGTGCCTCTTGGGATGCTAGAGGACCACTCCCAACTGGTTTGGGGCCGGTGAAGCATTCACACAAGCTACTCTTGATGGAAAAAGATTATTTCTGAGCTGCTCAGAGAGCTCTTCTTAGCACATTTTTCCCTGCCCTAATATGTGGATGCTCCTGTTTTAAGGGACCTTAACACATATTTCGGTTTGCATGGAACGACACCCTAAAGCTTGTCCATGTCCATCCCAACCATGCAGCAGTTGATCTAATAAAAGACATCACTCATAAAAAGCCCTGCCTCTCTCATATTGCCTGGACCATCACAAATACAACAGCTCTCTGACATGACTAAAGCTATGCATTGTTTTTATATTTTATTGTTGTAGTTCAATTTTATTCTGAAATGGCTTCCTACAGTATTCCTTAGACAAATGTAATTTCACGGTCTTCAATATCTGTCTGTTGAATAATCACTTTCTTTCATTTATAAATGAAAAACTCAATATGATCCCTGCCTGTCAAATCTAGGTAATTACTCAATGCTGGGTAAATTATCAATTAGTGCAGACTTTTCTAAGGTACATAAAAGGAGGCAACAACCCTCACTGGCAACAGTATGCATTGTCTAAACTTACTCCACGTCTACAAGGGAGTACTACCATGGAAACTCAATTAACCCACTATCTATGTACATCACAACAAAATAGAAGGAACTCTCTCATAGTCGCCCAAAATAACTTATATTATTCTTTTTTTAAGAAGAAAAAGGGGAGGGGAGTATTGCATTAGAGTTTTGAATTGTGAGTGTTGAAAGGTTTTGAATGTACTTTGGGAGGATCATTTTGAGGAACCACAGTCTTGCCTTGTTCATTTTGCCCTTGCTATATTAAACCTATGTTAGCCTTTGGCATATGTACCTGTCAAGGGTATAGTGCACTTATCTGCTGTCCTGCTTGCCTATAATTAAAGAAGATTCTATGGGTGTCATCTATTATCCCAGTGAAGCACGTATAGCTTAGTTCTATTACTTTTGATGACATTCAGAATATGATGCTTCAATTACATTAGTGGTGTTGTAAATTATAGAAAGGAAATTATTTAAGAACTGTAAGCCATGATCTCTGCCATGTGATAGTACACTGTAAACACATCAATTATTCAGCTATTTTATATGGAATACAGTTACTGAATATAAATAATTTTTTAAACCAAAGTAGTGCTGAAGGTCAAGCGACTTGAAAATAATGTGAATCTTACAGATACAGATCAGACTACAACAAGGGCGGTCAATTATTTTGGGCAGAGGGCCACTTACCGAGTTTCAACAAACTGTTGAGGGCCACATGGGTAGCCCCACCTTTTGACAGGTGCCCCACCCCCATTGTTGCTATCTTGGGGCAAGAAGTCCCACCCCTACCCTCTGATCTTTGCCACTGGAAGTGGCACTGGACCTTTGCCCTCCCCTTGCTTCTGGAAATACTCCTTTCAGGAAGAGAGTTTGCCATCTTAGGGGGAAAAAAAACAGATTACATACTAAAAATCAAACACCCATAATAATACAGTTTAATTTAATTTTTAAAAATATTTTTGTCCTGATTTGTTGGCGTTTGTGGTGTATATGCAGAAGCGATTGCGTATGGGAGTTTGCGGAGATGTGTGGATGTGTGGGTAAGGGAGCCATGTAGTGCAGTGTGCCTAGGCAGGCAAGTGGGGAAAGGGGCAGGAGGGAGTGGAAGTGAGGGGCCTGCATCAATGTCCCAGGGCCAGTGCTGGTGAGGCCTAGAGCAAAGTGGTAAGAGAGCAGGACACAGGCTGGCAGAGGTCCATGGAGCTGGACTGGATTGCACCAGCAGAGTGGGGGGGGAATCTGGCCTGGTTCCATAGAGCCCCTGCTGGCCAGGACCCTGCGCTCCTGCGGCTCTGCTCTGGACCTCACCAGCACAGGCCCCAGGACACCAGTGTGGGCCCCATGCTCCCACCTGCCTGCCGTCGACTCCCATGCACCCATTCACTCCCAGTGCCCCCACCCCAGCCCCACAGTACAGCTGGGGAGCAATGTGCAGCCCTGACCCCATGCTCACCTGCAGGGATTGAGCTGGTACTCAGTGTGGGGGGAAAAGCGCTTCCACCATGGCCAGTGCTCCATGTTGCAGACGCTCACAGCCCACATGGAGCTTTCCTGCCTCTGCCACATCACCAGTGGCAATGGAGAGCAGGCACAGGCAGCCCCACACCAGCTACAAGTGGCTGCAGCATGGGGCACTGGCCATGGGGAAGAGGAGTGGCTGTTTTTCTCCCACGCTAAGCACCAACTCATTCCCTGCTGCCACTGCTTGCCTGGGCTCTGAACCAGCTCTGGGCTCACCCATCAGGGCTGAGATGTGGCAAGCTGCTGCTAGGCATGGAGGAAAGCAGCCCTCCCACTTGCTGCTACCAGGCAGTGCTTGGTGCGGCTGCCCACCTGGAGCTCGCACTGTGCTAGGCTATGGTGCGGCTGCTTCACCACCACTTCTGTGCTGCCTACCCCAAGTGCCCACTGGCTCCCTGCTGCATGGCTGGACCATAGGGCTCAGCAGGAGCCGGCCTGGCCCTGAGGACTGGATTGACCCTACCGTCCTCTCCTGGCTCTCTCCCCCCACACACACTTCTTACCCGAATTTCTCATGCTGGTGCAGCCACGAACAGCCCCACAATCCCAGGCCTTGCTAGGCAGGGCCTTCCAGCTGTGGGGGGTGGAGTGGGAGGGGGCAGGCAGTCAAGCCCTGGTGTTGCAGAAGCCTGCTGGGGCTTACCCTGGGTCCTACTGCCCCTGGCTCCTGTCATCTTTGACAGGAACCAGGGGCAGATAAATATTAATTTTCTAAATGTTTTAGGGTTCCTGTGGGCCATATAGAATGGCCTGGCAGGCCAAATCTGCCCCAGGGGACAGATTTTGCCCACACCTGGACTATGAGTTAAATATAACATATCTTTAGTTACAAATATATCACATTGTAATAAAAAATGCCAAAAGTCCTACAAGGAGGAGGTTGATACTTACTAATGTTCAGCCAGTGTATGTTATTAAAACCATTGCTAGACCAAGAAGTATAGGTATTTTGCAAAATATGTTGCTAGATTTTTTTTTAATTTGGGATATTTTGGTTTCATTTTGAATGATTTCATATGCACGTATCAGGTTAATGGAAAATCTCCAAACTAAGGCCTTTCATTTGTCAGGAAAGATGTCAAAGGAGAAAGATAGAGACTCAGAAATATTGAAGAAGTAAAGCAAAAAATCTTCCATATAAGACCTACTACTCACTTGAGCCCTGAGCCTACCAATTCTTCCATGTTAGTGGACGTTCAAACCAAAAAGAGGTGCATTGATCTAATAGGTGCTGATGAAATGCCTTGTAGGATTAGGCATGAATATTTTGTCTGGGGTCTCTCTTCCTTTTAGAAAAAAAATATTGGAGACCCAAATCATTCCTGAGATTAAAAGCTAAAGCAAATCCCCGCTAAAAAACTGGCGTTTCTCTTTGTCCCCTTGGTGTTTAATTGTTTGGTTTTGTTTTAATTTGGAAGAAGAGTTCTGAGGCATGCAAATTTCTAATGTGGGCACCAGTGTTATGGCAGGGGATGACCCCGAGCAGATCAAGAGTGACTACAGGTCTCTGGGTGCAAAGATGAATGGGATGGGGGCACAGATCATGTTCTCCTCAATCCTTCCAGTCAAGCAGATGGGCTGTGGCAGGAGTGGATGCATCCTGCAGATCAGTGCATGGCTGTGCAGGTGGTGTTGCTAGCAGGGATTCAGCTTCTTGACCAGGGGATATTGTTCCAAAAAGAAAGGTTGCTAAGAAGAGATGGGATCCACCTGATAAAGAGAAAGAAGAGCATCTCTGCAGATAGTCTTGCTAACCTAGCAAGGAGGGTTTTAAACTAAGTTCACCAGAGGATGGAGAAAAAAGCCCTGAGGCAAATGGAAAACCAGAAGTCAGGAAAACCAGGGCACAGTTAGAGTTGCAGCTAGCAAGGGACATGAAAGGTAACAAGAAAGGTTTATAGAAGTATGTTAGCAAGAAGAAGGTCTGGGAAAGTGTGGACCTCTTTCTGAATGGGAGAGGCAACCTAGTGACAGATGATGAGGAAAAGGCTGAAGTACTCAATGCCTTTTTTAACTCTTCACAGGCAAGGTCAGCTCCCAGACTACTATACTGGGCAGCACAGTGTGGGGAGAAGATGAGTAGACCGCAGTGGCAAAAGAACAGGTTAGGGACTATTTAGAAAGGCTAGACATGTACAAGTCAAAGTATATTATTTCCACTGCTTTCCCCTCACCTACAAAGCCAGTTATCTCCTCATAGAAAGCAATCAGGTTGGTCAGGCATGACTTGCTCTTGGTGAATCCATAATGACTGTTCCTAATCACCTTCTTCTCCTCCAAGTGCTTAAAAATGGGTTCTTTGAGGCCCTGTTCCATGATTTTTCAGGGACTGAAGTGAGGCAGACTGGTCTGCAGATCCCTGAATCCTCCTTCTTTCCTTTCTTAAAGATGGGCACTATATCTGTACAAGTCATTGGGTCTTGATGCAGTGCATCTGTGGGTGCTGAAGGAGTTGTAAATTGTGATTGCAGAGCTGCTGGCCATTATGTTTGAAAATGTGTGGGGATTGAGGAAGGTCCCAGATGATTTAAAAGGGCAGGTATAGTGCCCAACTTTAAGCAAGCTAGCTGGATTGTTGGGCTAAACAGGTAATAATCAACAGGTCAATGTCTAACTGGCAGCCAGTATCAAGTGGAGTGTACTGGGGTCAGTCCTGGGGCTGATTTTGTTCAACATCTTCATTAATGATCTGGAAGACGGGACGGAATGCACCCTCAGCAAGTTTTCAGATTACACCAAGTTGGGGGGTGTAGTAGATGCACTGGAGGGTAGGTCTAGGATTCGGAGTGACCTAGACAAATTGAAAGATTGGGCCAAAAAAAAATCTCCTGAGGTTCAACAAGGACAAGTGCAAAGTCCTGCACTTAGGATGGAACAGTCCTATGTACCAGTACAGGCTGGGAGCTGACTGGCTGGGCAGAGCTCTGCAGAAAAGGACTTGCAGGTTACAGTGGACAACAAGTTGGATATGAATCAGCACTGTGCCCTTGTTGCCAGAAAAGCTAATCACATACTGGGCTGCCTTAGTAGGAGCATTGCAAATAGATCAAGGGAAGTAATTATTCTACTGTATTCTACATTAGTGAAGCCACATCTGGAGTACTGTGTTATCTATATTGGGGGCCCCAAAATTAAAGATGCGGACAAGTTGGAGGGAGTCCAGCAGAGAGCAACAAAAATGGTTTGGGGTCTGGGGAACATGACTCCTGGGGAGAGGCAGAGGAACTGAGTTTATTTATTCTGCAGAAGAGAAGACTGGGGCAGAATTTGATAGCAGCCTTTACCTAAAGATGCTACATTGCTGTAGTTTGTTGATATGACAATATAACGTATAAAAATACGTCCTGTGCAGTGACAGGACGGTGCACTACCAAAGGGTGGTTCCAAAGAGGATGGAGCTAAACTGTTCTCAGTGATGACAGGACAAGGAGCAATTGTGTCAAGCTGCAGCAAGGGAGGTTGGATATTAGAAAAAATGTTCTCACTAGGAGGGTGGTGAAGCACTGGAACAGGTTACCTAGAGAGGTGGTGAAATCTCAATCCTTGGAGGTTTTAAGGTCTGCCTGGCTGGAATGATCTAAATAGGGATGGTCCTGCTTTGAGCAGGGGTTTGGACTAAATGAGCTCCTAAGGTCCCTTCAAACCCTAATTTTCTATGATTCTGTTATTCTAAACAGAGAATTTACTCTATTCCCTTGCCTTTGTGACCCATGTTTCAGTTTGAGGAATAAAGCTAATATTGTATTCTGCTTTGGGATTGTATGAAAAGATAATAAGCAAGAAAAAAAATACTCTGGGGCAAGTTTTAATTAGCTTAGTAACATGCTTAGTAATAATAGTGTAATAATCCAGTGGTTAAATTGAGGTTACAATTAAGAATGAATTAATAGATGAATAGGCTTGTGACCCATAGGTTTAAATGATTAAATATTCATGTTAATACAAGTGATTATATTGAATTATTAAGCTGACACCAAAGAAATTCTCTTGTGTTAATGTGTGTGAGAATTTTAGGTAGTTCCAGGTTCCCTTCCTCCCCCCAGATGCAGAGCCTGTGTTTTAGGAACATAGCCAAGGTTCTGTGTGTATTGACTTAGCTGGTAAAAGGCCTGGTGTTTCTCAGCCAATAGTACTCCCTGGGTAAGCATCCATTCTGGCCCTTGACCCCCACCGAAAGAAACTGTCCACTCCAGGAAGTGATAGATTCTTCTCCGTGGTGACAGCTCACCTGTTCTCAGTGATGGCAGTTGACAGAACAAGGAACAATCATAGAATCAAAGGACTGGAAGGGACCTGTAAAATCAAGTCCAGTCCCCTGCCATGGGCAGGAGGTTATTGGGCTCAAATGAGCTCAATGAGGTGCTTGTGCAGCCTCCTCTTGAACACCTCCAAGGATGGCAACTGCAGCACATCTCTAGAGAGTGTGTTCCAGATTCTAGTTACCCTTACAGAAAAAAAAGTTTTTCCTTGTGTCCAGCCTAAATGTTTCCTCAAGCGTGTGCCCATTGGGCCTTCGAAGGGATGCCCTCCTGAAGACTTGCTACCCTAGATCTTGGTGTTCACCCCTGACTAACTTGTAGGTATCAAACAAGTCACCTTCCAGTCTTCCTTACTCAGACTGAACAGACCCAGTTCCTGGAGTCTCTTATCATAGTGTTGTAGGTGCCTCATGGTCAAAGCCCCCTGGCTGGAGCATGACAGAGATGCCATAGAGCAGGGGCAGCCAATTTTTTCAGCTAGAGAGCTGCTTAGCAAGCTTTGGTGAGCTGTCCAGGGCTGCAAGTGTTGCCCCCTTGGTCACCATCTTGGGATTGGAAATCTCACTTCCAGCCCCTGACCTTTGCCACCAGAAGTCCCTCCCTTTGCCCTAGAAGTACTCCCTTTTGGAAGTGAGGGTGCTGCCATCTTGAAACTGAAAAAAAACAACCCAAATTATATACTAAAATATAAAACATCTATAATTTACTTTAATTTTATTTTAAACTATTTTTGTCCTGATTTATGTGTGTTTGCATAGTGTATCTAGAGGCAATTACATAATAGTTCAACATACAGTTGCATATTGTGTGTGGGCAGTAAGGGGGTGTATGCAGGAGGATGTGGTTGGGTAATGGGTATGTGTTTGGTGTGGTGTGTATGGTGCGTAGACATGGATAGGTATGGGGGACATGGTTGGGGTGGAGGCTGTGGGAGAT
The DNA here is from genome assembly GCA_030014935.1 of Caiman crocodilus. Lineage (NCBI taxonomy): Eukaryota > Metazoa > Chordata > Crocodylia > Alligatoridae > Caiman > Caiman crocodilus. The sequence goes on along the minus strand of JAGPOW010001296.1, from coordinate 74,507,721 downwards.
GGTAGGGTTTTGGTGGGTGGGGTGTGAAAGAGAGACAGAGACAGAGACATGATGGAGCCAGTGGCCTGAACCTATGCACCTTCCGCAGACTGCTTGTGAGCCTCATGCAGTGCAGCCAAGCAAATCCTGTGCCCAGGCTGTGCCACAGGCCAGCTGGGCACCGTGAGTATGTTCATTTGGATCAAGGAGGCAAGTAGGGAGTGGAATAAAGGCAAATGTACTATAGCTTACACACACACAACAGTTAACAGAAAGATAAATGCGATAAGCAGATAAGGCAATATAAAAGAGC
>JAGPOW010001296.1:74491460-74507329 GCA_030014935.1 Caiman crocodilus | reverse complement strand
AGCTAATATTAACTAATATTATCTATTTAGGCAGAATACCAAATGCCTCCAAGAAGCATACATCATTGCTTATTAAACCCTCTGGTTCTGGCTGTCACAAGGCTGTGTGCTTCTGCTCCTCCACCCTGGGCCCCCACCAGCCCCAGGGCAACATTACGGGCTCCATACTCCCCTGCCACTTCCCTACTTTCCCTCCTGCATGCATGCCCAACACTGCTTCCCAGCTACTGCCAACACTCCCCCAGTCCACCACAGCTTCCTGCCAACCCTGGCTCACCCACTGCTCCCCCCACCCACTACTGCTTCCTGCTGTCCCCCTGCCTGCTGACCTGCTGCCACTTCCCATCCACCTGCCACTCCTCCTGACCTCCTCTGCTTCCCACCCGGCTGCCATTCTGGCTCCAGCCCATCCATCCAGCACCATGTGGTTCCCAGCTACATGGCTGGGACCACACAGTGTGACATAGAACCAGCCCGGCTCAGTGTGGGCCCCACACCGTGGGAGGATTGTGGCAGTTTCTGATCCCTGCCCCCTCCTAGCTGGGCCCTGCTGACTCCATGCTACGTGGCACAACATAGATCTGGCCCAACCCAGGTCCTGCAGCATGAGCTGACCAAAATGGTCTCCCCCTGCTTCCCCCCTCCATCCAATCTTATTTGACTTTCCACTTGAACAGAGGCAGGGCAGGGAACAGCCAAAGGGGCACCAGACCAGAAGCCACAGAGGCATCCAGTTGGGAACTGGGGGTGGGGCCAGGCAAGCGTTGCTACTCAGCTGCTGGGTCCTACTGCTAACTGCCCTTGGGTCCTGCTACCACTGGCACATTGTCATCTTTGACAGGCCGCCATGTGCAGATAATAATTGATTTTCTAAAATTTTTAGGGGCCCCACAGGGCAGATAGAATGGCCTGGCAGGCCGGATCCAGTCTGGCAGCTGTATGTTGCCCACCCTTGCCATAGAGAGCTGATCTGTAGCTACTTCCCATGTCCAGGGAACTTTAAAAGGCTTGGAAGATGGACAGGCTCACTGACAGGCTTGTGAGGCCATTAACAACCTTTTAAATTTTCACGGTTGCAAGCAGGCCCATCAGCCTTGCTTCCCCATGGCAAAGGTTAGGGGGCTACCTGAGAGGCCCCCATACTGAATGGGGTGATCAGGGGTCTGTGCACCCAATCCACCCCTGCTGTTGCCACTTGCACCAGAGGCAAGAGTGAATGGGATCCCTGCAAGTGCCAGCAGGAGCTCATGTCACAGGGGGATGGATGCAGACCTTTAAAGTTTCAGGTGCATCAGTTATCTGGCCCAGAGATCTGCTCCCCAGTACTGGGCTACCCACATACCCTTTAGAGTTTGACCTTTAAATCTCTGCACCTTGGACTTTAAAGGGCACACAGGCAACCTGGGGGCCCTTTAAAGTTGACAGCTCTCAGGCTGCCTGAGGCCATGGAACACAAGGTTTCCCACCAGGGCAGCTCCTGCCCCAGTTGGCAATGAGGACAGAGCAGGTTGCAAGTCCCTGACAACTCAGGCTCAGAGAGTTGTCAGGGAGGCAGCTACTGTCCCTCACTCCTTCCCCTTTGGAGAAAGGGAGGGAGAACAGAGGCTCCTGAAGAGCCTGATCAGACCTTAATTTTCCTGGCACTACAAAGAACTTGCTGCTCGAATCAGCAACTTTTGTCATAGATCCACTCTTTTTGTGGAGGATTATCCATTCTTTTCCTTGGGATAAATCCCTTTAGTTGCTGAGGTCTTACCATTTATTGTCATAAATTTGCATATATCCAGCAACAAAGGCAACATCTGGATAGGACCTAAGTGATGCCCACTTCATAGTTTATATAGGCCAAGCTGTACACCCAGTGGGAAGGCACAGCATTTATGTAATACATAAATATATAGGAAGCAGCAAAGAGGCACTAGGAACAATCTTCTACATGATTAGATCTCGACTCTCTTCTTGCACCAGATGAAATGTTCAAAAGTTAACTTTTTGCAGACAGAAATGCCAAATTGAACAGGAGATAGAATCCAGGGCAGCATTTGACCTGTCCATGAGATTAGAGATGACCAAACAGTAGGGTTTCCAGTGTGCAGATTTCCCCCGCCTAAATTTTGCACCTTTATGTGGAGGAATAAAGTTCTATGAACCCTGAATTTTCTAAGGTGTACAAAAACTGCCAGGGCTGCTGGCGAGAATGTCTTTGGATTTTCTGCTTTGTGATATCTTTACTGCCTAAGGAACTTTGTTCATTTCTGTTGCACTTATTTTCTTGCTTCTCTGTCCTTTTGTCTCTCCTCCAAATCTTCCTCCTCTTGGTCCTTTCTGTCCTGCCACTTTCTTTAGCATATTGTCTTGCTCCTTTTCATCCCATGTGATCTCCACAAATGCAGTCCCTTCAATTTCTTTTGTCTTGGTCAGGAGCCTCTATACTGGAGATCTGTGAGCATATGTTCCCCTGAATGTATCTTTTATCTCTTTTTCTGTGTCTGTCAGTTGCTCAGTGTAGGTATTGGGGTTGCAACCTTCAAGAACACCATATCCAAGGAGATGGAAGGGGAAAAAAAGTCTCCCTCCCCCTCCTTTTACAATTCTTTCTATGAAAATCTTTGCAGAAATAAGCAGAGGGACAAGCTTGTATAAGAACATCCTGCTCCATCATCACCATGAAGTGTCATGGTAAGTAACATAGGGTTCTTATTATAAAACAGAGGAGTCAGACAACAGCCAGAAGACTCAGAGAATTCCATAGCTGCAAGGGAAAGGGGGACAGTTGGAGGGGATTCTGGAGCGTGATTGCAGAACAACAAAGAAAATGTTGCTTAACTTGATACAGAAAGTTGTGGTTATGTAGGATGAGAGTGACAAAGGCTAAGAGAAGACAGATGATCCAGGTGGCTTTGTTGCTTTTGCTCCTGCATGGTCAGGCTGTTTTACAGTGAAGGTGCCAGAGAAGCTAATCATATAGCAATTAGGAGGGGAAAGGAATCATTTCTCAGTGGAAGAAAATGCAGGGAACGGATCAATGTGCATCTCCAAGAACATTTTGTAAAGATTATTCCAAGGGTAAAGGAATGTTTGAATGCTGATGAACAAAATATGCCACGGAGAAGAAAGGCACCTTCCCTTGCCTCTGCCTAGCAGAGCAACCTAATACTCAAGCTCAGAATAGTACTGCTACCCCTTTCCCTGCCTCCATTCAAACACATACTGAGATTGATTTATTTCAGACTGGGGAACTTGGAAATCTGGCACCAAAGCATTTTTTATTATGCTGCTCACATCTCTTAGATATAGTGAAAAATTACCCTTCAAGACTGGAACTTCAGTTTAAAGTTTAATTTTAAAGACCAGAACCAGACCTTAAGGAGAAATTTGTTTGCTTTTGCAGGCTATTTCCTATACAGTTGTTTTTGTTATGCTCTGCATCAGTATATTTTTGTGGGCTTTTTTCCTAATGAATTATATTTCTGATATGTTTGCCCAAAACTATTATTTGGATACTGAAAGTTTTCAGGGAATCACCTGCATTGCCTGGACAGACTCTGTCAATGTTGTTGTCTAACTCTATTAGCGCTCTTCAGGTCTAGTGATACCAGTCGCATCAGGCTTCCTCAGTTTGGGTGGTCTGTGCACACAGTATCCGGATATTGTTGATGCTTTGCCCCTAACAGGATCACTGTTATAAGAAAGAGACTGCAGGCTTTAGATAATAGTGATAAAAAGTTTGGCCAGGTTTATTGTCTACAAACAAGCCTAGACACTAATATCTATGATGATCCAGTTCCAGGTGCTAGCTGATACTAGTTCTCACCAATTACTAAATATCTTTAGATGACATCATCCACATCCTACTTCTCACCAATTAGTGCATCCTTCCTACCAAACAAGAAAACCTGTTCGCCAGGTCATTCTGATCTTTGTTTTGGTGTTTTGTACTGGTCTAATTAATTTATTCTGTACTTGCTGGCCTTGGAGGCACCTCTAAAATTAACAAGCTCCTTTTCCAGCACTTCTGTGCAAGCCATATATTACTACGTTCCTATTCATTGGGGCTTACTTCATTTCATGCTCTTAGCAGGGCCTCCATGTGATTTGTGTCTGTACTGATCAATGGTTGTATTAATCTGTATTCAGTGAGGCCTACAGATACCACATCAGGCAGTAAATAAATCTGATATTCTGTTTTTTCCTATGAAGGAACTGCTATGAAATCAACTAGCTGCCTTAAAAGTTGTTGTCTGAGCATGTGAAAGTCCACGGTATGTAAAAGAGAAAAGGAAATTGCCTTAAGTATCATAAAGATACTAAAAAAAAAAAATTTCAGCAGTGCATATGACTGAGCTTCATTTCACTTTCACTAAATTAATCTCAGCTGCTCTGGGTCTGGTTCTGGTGATCTTGCTATATTGCACAAAGCTCCAGGCTTGCTAAGGGGGCCTTATCACCCTAAAATACCTTTCACCCCTTCCTCATCTTGTTCTGCTAAAGTCATGTTCTCTGAATTAAACACATTATAGCTAGGAAGAAGGTGGGGTCTGGTACTTTGTAGTGTGTGTCCTCTCTTTTCACCCTATAGTAAATTTTCTATAACTGTAAGAATATATAGCCCAGACAAAAGTACTAAGGTACATAACCATTTGGATCATTGTGCTCAAAAACCATTTGCCAATGCCTCTCTGTCTAATTGGGAGGAGGGAATGAGTGAGGCCCCTCAGGGATTTGTACTGGGTCCACTACTGTTTAATATCTCCATTAATGACTCAAAGACTAGGATTAAGTGCATAGTGAGGAAATGCTTAGATGACACCAAAGCTGGGTAAAGTTGCAGAAATTCTGAAGGATGGGATTAGTATTCAGAATGACCTTGATAAACTGGAAAAATGTTCAGAAATTAATTCAATGAAATTCAGTGAGGGTAAAATGAAGTCCTGCAGGTAAGATGGATGAATCACACGAGTAAATTCAAAGTAGGAAACAACTGACTAGGCTGCAGGCTAAAAGATCTGTCCTATTGACTTCGATGGGAGTAGTCTGAAGTTCAGAAGCTCTGCATCCAAATCTTCAAAACTGAGTTAGTCTAACTGTGTTGACTTATAATCGATAAGATAAATAATACATGGTGGTGTCCTTGTTTCCTGATTGAATTAACATACAAGCCTTGCTGTCAAAAACTGTTGAGAGCTGGATTGTGTAAATAAAGGAGGATTTGCTGAATGACTTTGAAATTGCCAGTCTCTGAATATTCATGCCATTTTTTTTTTTTTACTTGCTCAGTATTTACAGGAAAACAACACAAAGAGGATGAAAATAAGAGCAGGCAGAAATCATTTTAAAATCTGACCTGATATTTTCAAGAGCCTTTTACCTTTATTTCTCCATCTCTAGTTACAATACAGATAGGCTACAGTCCTGAGCAGAACCTTGGGGTTTTTTTTATATTGGGGCTTTAGTGACATTTTTATGGTTAAGGTAAAGAGATGGGTCCAGGAACATTCACTGCACATTGCATTAAAGTCTGATTTCTATACCAGGTCAGCTACTCTATTGTGACTGCTTATGTGCACACTCTTGCCCCAGGATAACAGCAAGACCAATCATCCCTCAATGAAAGTGGAAAATTACCTCATATTTACCATGGGATACCAACATACATGCCAATAATTCTTACAGGGTTGCTAAAGTGCTTTACTTTCATACCATAACTTATGTTGCTCTAACTTATTTGTATGGGCATAATCTAAGAATTCTTCATGAAAGGGATAACAAATAATGGGGAAAATAATAATTTATTTTCCCCAATTAATAATAATTTATTTATTTTCCAAAGAAAAATGTAGATTGCAAGAGTGCCCAAACATCTTCTCACCAAGTTCATTCTCCTTTATAACAAAATAATTTTGGAGTTCAGCAAAGCAAAATGAATTTCAATTACTAAACACAAAGATATAAACATCTGTATTTCTAAGGGCCATAATAAATCTTATCTCTTGGAAAAAAAAACCCAAAACAAGCCATCTTGCTGGGTTGATAATTGGATCAATTTTTCACTTATGGGTTGTCAATTCCTTGACATTTTAATGCATGCACAACAGAGCTCAAAAGTATTTTAATTAGCACAGGGGGACTAAAATCTAACCCTACAGTTCTAATTGCAGTGCTAAACCACATTTGAATATCTGTTTACCAAAAAGAAGTTAATTAAAAGCAGGGATCCATACTCTATGCACAGCATTAAACTATAATAGGACAGAATGCAGAGTCTGCAGAAAAATGGAGAACTGAAACGAAGGTGACAATTAAGGCTCTTTATAAGTCTAGCAACTTCCTACTTTCCCAACACTGTTGTTTTTAGAGGTGTTATAATTAGAGTGCAGTCATAAGAAAGTGTCAGGTTTTCTTCTTCAAAGCAAAATTTAGTTGGACATTTAGTAATGAGTCTCTAAACAGCAAACCAAAGAAAAAAAGATGTTCAGAAAGCTGCAGCAGGCTAAGTTTCTAAGTATTTTTTTAGGATGCTCAGCTCCACTGTGATATGGCACAAAATATATTTTACTACACCCCTATACATCCCCATTGGTCATACCTGAAGGCTGATTATGTACTGAAGTACAGAATAAGGCATGGGTGAAGAGGGTAGTGGGGAAAGTGTTAGGAATAGGAGAGGAACAGGACAGCTTATGGCACTCTGCCAAATCATGGGCTGCAACAGGTTCTGAAATTTAGAACGGGCTTCAAGATACATGAGAGACTACAGGAGACCAGGACTGGGAGACCAGAGAAGTGGTATAGGGACATTTTCTTCTCTAGCTCTCTCAGTCTGCTGCGCCTGAATGTTGATCTCAGTGCATCCGGAAGTGTGCAATTAGTTCTGAAATTCAAGTAAAATAAGAAAGGCAGGTGCCCATACTATTGAGTAGCTAAAAAATATTTTAAGTTCAGCCTTTGTTGAACTTTGTTAGCAGAGATACCATAGACAAAGAAAGGGAGATTTGTTCCATTCAAATGCGACTTACTACTTTTTCTCAGAAAGATGTATGAATTTGGGGGCCATACAGTAGCAAATTATGCCAGTAAATCATATTTTAAAAATGCACGGCACTGATTCCAAGCCATTATAATATAATTAAAAACTTGCTACAGTCCATTTAATATGAAGGATTAACTATACTTTTATAAATAAAATAGCAATGTATGTCAATGTATCAGTAAGGCTGCAACAAAGAAAATGAAACTTTTCTACTGTAAATGCAGTTTCAGAAAACTGTCATTTGCAGCTAGCTTTCTCTCAAACTTGACAAAGTACAAGTTGCTCATGAAGACCTATTTATATTCCAAATGAAGCTCTAAATTATAGCCAGTTCTATGTTTCTTCATACCCCCACAACAGTATTTTAAAGTGAGAAAACCTTTTTTAATTTTCTTTAATAACTAAGAAGTAGCTGGAAAATTCTCTCATATGTACATACTATTTGTTAAAAGTATACAGTATCTCAGCTCTCAATACGAGAGGAAAAAATATAAGCCCATGAAAAGAGGGTGCATAACTGTTCTTACCACCAGCACAGAGAGCTCATATTTGATGCTTAAATTATTTTTTATTTAAATATTACACCACCCTAGCACAAAAGCAGTCTGAACCCAGTACTTATTTCAGTTTGCATATCTCTGCAATCCAGAACTCCACCTTTCAAAATGACTGTCAGTTTCTGAAGCTCCACTCAAATAAGTTGCTGCACACAGGGTGTGTGCAATTTTAAGGCATTTTAGCCATATTGAAAGCACATTAAGGGTGCAGGTCTACACATGTGCACCCTTACCATGCCTTAAAAATGGTAATATTTTAGGCTTTTTGCACCTAAATTTAATACCTGCAAAATCAGGTATCAAATTTTAGGCCTGAAATGCTAAAACACCTTAATGCACATATTGACGCACTAAGGCACGTTAATATGCCTTAGCATGTACATGTGTAAACACGCACCTGTCGCCTTAATGTGCACTAAGCAACTAAACATTAAGTTTAGGCATGCATAAAAATGCCCATAGGGATTAAATCTAATCCAAGGGTGATATGCAAGGAAGGGTTATAAATTACATTTTGATACAGGCCCAACTCTAAGTATTTGAAAGAACTAAACCCTTAACTCTGAATTCCACTGACTCCAGAACTATACCACTGTTATAAAGCCAGGCTCAAAATCTATGGGCATCTGGAATTATCTAGAAGTATCATAAACTAGGAGCCATGAGGTATACCACAAAAATTTGATTTTTGAACATAAATAAGCAAGCTCCATTTTGTGTACAGCACCTTTTCATCCTTCATCTCTCACCTCAACCAAGTCTTAAGATGAACACAGGCCAAGTCTTTCTCATATAATTAGTATACAGCATAGAAATTCTCTAAAGTCCCCAAAGGCAATCCTGAACTGGTCGCTTAGGACAGCTTTGTGTGTGCATGCATCACTAGCGTAGTACAGAACAGGTGTACAGACAGTAGGGGTCAATTTGGCCTCAAATCTTAAAGCAGTGTGCAAGATGTCTTATGTAAAATGATTGTTACTGGCGCTGATAATACCCATGATGAGCACACTGCTCAGGTTCCTGATAGAAGTGATTAATTCCAGGTGAAGCAGGTGAAAGAAGCACCTGTCATCATTGAGATCAATGGATTTTGATACCTATTTGATTCAGTCATGTTCTGTTCATTGAAAATGTGTATCTTAGGGAAACTAGTTAAGGATACAGCAAACTTGCATATTTGAGTATGATAGTATCATGCTTGCTGAATGTTGTATTATGGGGAAAGTGATGATTAACTTGGTTCCTGCAGGACCTGCATCATATTTTTTAAGTCATTGCTTTGGAAAGTGCCTTTAGTTAACTTCCTGATCTACAGAGCAGATACAAAAACCAAACTCAGATTCATTCAAGCTCTCACTTTCCCATATGCCAACTAAAACAATCTTTTTCCAATTCCTTGCTGAATTTTCCATGGAAAAATCAATGAGCAATGTGTACAGATTTATAGGTTGTTTGGAAATGATATTTTATAATCATTATGTCAGCTCAAAGTGATGTTTCATGCCCAGATTTCAATTGCTACTTTATAAATGGCATATGGTGTGCTCTAATAGAGCACCATGTTGTCAGCTAAAACAGTTGCAGTTTAAATGACAAAATGCTAAGATGCAAAAGAAAAAACAGGCCCTTTCTATTTAGGAATCAAAGCTAAGAAATCCTTGGGTGAACTAAAAGACACATATTACTCCATTGTGTTTGGGCACCATAAAACACATACAAGTAGGTATAATACCTATCCCAAATAATTTGTAATCTAATTGGAGAAAAGGCACAGCATGGAAGTATGAGAAGAGGAGGGAAGTGACACTAAATTAAAGAGGAGAGCAATAAGAATTGGCTAGCTGTGATAGAAATAAGTTGTTGTTACACTACACCAAGGAGATTTTTGCATGACAGTCAAGCATGCAGGAAAAAGAGTGTTCTTGAAACTCTTCAGTCCCACCCCAAAGATGCCCTAAAATAGATCATTTGATTTATACAAATGGTGCTGCGTGCGGGCTCAAGAAACCCTGAAATGCAATTGTTATTATATCTGGCATGACCACGAGATGAGGCTACCTGGGGGGTAGAAAGGATTGAAACATATATGGGTTTTTCACCTTCTCCCAATACAAACAGTTCTATGTATTCCATATGTAAAGAACAATTCTAGTGACCTCAAGCTTAGTCAGACTATTCCCCAACCATCACCCAGTTATAGAAGTAATATTTGCCTCCACTTTTAAATTTAGGATAGCATATACTTAAAATTGAGAATGTGCTTAAATGCTACCACAAATTAGTATCAACAGCCTGATGGAGAATTGATTCAAGTCTCCAATGGAAAAGCTCCCTTTGATTTCAACAGGTATCAAGTCAGGAGGCAAAAATCTGAAAGCCCCAGTGCCTCTTGCACTACAATGGAGTACATTCACTTATTTTTTATTAAATGCTGGCAAGTCATCTTTAATGCAAATCTTTCCTTCCATTGCAATTGCTCACACAAAATGTTGAGTTAATTGAAAATAAGAAATATGCAAAACGGTGCACAGACCACTATAAGCAGAATATTTAATGGAATGAAGTGGATAAATCATATATTCCTACTTATCTAATGTCTTATAAATGGATCTAAGTCTCATGCCAAGGAATTGTAATGTTTTTGAAATGATAGAGATAGACATGACACACACATTAAGCAGGATGTTACTTTGATCTACTGTAGGCTGTTAACACTTAACAAAACTTTATCTCTTTGGGGGGAAATAGCATTGCTGAACACTATATGAAGTATAACAATAAAGAAAAGTTCAATATCAAACAAAAGCAATTAACAAGGGCTCTTGGTCTTACATTGAATTATACATATAATTAAAAATATCCCAATAAAATGTACAGGGAGAGATCATTATCCCTTGATACTACAAAATGAATACCAAAGTAATCAAAGAGAGTGTGCCCCTGGCAATAGCTGTAGGTTTTTAAAAGTATAATATTTCTGCAATTAGGACAAAAACCTAATGATAAAAGTTCTAAAGTAAAAAGGCCTCACAGGAATACAAACAGCATTTCACAATTAAAAGTCCAGTTCTGCTTTGAAATACATGGGACATAGTTCAGGAAAACAACATAAAAAGCTACTACACCTATCTGCAGTATGAATCAGTGTGGTATCTAGGAACCACAGGAATCTTCTGAATTCACCATTTTCATATCAACACCATAACTTTTCTGCATTAGAACTTATTATTTAAACGATTAACTTCCAATAGAAATAAGACTCCAATAAACAGCCATCCTACATTGTGTTTGGCCACCATAAAACATATACCAGTAGGGGTAGTACCTATGCCAAATACTTTATAATCTAATTGGAGAAAAGGCACAGTGTGGAAGTGTGAGAAGAGGAGGGAGGTGCCACCAAATTAGGGGTAATGAGAGCAATAAAAATCAACTAGCTGTTATAGAAATTCATTGGTTCCATGGAATGTTTTAAATATTATTTTTTAATTAGTGTTAATGAATAAACTAGTAAAATCACTATGCCCAATTGGTTGCATAATCTACCCATTGTTGTTTGGCTGATTTGTTGGGGGCATTAAAGTAGGAATGGGACTTGAAGAAGGTTGTTAATAGATTTATGGTTAATTAATTCAAGGAGGATGTTATGGACTACAAAGTACTGCATAGGTAAAAGCACAGAATTTTGTTGAGAGAAGCAGATGTTCAAGGTTTCCATTGTTGGCATTTTTCAAGAGCTAACTGCCAGTTATGTGAACTGAATGTGCCACATAGCCCACAGTGTGATTTCATAGATTGCATAGACATTAGGACTGGAAGGGACCTCATAAGATCATTGGGTCCTGCCCCACCTGCCCAAGGAGCAAAGGGTCAAAGAATCCCTGGTGAAGGACTGCTCATGGGGATTACAATTAACTAATTAATCCAGAGGGTCATAATCCTCTATGACGCGCAGGTAGTCAGGTTCAAGGCATTGAAGTAAATTAATTTCCTGAGCATTGATCTACTGCCCGACCCCACTCAGTTAGAAAGAGTAGTTACAACTACAACACAGGTAGGTTGAGCAATATATGCTGTATTACACAACAAAACATGCACAACAACTACCTAATTAAATATACCTCTAACACCTGAGCTGCAACACAATAAAATACACCCAATGAAACAATAACCCAATGCACATCCCAAACCCAGTGTCCCTGGTCACACAACTAATCAACTACACATTACAATGAGCTTCAGTCACTACACAGATAACTGCTATTCAACTTCACAGACAACTGAGAAAACAGAGATGGCAGCAAGAACACCCTGGGCCTAGCCAGCAGGAAAAACCCTCTGACAGTCCCTGAGGATTTCTATGTTTTTCCTGCTTAGGTACTCAGCACCTCAAATAGAAAATGGGTGATACTTTACCCAACTTCAGCTTCCACAGCCGAAGCCCAAAGGAAAGTATGAGAGACAGGTTAGTCTCAGTGAGCTCAATCCCAATGACCAGGTCACAGCAAGGAATCTGCACTCGATGAACTCCCACACCCTGAGAGCCCAGACTGTCCAGCCACAGTGAGAGTAGGGCCACACTTGAGCCTGAGCCCCCAGAGCTCCTGCTGGTTGCTCCAGACAGGATTTATTGCCTTCTAATCACCAGGGGTCCGGGTTTTCCATTTCCCACAGAAAAACAGACAAAATCACAGATGCCCTGGTTTTATCAGGGAAAACATGGATTTCTTGTTTTAGCAGAGAAATCCATGGATTCTCCGCTTTTGCAAAGAGCTCTTGCAGAGTAGCACAGCTCCAGCCTGCCAGAGCCAACTGCAAAACGGGCAGGAAACCCCAATCCCTGACCAGAGGGAGAGGGGGGGAGGGCAGGGCCTGAGCCTCTGGGGCAGCCAAGGCTGGGCTCAGGCTCACACTCGCTCTTCGCCTCTGGAGCATGATGGTAAGTGGGGCTGGGGGCTGTAGGGCAGGGCTGGGGAAGACGGTTGGGGGCTGAGAGAGTGGGTTGCACTGCCAGCCCCAGGTGGCATGTTGCAGCCATCCCTATCACCACCCTGCGCTGTGCCACTGCCACCGTGGGGTGGTGGTGGCCAGATGGTATGCAGCCATTCCAACTCTCACCACCTCACCGTGCCACTGCCACCGGCTGCACAGCTCTGAGTACGGCTCTGCAGCAGCAGCAGGAGGTTTTTGCATGCAGTAGAAGTCACCAGTGGTACAGGTGGCCCCACATATATGTGGCAGCAGCCTCCCATGCCAGTGGTAACTGCTGCTGCCTACAAAATCTCCTACTGCTGCTGCAGAGCCATGCTCAGAGCTGTGTGGCTGGTGGCAGTGGTGTGGCATTGGGTGGTGGTGGGGATGGCTGTGTGCTGCCCAGCCACCACCACGCTGCCGCTGCTGCCCAGCGGCCGGCCACACAGTTCTAGGCACAGGTCTGCAGCGGCAGCAGGAGGTTTTGTACGCAGCAGCCACCACTGCCATCACGGCCTTCCAGGTAAGTGGCAGTGCCACATGCAAGCCCAAGTTCCCGCCCCACCCCACCCCGTGCTCCCATCCCTCACGGTGGCTGCAGTGTCAGCCACAGAGATGTGCTCCAGCCACAGGTCAGCCTCCCTCTCCCCCTTCCCCGGGCAGGGGACCACCACACTGTGCCCCGCATCGCTTTCCCACAAAGCCCCCCTGCAGAGAAGCACCTCTCTCCCAAAGCCCCCCTGCTTGTGATGCATCAGTAGATGCAAGCCAGAGTTTTGCCAGCTGTTGGATCACACTGGTGGCTCATAGTCATATTCTGGTCAATCATGACCCCCAAGTCTCTTTCAGACATAGTGTTAGTGAGTGTAGCATTGCCAAGCATGTAAGTGTGATGCGGATTTTTATTGCCGAGGTGGAGCACCTTACATTTTTCCATATTGAATGCCATCATGTTTTCATCCACCCTCCTTGCAAGTCTATTGAGGTTGGTCTGCATCACCAGCCTATCCTCAAGTGTGGACACTTTTCCCTAAAGTTTTGTGTTGTCGGTAAACTTGACCAGTCCATTTTTGACACCAGTTTCCAGAACTGTTATGAAGACATTAAAGAGTACAGGTCTGAGAACAAAGCCTTGGGGGATGCCACTAGTCACTGAGTGACACGTTAATTCAGTTCTGTCAACTACCACTCTCTGGGTCCAATCTCAGAGCCAGTTTCCCAGCCATCAGACTGTGGAGTACTTGAAGCTGTAGTTGCCCAATTTTTCTATGAGGACATCATAGGGCACCAGGTCAAAGGCTTTTTTAAATTCCAAATAAATAATATCAACCTCTTCCCTTTTGTCCAGGTGATACATCACCTGGTCACAGATGGAAATAAGATTGGTCAGGCATGACCTACCCACAACAAACCTGTGCTGGCTATCCCTCGGGTTGGCCAGCACCTCTGAAACAGGATTATTAGCTGGACCAAGGTACAATAGTTTTTCCCCTTAATAACCTGTCCTTGCCCCTTGTAGTAATTGGTGATGCACAGTTTGTTACTACTTTCTAATGACATCATAGATTTGATTTTTGTCAGTTTCCCCAGTATTTACCTTCCTTGACATGCACTTCACAGTAACACTCTAATCACCTTTTTCCAGGCAATACATCAATGCTAATACAAAAATGATGGACATGTTTTTGGAGGCAGCACCACAGAGACTTGGAACTAGATTTTTGCAGCTTCAATTGAGTTACCTATTGCCTTTGCTTGCTCTCTATTTGGCTGCCCTGCAAGATGGAAGATAAGAATGGACAGCCAGCAACAGATTTTCCAACAGAAACTGTCTAATGGGAAGGTGAATTAGATCCCCAAGAAATTTAGCCTGCCCTGCTGGCAGGGAGAGATTCTCTTTGATTGCTTGAAAATATGCCACCTTCTATAGTCTGGTCAGTTGACACCTGTTCTGAGAAGTCCAGTGGAGCTGCTTATTAGCTGCAATTCTGAGCAATTTTAGATATTCCCCTATAATCTTTATTTTTTTTTTACTAGATTCAGGAAACCTGTAAGTAAAGGACAGCCTAAGTTAACAGCTTTGCTTTGAGCAAGGCCTAGGTATCCAGAGCTTCATCACACGATCTCTCTATAAGAACAAAACCAATTTTGCCATCACCAATTTTGTTTCAATTAAAATGATTTCTTATCCAATGACTGTACCTTCCAGCCAGACTCAGCTACCAGCACTGGTCAGTAATACAGTAATTTCTTGGGGCTGGATCCAGTACAGGTCTTGGGACTCTATAAGTTAGAGGCAATGCCACCACTTTTAGGTGCCTGGTTCTGAGAGTGGAATCCAAAATCCAGAGTGAAGTGAATTGCTGCCTATTGTTTGTTGTACAGGGATAATCCAAGCAACACATGAACAGCCTAGAACTAGACACTAGTAACTAGGAAATGCTAAGCCTGGGAGTGAACCTAAAATCCTGTCCCTTTCTGGAGATTTGGCACCACTATTCACTTGGGATATAGAAGCTGTAATCCTCCCAACAGCAGATGCCCATATCTGTTTAGCCACAAGTGCATTTTGTGATGGGCCTAATCCAATTGGACACCTTAAAGGATTTATGGGCTATTTTGCCTGGTGATTTAATCCCTGTGGGATTCAGGGGCCACATCTACACAAGACTCTGCCTGCACAGTTGTTACTGTTACTTGTTTATACAAGTACTAAATGACTATGCAGTAACCCAAGTTACTGCACAGTAGCATTGCCAAATGGCTTTTTTTGTTACACTGCACAGTATCCCAAGACTACTCAGTAGTGTTGCACAGTAGTGTTGCATCACGCTTTCTGCCACATGCTGCTGCTACATAATAGTCATGGGCTACAGTGCAGTCAGTATCTCATGTAGATGCAACCAGGCAGGAGTAAAAGAATGCAGCTCTTTGTGCCAGGGTATTTATGCACATACGCAAAAGCAAACAACAAGTGTCAAGGGAACCTTGAACAGGGAACTAAGAAAGACTCCTACAAGGTTTAGGCACCTTCAAGGTGAGAGAAGGGTTTTGGAAATGCAGTTTTGGACATTGGTGCCTAAAGTCCTCCTAAGTCTTGTCTGAAGCATGTATTGGATTTGACCTTTTGACTTCAGATCAGAAAAGCACTTCAGCAGTTGCTCACATTTAATCATTCATGCCCACTGATAAACCATCTCGTTGGCAATTGAATTTCAACCGTGGTAGAATTTCAGTGACGGTTTTTTCAGGGATGAGTTTATTCCTCTAGACAAAAACAGGCCAATACAGATAAATCAGCTCCTGCTATC
>JAGPOW010001296.1:74473484-74491055 GCA_030014935.1 Caiman crocodilus | reverse complement strand
TCCTAAAGTTTCCCTTATAAGGTTTTGTCTTTGCCCAATGCTGTTGGTTTCTCAAATCTATTTTTTGAATCAAGCCTCTCCATCCAGTTTAGCCTTTGTTTGTTCCCTGACTGAATCTTCCTTTCAGCTTTGCTGTTCCCTGCATTTGTTCAGCTGATTTGCTGTGGGGGGAGTCCTTTTTTATTATTTTTACTCAGTATTGCCTTGTATTGTGATTTATTTTTCCTAAGTGGTCCTGTGACTCTTCAGAGCAGTGTATATATCGTATATTAAAAGTACATCTTGGATGAAATAAGTTGTTGTATATAAAAACCTGTGCCACCCTGTCCTACCTTCTGCCTGGCCTCATTTTAGAAGATGAGGTAAAAGAGTTTCCACGACTTCTAGAGGCAGCTTATTCCATTTTCCCACTGTTCTTCCAATTAGAAAGTTTTTCCCTTGGATGTAATTTAAACCGATGTTATTATAGTTTAATCTATTATTTTTATCCTACCCTCTGTGGTAAAGAACATATTTTCTAGAGCTTCTGTCTTAAATAAGGATGACTGCTCTTTGTAGTTTGTTTCAGTTTTGTTTAACTGAGTTCTTGTATAAATTGCTGTCAGTATCTTCAAACATGGCTTCCCAATGTAGATCCTGGTTCTTGAATGAAATCCATTCATGTACTATTCATTGCAGTTATTAACACCTAAATCCTTATTTAATTAACTACATAAGGCTTCAGCCCTGCAAAGATTTATTTATGTGTAAGCATTATGCAAGCAGTCTTATTGAAGTCAAACGGACCACAAAACATGGGATATTAAACAAATGTGTAAGACCAGGTATTGGCACCTAACTGGTCTGGGCTAAAATTGTCAGCCTTGGACTCCCAATATTAATTTTGCAATTGTACATTTGAAAACACAAATTTGTCATCTTATTTTCACTGGTCTGAAATCATTAGGAGTTGAAGGTCTTAGTACCTGTACAATTCAGGCTATTGATTAAGGTGCTTAAATGGAGGCTAAAAGACCTAAGGTTAAACAACTGAAAATTGATCCTGCATCTTTTAAATTAGTTGGAGCCACTGGACTCAACTTCATTCTTTGTTACAAAGAGAAGTAAATATTGCAATGCTGAAATTTAAATATTTCTATAAATAGTATGCAGCTCTGTGTAGACTATATTCTTTTTATCTTAGTATTCTCAATGGAATTTGACATATGGTACTGAAACAAAGAGATAAACAATTTATTATAACAAGATAATCACACATCCAGGAAATTTCAAGGTACAAGTTGCATTCAGACAGCCTGAGCTGCAAAGGTGTAATATATTTTGTCATATGTAATACTATAACTTCTTTAAATTTTACTATAGTGAAAATCACTGTGGTAAATGATTTTCAGTCTGAAAAAAGTTGCCAACTAATGTCACAATATTACACCTAAAAGACTCACAAAGATTAATGTACCTCTGAAAATTTTAACAGCTCTTATAATTAGAAGGCTGTCTTAGTTTAACGTATATAATATGCATCTGACATTCTGCCGAAGTAGTCTAAGGGCTCATCTACACGAAATACATAATGCACAGAAAACTAATTCAATTGAGCATTAGGGTGTCATGGCAAAATCCATACTAATGTGCAGGAGAATTAGTCTACTGTGCATTAAGCATTGTGAAAAGACTGTGCATCTTTGCTAGTGTGCAGTAGCACCAGTTTCTGTGCGTCTATGTAGTAACTCATATTAGAGGTACTACATAATACACAGCAACAAAGGTGCATTAATGGACATGTAGATGCACCCTTATAAGTGTGTGCTGTGTGCCTCCTTAATGTAATAGGTCAAAAGTGGAAAAAATTCCCTTCATGTCATTTTGAAAAGAAAAGGAAAAAAAGAGTGGAATTATAACTGGTATTTTTATTTTTCTTCAGATACAGCTTATAGAAATGGTCCTAAAGCTGTAAGTTAATGTTACATACTATAGAAGTGGAGAAGCAAATACCAAACGGAACAGACCTGATACAATATTTTTTAATATTATCAGATTTGTGTGTGACCTCTACCCAGGCCTCACAGAAGAGCTTCCCCCAGGCCTAGCAGATGTTATGCAGCATACAGGCTGCAACAGGGACCCAGGGGAGGTTGTCTTCAGCAAACTCGAGGCAGGTAGTGAAGGAATATCAGTGTCCCTTGAGACAAACGAAGGTACACTCCACCAGGGCATGGGTCCAGCTCAGGTAGTGGCTGTAGTGGGCCTGACAGGGGTCCAGCTGGCTGGTGTGGGGCTGCATGAGCTAGGGCAGGAGCAGGTAGGCAGGGTCCCCAGTGAAGCAGAGCAGGATGGCCATGGTGCCCAGCTGCAGGTCCTGCACCCCTAGCATGAAGTGCCTGCTCTCCACCAGGTCCAGCAGGCTAGAGTTCCAGAAGATGCAAGCATAATGTGTGCTGCCCACCCAGCCAGCACTCAAATGCATGAAGGCGCTGCAGTTGTCCACCATGGCATGAAAGCCCCTGTAGCTGTAATAGGGGAGGTCTCCATGGGGCAGGCAGATGTCAAGGAGGTGTGCCCTATCCAGGGCTCCAATGCACTGGGGGAATCCCAGGGAATGGAATCCCACCACCACTGCCAGGGGGTCATGCACATGGTGCCTGCCAGCACATTCTGGAGAGCACTGCACACCTCCAGGATAGACTCTCCGGTGGTGGCCTTGCCCATGCCAAACAGATGGCTGATGTACCACAGGCTGGTGGGCATGGCCAGCTGGAGCTGGGCGAGGACCGGACAGGTGTCTGCAGGGAATGGGCAGCTGCATGCCAGTCCTGCCACTCCAGGTGGAGTCAGAGCTTCTCCATGAGATCACAGAAGGTGGCCCAAGTCATGCAGAAGACCTCCAGCCACTGCTCATCATCTCAGGTGTGCTGGATGATGTGCAGCACTGGCTAGCCTGGCTGGCCTGACTGACCCAGCAGGCCCAGAGGTGACGGAGCTGGAGGACTAGGAGGGCAATGGCAGGCCTAGCGGTGATGTCCAGAAGGGAGGGGTATACACCTCATGGGCATCTCTGCCAGTGGGAGCTGTGTGGTGGTGGCAGCCCTGGGATCATGGTCAACAGGGCACGTGGTGAGCAGGTGGCAGAGTGGGCAAAGAGAGAACTGCTGCATGCTGCTTCTGTGCTTGGCATTCTGCTCTTGAGCAGAGAAGTGGCTGAGCAGGGAGCGGGGCTGGCTTCTAAAGATGGCTTCTGGGTGCTGCCAGCTGCAGCCAGAGCTTAGACCTCCTCCTGGTGGAAGCAGGGGCCCATTGCTGCAGGAAACTTAGTGCAAAGAGCAGCAAATCTGCTCCCTATTTTGGTGTATGTCACCTGCCCAAAAGTGCTTACTCCAAAGTATCTTACACCAGAGAAAACTTAGACTGGATCAAATGCATGTGTAGACATGCCCAGTGGGTGCATCTTCATGTGCCCTTGACTGTACAGAACCAGCTGATACTATGGAGTTCCAGTGGTGCATGGTTCATTTCCAACCCTACGTCACCATAACAACTATCTACAGCAACATAATTAATTGCTACAGCGATGCAGCAGCAGCATCATGGCTAGTGCCTGCCAGTGCTATGTCGCTGGCATGAGAAGCTATGTAGCCATCTCATCACTTCAGTGACATAGCTTCTTGTGTAGATGCGCCCACTATGTATAAGAAAAGGCTATATGCATGATTCAAGTTACCTCTTCGCTCTACCTATTAATTCACTTAGAAGACAATAGTGAATATTTTCCATATGATGATGTTATGGTACTGAAAGCTAAAGATTGATAGCTTTATTTCATAAATCATGGATAAAAGATTACCATCTATTTTAGCAATGAATATATGGTATTATTGAATTAGAAGTGCCTATCGCTTTATTTGCATAGCAAAAGTTGTTTCCTTTGGATGTTTCAGCAGGGGATTATTATTTTGGTTGTACTATACACTGTTCATCTTTAATAAACTTGCCACAGTTTAAAAAGTCATTAATAAAATCATTGTCTGTAAGTAGAAAAGCAGAAGGCCATTATGGGTAAACTCATTGGCCTAATTTAATAACATTATGTAGGTTTGACTCACACTGTTAGCAGGCTTGCTTTATGTGACTTTATGTGACTTTTGTGACTTTAACAGGTCACAACCCCAGAGAGGATCACAATCACCCCATTTTTCCCATTTTGCTAAATGGGAAGGGAGTCTGGGTATGGAAAAGATTAGTTGTCCACTACTTTGTAGGTCACAGTGGGTACATCTACATAAGATGCTACGTTACTGTAGAGATGCACTACAGTGACATCGGCAAGCAGAAACTACGATGCTGACGTTATATTGCTTTACCAATGAGCTCCTTCATTATAGCATATTGCTACAGACACATAGCTGCTAAAAATTACCATGCACCTCTGGTACGGTGAAGTAACAGTGCCATCATTTAGTACTTTCTAAGCCAAGTACTAAATGATGGCACAGTAACAGCTGCATCTTGGGGAGCACATGTAGATGTACCCAGTGGGCACCAGAGAAAGCCAAGGGAGGGATCAGATAAAGAAATGTTCAAATAAAATAATGTAAAATAAATGAGTAAGAAGAATACAGAGGCTGGAAAGCATAAAACCTGAATGGCAAAAAGAAAGCATGCATATATAATGTTAGTGGTATTTTCCCATTACTACACAGCACAGCGTTCCCTCAACACCACCTTGCAGAGTTTGTTATAAAAATAAAATAAAATAAGAGGTTGTATTTCTTTTAAATAACATCAACTGTAAGGAATCCTGGTTAAAATTATAAAGTGGAAAAGGTATTGCAGTGCTGTACTAGTTTTGTGAACTCAAAGAAATATTAGCAAAAGGGAAATCTTTGTTGTAAATTAATGTTGCTACATATGCTGTTTTGATGAATTAGTAGAAATTAATTTTCAGAGATGATTTCTAGCAGGAAAGTAGGAATAGTTCACCTGCAGGAGCCAGCTAGGACTGTGATGCAACTACGGAGCCAGACTCCCTTGCACTGCTATAATCAGGTATGAATTGTTTTTCCAGGAAGGACATGAATCCATGAAATCCATAATTCACTGAAGGCAGCAAAGCATTGGGAGCAGGGCCCATGACTCAAGACTCCCTTCTTCCCAGAACAGAGTTCTCCTTTCCAATACAAAAAAATTGTGCTTACCTCACTGCAACTTGATGAGAGAGGGGTGGGATGTAGCAAGCTTCTGCTCACCTGAGCCTACAGGTATCCTCCAGACCCAAAGTTCATCAGTGAAACTACTCCACTCATTTCTGGCTGACCTGAAAGCAGCTGCAGATGATGAGCTCAGAGCAGCATCACTGGCAAAACTTCTCCATGCCTGTGGACCCAGACTGTTTTTCAGCACAATCCTCCCCAGCCCCAATATTGTAGCTGTACAGACAAGCCCAACATTACTCTCTCTCTTGTCTCCTTTCCCCTGCCTCTTTCTCCCTTAGATGTGTAGTAGGAGTGTGCAAAATGGGTTATATTTAATTCAAATTTGGCCCAAATTAGGGACAGTGAATCGATTCATTGATTCAGATCACTGTCTCGATTCAATTTTGCCAAATCCAAATCTGAAGATTCGATGCTGATTTGGAGAATCAGCAATTTGGCCATTGGCACAGCTTTAAATGTTTTTTCTACATTCCTCGAGGTACTAGTCATGGCTTATGAACACTGTGATGGTGGGGCGAATGGAGCATGTCAGTGGGGGGGCAGTCCCTGCATGCTCAGTAGTGGGCCCAGAAGTACTTCTACTCCACTTACAGGTCTGGCAGGGAGCATGCTTGGCAATCAGCTGTGGGGGGACCCCAGGTGCCTCCCCAGACCCAGGAAGCACCAGTTGCTGAGCCGGGGCAGGGGGGTGTTCCCCATGTGCTCCTCAGTGGATCTCGAAGTGAACCAGAAGTGCTTCTGGTCCACTTCTGGGTCCACCACTGAGCATGGTGGGAACCCCCCTGTGCTCCCATGGAACACTCCATCTCCCCCCCAATCTCAGCATTCATGAGTTGCCTGGTACCTTGAGGTATATAGAAAAAACATTTAAAGCTGTATATCAATAATCAATTCAGAGGGTACCAATTTGATTTGGAGAAATTAAAGGGTCTCCTGATTCAACTCAGATTCAGAGATTTGGTTGCTGAATCTCTACCACAGCTCACTGATGGGTATTGACTCAAACTAGTGCTATTCAATATATTCATCAATGATTTGGGTGTTAAAAGCATACTGGCAAAGTTTGCAGGTGACACTAAATTCTGGGGCAATGCGGTCTCACTGGGGGACAGGCAGGGGATACAGGCTGATCTGGACAGGCTTGCAAGGTGGGTGGATCAAAACATGATGATGTTTAACATGGAGAAATGTAAAGTGCTCCATCTAGGGAGAAATAATCCACAACATACAGGATTGATGGTGCTACACTTGCCAGCACCACAACTGAAAGAGACCTGGGATTGTGATAGACTACAGAATGAGCTACCAACACAATGCCATATCTGGCAGAGTGAATAAAAAACTGGAATGCATCTACCATTCTACCAATCTATCTACCCGGTTGATGTATCTCAAGCAAGATGAAGGATGTCATCCTCCCATTCTACTTGGCTTTGGTGAGGCTGCAGCTGGAGTACTGCATCCAGTTCCATGTGTCGCACTTCAAGAAAGATGTAGAGAAACCAAAGGAGGGCCATGCATATGATTAGAAGTCTGGAGAGCAGGCCATATGAGTGTTCTCCAATGCACCCCAAGGTAAGACAAGGAACAACGGACACAAACTGCTAGAAGATCACTTCAGTCTGGACATAAAGATAAAATTCTTTATGGTTCAAGTGTCCAGGGTCTGGGACAGACTCCCCCAAGAGATGGTCCAATCACCTACTCTGGAGATCTTCAAAAAATGACTGGATGCGCACCTTGTTGGGATCATCTGACCCCCGCAGTTTTCCCTGCCCAAGTGCAGCGGGGCTAGACCTGATGATCTTGTGAGGTCCCTTCCAGCCCCAGATTCTCTGAATCTATGAGCCACAGATCCATTTGCAGAAGCTGCAGGCCTTTCCACTGGGGAGAGTAGGCTGTAGACTGAGATTCCTCCTCTTTTCCTTCCTGTGCTGTCTCTCCTATAGCATCAAAAACTAGAAGGAAACCAAGGATAAGAAACCACCCTCCATTTCTTACCAGGAGAAGGCTCTGTGCATTCACTAACTATCATCTGAGTATGTAGTTCATTGATATTAGTCCTTTCTATTGTTCAAATATTAGATACTTTCAAAGTAGCATTAAAATAAGAGAATAAGCAAATTGCCAATAATTTTGAGACTGAGAACAGCTGTTTCTATTCTATTTAATATATTTTTATTTTTCTATGACTTTGTCTCAAAGAAAGAAAGGAAAACTAAAGAGCATTTCACTGACAAGGATCTGAAAGCTCTATTTGTAACTGGTGCAAAATTACTGACATGGGGAAGGCAGACTGACTAGCTTAGCACAAATGCTGTAAATAAGATTGCTTTTATCATGCCTTTAATGAAGAGAAGCATTTCCGTTTCACTGATTCTCGTCCTTCATTCTGCCCAGTTGTCATCACAACATTTCAAAAGGCTCGAGTTATTTGCATGTTTCACTCAAATGGTGTATGGGATTTGATTAGAACCTTATCAAAGCTGTCACAAGAATACAACATCTACGTACCAGGATGTGACCAAAATGCTGGAGGTTCAGTTTCAAAAAAAGGCATTTAAGTGCTACTTTTTGGGAGTGCATCTTTTGAAATAAGTGCTGCAGATGTTTAAATGAACATAGATAAGCATGAAGGAAAATCTTTCTTATTTAGTCTTCTACTCAGCTAACAAAACAAATTATCTCACTGATAGATCTGGAAATGAAGGTTTTGTATTTTGGGATTATATATATATAAATTATATATTAGGGCCCATATCTACATGTACTACTACTGTGATGCAATAAATTTCAGCACAGTTTGCACCAGAGTTTATTGCTTCCAAGCACAGCATTTACATGTGCACCCAGGACCACAGCATGTTGAGCCAAGGCAGTATAGCCCTGGTTGGCAGGGAGTCCCGGGGGGTCAGCCTGCCAGCCTAGAGCAGCCTGGGTCAATGTGCTGTGGAGGAACTGTCTGGGGCATGAGGGTGCTACAGTGCAGGGCTAGCTGGTAGGCACCCTCATGCCCCAGCCAACCCTGGTCACGGTCTACATGTGCTGTGGTACAGTAAATAGCTCTGCTATAGAATAGTACTTGTTTCAGGCACTACTGTCTTGCAGCGTGTAGACAGAGATGCTTTACTGCAGAGCTAATTAGTCAGCTCCGCATTGAAGTGCACATGTAGATGCCCCAAGAGTGTACTTCTTGAAGTCATTCCATATAGCAGGATAATCAGAATGAATGTAATCAGTTGCTATAGTAGATTGCAACAGCAGGGGGAGCTGTCACTGCACCAGCCAAAAACAAGGAGGAACTGTATGGAAAGGCTTCTTACTTATAAGGAGGAGTGAAATGGGATCTGTGCTCTGCCTTTAGCAAAGGATATTCAGGTGAGCCTTCTTATAAAAGCATACCAAAATGCACATTTTAAACTTTACTGAAAATAGTGTATTCAGTCTAGAAGTCCCAACTCAAGCAAATATTTTAGTGAAGTCAAAAATGTTTAGCATAATAAAAGAGGAAGTTAACCTCCTGGTTAATCTCTACATATTGGATCAAATTCACAGTCTTCCTATCCCTAGCACAGATCCTAGAGCGGTCATCCAAAGTGGAAACTTAAAAAAAAAAAAACCAGTACAATAGGAGCAACCCCAAAATTTCTAACATGAGGCTACCAAAGAGATCAATAATACTAAATGAGTCTGGCTTGGGTGAACTCCTGGAAAAGCTGAGAGACAAATCAGAGGCAAATATAGTTCACAAATTTCAATTAATCTATTCCTACAGATACCTTGATGCAAGTAACATAAGGAAAACATCAGTCTGCCTTGGTTTCAGCTCCACAAGGAATTTGCATTAATATTATTAACCCTACTATTATTCAGTGCAACAAGTATTTGGAGTGCATTGCAATACCAATCCTTTTCTCAGGGGAAACACATACTTAGGAAATAGAAGGCATGTGATCTACTCAGCAAGTCATTTGTGTTCACAGAATGCTTTCAAATCATTGACAAAGGAAAGTGTGTTTCTCTGAAGTCTCTGACTTCCTTTTTCTTTTATTTTTAATTATTTTTTGCAAGTGAAAAAACAAATTCAGGTGATATTTTGCAACTGAAAAAACAAATTAGGTTATTGGGTTGGGACCTAAGTGCCTTTTGTTTTTTAATGTTTATTTTGTTTACTTGATTAAATGGATTAAAACTGTATTTTCATTGATGCTAGAGCTAATGATACAATTTACCTACTGTATCTATGCTAAAGGAAAGGGGGAGAGAGTGGGCGTATGTATATATGTATGAGTATGCATTTGAGGTAGTGAGCAATAGTGAAGGGAATGAAAGCAGGTATTAGAAGATGACTGCGTCTCAGAAAGAGGTGTAACTTGCCATGTTCTGAAAAGAGACTGACATGACATACAAAGGCTGCTAGCAGTAGATTAAATCAGTCAAGCAATAGGACTAGAGGAATTTTATGCACCATTCCCCAAATTGAGAGACCTGCTATGCCAGATAAGCATGGCAGCCCATGACATTCTGGGAATTAGGCATAAAATTCCTCAGATCCCAGTCTTGCAGCATCCAGCTGCTAGTGTGACAAGCCCCATGTAAGGAGTTCCCTGCTCTCCAGATGCACCCATGGCACACATGAAAGCAGCAGCTGGGGAATGGAGAGCTCCCCACTACCCAGGTGCTTCTTCCAGAGGTACCAGGGAACTTTAAAAAGCTGGAAGATGTCCTCTGCTCTATCCCCAGAGGCAGCCCTAGGTCTTGGGTCTGGGACACTGGGCACATCTTTAAAGGGGTGCACAACTCAAGATGGTAAGGCTTCATCCCCAGCTGCACAGGCATGTTTAAGGAGTCATCCCATATGTACCACTGGTAATCTTTTCCTGATGTTGACCTCATAGTTCCCCAGACCTTTAAAAAGTAGACATGCAGCTGGGATCCCAGGCTGAAAACGCACCCTCTTTTTAAGTTCCATGGATTTTGTAAACTTGACCTTAAAGACATGCCCCCAATAGTATATGTGCTCCCTCTTCCATAGCTGTGTATCCTGTGTCCCAGACATAAGATCCAGAGCTGCCTCTAGAGATAGAGAAGAGAACAGCTGGATTCGGGACTCAGAGCTTCCCTCAGCCTGATCTCACAGATGGGCAGTGGAAGACTTTTTCCCAGACTCTGAGGTTATCACTTACCATATCTCAAAGTTCAGCTAAGCATTGAGGTCCAGCACCAGGCAGGCCTGGTCCTGATTCAGATCAGGCAATGGAACACTGTGTTCAGACCCTACCGATAAGGTTTGCTAGGCCCTGACGTTTTCTAGAATGTGCTACTTTAACCAGCCTTGCCCAGAAACCCCCCACAGGAGCTGCAGGGCAGGGCAGCAAATCAGCTCGGCCCCAGTGAGCCTGCATCCTGATGTTAATAATCACTATTTGTCAGCATTGGGACTGGAACAGACTCCTAGTCATATTCCATATCGGGGGGCTTCCCAGGTCCCAATGCTAACAGTGCATGCCACACATTCAATTTATGGCACCATACAAACCAACCAGAAAGATATTCTACATATTTTGTGGAATATCTTTATGGCTGGTCTGATATTTTATAGCATCATAAATTCAATGAGCATATAGCATATTGCTACTTATGGCACAATCAACATGTTAATTATGCCATAAATATAATGCGTGTCAGCCAAGTCAGAGAATGCTCAGAAGAAGACTATTGATTGTCTGGAAACACAGACAACATTGCAGTCAAATGGCATTTATACATGTGCTCTGGGAGTTGGGGGAAGGCGGGCGCTTTAATTAGAGCAGCTCTGAGAGCCACTCTAGTTAAAGTACCCAGAGTGTCTTGTGTATAAGCATCCCCACACTGAAAAAGGATGGTGGGGGCACTTTAACTAAAGCTCATCGAACAAGTGCCCCTGCTGCCATTTTTCAGCACAGGGACACTGATACATGGGATGCTGGAGGCTGCTGGAATGCGGTAATTACTACACTGTAATTACAGTACATCAGAGCAGCCTCACTGTTCATGTATAGGAGGCCAAAGTGGTCTGAGCATTTGAAAAACAGTATGATTTGCTTAGTGAGTCAAAAACTCCTTCATTAACAATGTCTTTAATCATTTAAATACAAGTGTCTCTGGCTAAGGTGCTGTCAGGCAGGCACATATGTACTTTATCCCTCCAAATGAGCTGAACACTGTCTGTCAATTCTGATTAAGCAGGTCTGTGTGTAATTTTTTCCCATCAGTCACTTAAGCACAATCTTCCCTATAAGGGTGGTGAAGCAGGTCTGAAACTATCATGTTGTGTTCCTTAATAATCAGTCCCATGTTGGTTTTTGGACTAATTTGGCTTTGCTGTATGGCTCAAGGCAAGGCCACTGAAAAGGGGGCTAACAGACTGACTTGGAGGATGTCACATGACTGTGCAGAATTACATCTGCTTAAAAAATGAGAAAAAGATTTATCAAAAATGTTCAACATTTATAAGTTCATTTAGTATCTCATGTTTTGAATCAAGATCATTTTCAGTTTTATGTAGGATTTTCCACAATAGTTTTTATTCCATAGTTTAGCTTACTGCAAACTTAATTTTCAGTAAGAAAATGTGGAGTTTATGGTCACTGAAAATTGTCAATGATTTTTAGAAGTAATTTGAGGGGGAAAGTGGTAAAAAAATCTTTCAAGACTGAAAGTGTTAATAAATGGTCATGCTTTTATTTCCAAGCAAGTGTGTTTTTTAAAGGTTTTTTTTCTGTTATAATTTTTTTCACAAAAATAATTTCAGACTGCACTAGAAATGGTAGTTGTGCTGCCACCTGGAGGACTAAAGTGGAAAAGCAATGGCATATCTGCCATAAATTGTATGCTACCTAGGCAGAGTAATAAAAAATTAGTAACAAAGTAGCAGCAGTCATGGAAACAGTACATATTTTCATTTGCCCCCATTTCCGTCAGTGTGCAGCCAGTAGTAAATGTTGCCAGGGTTTACAAAAAAGTTTTTGTGGCTAAAATTTTTAGCAGAACTGACAAAAAAAATAGATAAAGCTACCTTACAGTGGTATATGTAGCAGAACCCATGCAAGATAAGGGAGAGAGTGGTGGCCTCTGCAGATAAGTTACCTAACTGCAATGATATTTTTTAGCAGACTTAACTCAGGAAGGTCATTTAGAATTAAAAAGAAAAATATAGAATCCCTTAGTTGGTCAGAGTGGCTTTTTAGGAATGGCAACCAACTCAAATTTCCATTATTTGCACCTCATAGTAAGTGGTTCAGATAGAAATAATTGTATCAGCATAACTGAAACTTCTGTTCTTTTAACTCTGCTTACTATAAGACGTGGTAAGGATGGAGTTCATGCTTGGACTGCAAGCTTTTTGGAACCAGGGACATCTTTTTGTTCTGTTTGTAGAGAGTTAGCACAGTGGGTCCTGGCCTATGACTAGGAATCTTGCATGCTACAGTAATGCCAGATGTAGTAATTCTCTGGTGTACATAAAGCACATATGGGGTCCACTCCTACTTTGCAGTCAGGGCTGAAATACCAAGTTAATGTTTATTTTTTGTTGGGCACTGGGCAAGTCTACACATGCTATTATGTGCTTTAAGTTTCCTGTACAGTAAAATAAAATGCAGTATGCTTTCCCTGGGAGCACGTCTATATATGAACCTGCAGAGAGCAAATTTTTCTTCCAGTGGAAGCAGTTTAATGCAGACTCCTGCCCTGCTCTGCCTCACTACAGCAGCCAAGGGGAGCTCCAGGCTCAGCTGGGTGCCAGCCCTGGGTTGTCAGGGGGAACCGGGATCAGACCTGGGCTCTGAGGGGTGGTGGGAGATGTGCCCACCTCTGGGGCAGCTGCCTCCTAGCCCCATGTCCTGATTGGCATAGTCAGGGTCTGGGAAGCAGCCCACTGCACTGTGCAGCTGCCTGTCTCCCAACTCCGTGCCCTGATTGGCAGATCAGACTGAGGACTGGGACACTGTCCCGGGCAACTGTCTGCTTCCCAGTTCCCACTCCGATTAGCAGATCAGAGCAGGAGCTGGGAAGCAGGCAGCTTCGCAGGGCAGGGGACAGTTCTCCCACCCCCTGCAGCCTGGGCCAACTGGGAGAAATTTGCTCCCGGTCGGGTGTCTAAATGTGTGGTACTATGCAGTAGCTATTGCATGGTAAATCTGCCATTTGCACAGTAGACTAATTTATGGCTCAGTATATGCTGCCCATGTGTAAGTGGTGACACTTTACTGTGCAGTAAAGCATCTCGCTCTCAATGTATGCCTTTACAAGTAGATACAAAGATCTTGATAAATCCATAACTATAATTATATCTTTTTGTAAAAAGGTGATTTAACTATCATTTTTCAGGGGGGGATTATTATTTGTTGCATGAATAGTGTGTCAGTGTGCTCCTTGTATTAATGGAGGATTGTTTATTTACATTCTAATTTTGACTGCCAGTAAAATAATGAAGCTTGTGTCTCACTAACAACTGATGGAATGTAAGTACCCTGATAGTAAGTTAAAAGGGTGGCACTCAGCTTTCTGTTAGAGATTCAGTAAGCATTTGTAAAGCTGAAGCAATTTATGACTAGACCTGATTAAAAAATAATCTTTAAAAAAATTTGTGATACTTTTTGAAAAATAAATTTATAACCAAATAGGACAAAATTTCAGCATTAAAAAGAATAAGGAAAAAGCTGAGTGTTTTGTCAAGTTTTAATCTTGCTTCTGACCACCTCACTTTGACAGTTCTGATAAAGTGTCCAAATATTTTAGCTTTTGAATAATTAAAACAAAACATTTTCAGAAACAGCTGGTGACCTATAACAAGCAAGTTAAACAGCATGACTTGTAACAAGCGGAGTTAGAAGGCAGAGAGCTGTAGGTTCAAAACACCCTCAAATAAGAAGGAGCCTAAGAATCCAGCTCCACTGCTTCATAAGCAAGTGCCCTTGCTAACTGTTGGTTTAGCTAAAATATGGAAACCTTCTTTTCCTCTTGCATCAAATCCCTGTTAATACAGGTATCTAGCCAGCTACATTTTTTTTGTTTAGATATACTTGTGTGTCCAATATTCGGTTGCATACACATCCATGTACCTGCCCAGCCAGTGCATAGCCTATTGCATGTTTTTAATCTAGGCATGCACACTTCAGGTCCACCATTCAGGAGTAACAGACTTGCAGCCTAAGCATACATGCCAAAAATCCCACTTAAATTACTAGACAACTGCCACTGAGGAGCCCAGAAAGAAGTAGAATCCCTCCCTAGTGTTTTTCCCAAGTTTAGATTCAATAAACATCGCCCTATAGAAAGGCAGGCGCTAACACTTTTGAGGCAATTTGCAGTAGAAAACAGAGTAATACCAAGGCTGCTTTTTAGGCTAAATGTTTGCTAGATGCTTGCCAAGAACCTCAAGGGACCTCATGGAGAAAGCTTGGATGCTTTGTTCACAGAACATATGTATGAAGCAGGCAGAAAGCTGAGAAAATAACCAAGATCTAGGGGTGAGATCAAGATGGGAAGTTAATTAGTATCCAACAGCAGCCTCGAGGGCTGACATTTAATAATGCATGTGCAACCTGCTGTTTAATATGTGTTATGCATCCTTCTCCATGCCTGATCTGTGTAGGATTTGAGTCTATTACATTTTACAGCTTTAATCCCTTCACTCAGACTGTAGAGTTTTGTGTTTTTTCAATTCTGGAGGTCACCAGGTCAGTCATAATTCAGGCATAGCTGGAGTGGAGGAGAGCATATAAAATGTTGACATATTTATGGATGAAGTTCCCAAAAACTAACTCCACTACACAAGAAATACTGAGCAATTCAAAGACTTAGGAAAGCTGAAGTTTCCAATATCAGGAGTGTCAAACTCATCACAAGCCATGGACATGACCTGGACCTCAGGGCTCCTCTTGGGCTGGATCTCAGGGCCCTCAACAGCTGAGGTAGGTCCAGTGGCAGCAGCAGGAGTCCAGTGGGTATGGCAATGGTGGGGTTGCAGCAGGTGGGGTCTTAGGGTGGCAGGAGCAAGTGATGGTAGTAGGGTTCCATCAGCAGCAGTTCAGAGAAAGCAGTAGGGGTGCATCAGCCAAAGACTGAATGAGGGCTATATCTGCACAGTCCTTACTTCCCTTCCTATTCCCTCACAACTGCCAATGTCCATGTCCATTGAGGCACAAGGGCCCCAAATTCTGCTGTAGATGCTGTCCTGTAGACGCTACCCTGTAGAACCCACCCCCAGCTTTTAATAGCCTAGTGGGCCAAATGGAACAGCTCCATAGACTGGATTCAGCCATATGTTTGATATCCCTGATCTGCAGAATCAGTATAAAAATAAAAGATTTTCAGAAAAAATTCTGGGACTCGGTTTACTCATCTGAAAATGAGTGAGATGGGTATCATTTTTTCTCATTGGGATTATGTGCTCAGATGAAAGACATAAAAGTACAAAGTATTCCTGTTCATGTAAAATAGCTAGAAAAAAATGTCTTCAAGTGGCGTGACCATGCAACATTTTTTTTCTGTGCTAAAACAAATTAGAACAGCAGAAGCTTCTTTGTTCTTATGAGCAAAGCCCACCTGTTTTTCAAATGATGTGGCTTTCTTTGAAAAGTTGGACTGCTCTCCTGGGCATAACAGAGCTTTAGCAATTTGCACATTAAAAGAAAGCTCCAATCATTTGGACACCTTTCTTGTAAAACTAAGGTCCAAATAAAACAATCACAGAGTACATATTCTAGGGTTATACAAATTCTTGCAAACTATAGTGTCTGTTCTTTGCATATTTAAATATATCAATTTATTTAATAAATCTTAAAGCAAAACTCATTTTCTCCAAGTTATTTTTTTCATGAGACCCTTTCATTGGCTAACCAACCCATTAAGACATACATTACAAAAATTCATTTTTCAAACTAACAAGTCTGTTTCCATAGAAATAAATTTACAAAAGCATACATGGATATGCAAGATATCAATGGGTACTTGTAGTTGAAATAAAACCTAGATCTGGTCAAAGATGGTGAAATTTTCATGAAAAAAATGCCCCTTTATGCTGTTTTTGAAATTTTCAACCTGCCAGGTTATTTCAGATAACCAGAATTTTTACATAACTGGCAATCCCTTTACCATGAGGATGCCAGATAACAAAGGTTTTACTTGCATATTCATCAATCCACTGCCACTGTAATAAGAACTACTGCTATTAGGCTCCTTGGGTTGGTATGAATGGTATACTGGGCCCATCTACATAAGATGTTATGTTGGTATAGTGACAAGCTATGGAAACATAGCTCAATGTCAACATGAAATAGAATTGGTGGGCACTAACTGCAATGCTGCCACTATGTTGCGTGTCACTATGGCAATGTAGGGTTGGAAATGACCCGTGTGCTGCTGGCACTGTACACATACTAAAGCAAGTACTAAAGACTGTGCAGTACCAACTGCACAGTCAGGGGCATGTGTAGATGTTTCCACTGGGCACAGGGAATGAAGCTGACTTTTGGAATTAAGAGCTATACTTTGGTCCCTATTATGTGCTTCCATTTTCACTGACTTTTTGTAGATATAATTAACGGAATTGAGTAGATAACTGTGGAATATCACTAGTATTTTAATTCATGACAAATGCTCTTAGACGAAGTTAATGACACAACGTATTAAACAAGCCCACTTAGGCTGAACTTCGGGTTCTGACACACCATTGTTTTACCTGGAAGTACCCTTGGTCATTTGCTGCCTCAGTTGGTCAATCTGTTTGAGTGTAACAGAAAGGAGACAAACTATGAGTGGCAGGAAAAGAAAGGGATATTCCTAAGACCTGTCCTTGAGAGAACACATATAGATTTCTAGGGTCAGAAGGGACCTGGTACATCATCATGTCCAACGTTCTGCTCCAGGCAGGAAAGAGCACTGGGGTTAAGTAACCCTAGCCAGATGCCCATCTATTCTCTTCTTGAACACCTCCAAGGTAGGGGAATACTTTCATACTTTGGTGACCCTTACCATAAATAATTTATTCCTTATGTCCAATCTAAATCTATTCTCCTTCAGTTTGTGGCCATTATTTCTGGTAAGCCAGAGGGGGGCACCCTGGTAAACAGAGTGTCCCCTATTCCTTGCTGACACCCCTCAATAAGTTTGTAGACAGCCACAAGATTGCCTTTCAGCCTTCTCTTGCAGAGGCTGAAGAGGTTTAGGGCCCTCAGTCTGTCTTCATAGGGTCTTAACTTCAGGCCCTCTACCATAAGAGTAACCCTCCTCTGAACCCTCTCAAGGTTATCCACATCCTTCTTGAAATGTGGTGCCCAAAACTGGACACAATACTCCAGCTGCGGCCTCACCAATGCCA
>JAGPOW010001296.1:74449534-74468807 GCA_030014935.1 Caiman crocodilus | reverse complement strand
TTAAAAGGGATGAACACTGAAAAAAAGAAATTGCAGTCTTCTAATATGTAACAAAACATAAATAAAAGAGCCCATGTCATTGAAAGCTGATCATGTATTTGTATTACTATTTGTATCTGCAATGGTTGCAAAAAGCAGTGTTGTTACAAGAAATAGCCCCATGGTCCAGAGAAGACCACTCCATGGTCCACCCAATCAGATGCATTTTGCTGAGAGAGATAGCACCCTCTTCAAGTTCCAGAAGGGGTGGAGAAAAGGATTAGAGTCAGTCTGGACCATTTTGTCCCAAATTTAAGACAGGCAGCAACCACAGCAAATTCAGACAACTATCCCCCACAAAAAAAACACAACCAATTCTACTAAATGTATTATTTGCTGATATATGATGTTGATGTCTTAGGAGAAACATGCAAGGCTATATGCCGGCGCAGGGCATTTAAGAATCTAATCGGCATCATATCATATTTGTAATATTGCTCATTACAAATATTGGTCACAACCTTGGTTACAAATATTAAAGTTCTATATTTAATGAGTGTTACTATCTGGACGGGAAGGAAAGATGTTGGAAATTGTACTTTTAGAAGCTGTGATATGGATTAATTGGAACCAGCTGTTGTTTTCTGCACAGGATCCTATTATTCAGTACTGAATTGTTAGACAGGCACTGAATGAAGTAAACTTCTCTTAGATCTCTTGAGTTTATTAAATAGGTTGTTGTGACAAGTACACGATCTGGGTCAACCTAAAACGCGGCCCGCACACCAGTTCCCGGGGCAACCGCCTGCCTACTCACCTGCCATGCCTTGTTATTAATTGATTAATTGGTGTTTATTAGCAGGAGGCTGCCCTTGTACTACCCAGCTGCCAGGGGGCACTATCTGCAGCTCCATTTCCTCCCCTACACCACAGTCCACACCTCACCGATGGAATAAATGTTATGTCTCAATCCAATTAGAAACTGGCCCCCTTTTTGTACTCTCTGGGCCTCCTTAGTCACACCGTCCCCTCCTCTGGGGCTCCTCGGCAACTGCCCCCTCTCTGGGGCTCCCCGGTAGTGCTGCCCCTTTCCAGGGCTCATCACACCTGCACTGGGACTTCTCAGTGACTGCCCCCTTCTCTGGGGCTTTCACCCCCTCTCAGGGTGCTCCTCAATACTGCTGCCCTTTCTCAGGGCCTTCTGTCATGCCACCCTGTAGGGGCTCACCATGCTTTCACTGGGGCTTCTCAGTAACACCCCCTTCTTTGGGGCTTCTCAACTGCCCCTCTCTGGGGCTGGGGTCTATGCACCCCAAATGCTGCACCCTCACTGGTGCTGGGGTCCTCACACTCTGCTGTGAGTCCCCTGTGAGGCCTCCTCTAACCATTGATAGCCTCTCCCAAACCCCTGGTTTAAACAAACAGCAACATAAACACAAGCCCTCTGGCTATAACTTAAATAGAAGCCACTTGGCCGTAAGAACATTCAAGCCTACCTGGGGATTACTCCATCCCTCAGCAGGGCCAAACACTGCTTCTGCAGTCAGGCCTCCCCTCTCTTCCATGACTGAGCTCTTTCCTCTTGGGCTGCTAGCAGGGAACTGCCTCTGGCCCCAGCCCCTAAGGTTTATAAAGAGAGCTAGGCCCTGCCCCTTCTGGTCAGTTGACCTGGCAACGCACAGCTGGGCACCTTATTCCCCGCTAGGGCTTCCTCCCTCTTTGGGAGCAGTTTTCCCCTCTTTGGAAGCAGGGCACTGTGACAGTTGTACAAAAATTAAATATACCATTTCAAACAAGAGTCCCAACTCAAGAAGCTTCCTAGTAACAATTTCACTACCAGAATGTGTGCCCATAATGGTGAGGTGGGGTAAAAATCTACTTCACTTTCTACTTTCCATAACAGAATGCTGTCCTTGTCTGAATATCTAAATCTCAGAGGTTTATTGAAATTTAAACATAACGTGTATTCAATATCCAGCTTTGTTTTCTCCCCCAAATATCCATGTATGTCAAATTCTTGATGAAGGCAAAAGGCATCCCAGTTTCTCTTATGCAGATGTATATTAAAGGATGCTAATAAATTCACTGTAGAAGTTAAAATTCTGGAAAAAGCTTAACAAAATGCAGTCAATCTATTTTTCAAAATCATATTTCTAACTTATCTGTAGCAGGGACATTTTACAGCTATACAACCATCATCTCAAAATGTCCTACTGTAATGTGCATGACTTACCACCTTTTTTCCTTAGTTCTTAGCAAAACAAAGCACCAGATCTTGGCTTCCACTGTTTTTGCAACAAGTCAAAAAGACGAATGAGCTGTAAATCCCAGGATGGTAAAAGCTGGCCATAAATGACTTCTCCTCTTTCTGTTATCAAACAAGCTGTTGCTGAGGCACCATTTTGTGCCATTGAGTTTTGGCTGGTCCAGCAGTCAGTGTGGTAGGCTTTCAAATCTGGGCATGTTAAAAACATGTACTGGAGGTCAACCTGATTCCCTGGAAACTATGCAAAACAGAGCTGTCAGACAATGGAATCAAAATATTTTTCTTTCTGAGAAGGAAAAAATGTTTTTGGGACAGATTCTGATTTAATTTAAAATAATTTTAAATTGGCATAATGCTATGGACTTCAATAAAGATACCTCTGACTGACATCAGAGTGAAAGCAAAATCCTTTGTTCCCATATCCTTTAGCTTAAAACTGCACGCTGAATATTTTGTGTGACATCATCAGCTATTTTTGCAACTGATTTATTTATAACAAACAAAATAATAAATTTTTTAGTAACCCTTAAATTCCATAGATCTTGTCTTCTGAGCAAGAAAAATGACTTCTGTGCTGAATGAATCAATTTAAATTACATCTGGCTAGGAAAAAAAAGATATGCACATGATGCTAGTTTGGTAACATCATCTTGCTCTTTTAGTTTTTTTAGAATTATGTTATTTTAAGGAAAAAATACCTAAACCAAAGATTTGCTCTTAACTTTAGGAGCCCAACCAAAATAATCTTGAATATCCACTCAATATGTGGGAGTTATTTGTGCCTTATGGTAATAATTAACATAAGGCATCTATTTGTTACTGCATTAATGTAGCTATCACAATTCACAGACTGATTCTAAAGCAGTTAAAGGAAAGCAACTCTTACTGAGTTATTATTTAATTATCTGATTTTTGGCAATACATCAAATTAGAAGGCATGAACATCATGTTGATAAGCTTTATTTATAAATACATTCTTTATAACTAAATTGCAGTTAAATCAAAATTACAATGTAGAGAC
Organism: Caiman crocodilus; assembly: GCA_030014935.1. NCBI lineage: Eukaryota > Metazoa > Chordata > Crocodylia > Alligatoridae > Caiman > Caiman crocodilus. The sequence goes on along the minus strand of JAGPOW010001296.1, from coordinate 74,465,541 downwards.
CAATTTAAATTGTAGTTTCATGGGGCTAAATCTGGAATAACTCCATTGAAAAGACCAGAATTATCCAGATTTCCTACTGGTTAGTACTGAATGTAATTTTAAGGGCCAGATCTTCAACTAGCATAAACTGGCACTGTCCCTTTGATTCAGTACCAATTCCAAAAATAACATGCTTCTGTTTAGAAAGTATAAAGTAAATATTTACTGTGTATCGTGTACTGTGTTATTAAATGGTCATCAACTCACAGTAAGTTGGATACAAGGGATTTCCTGTAACTTAAATTTTTCAATATTTCTTTATCAGTAAACTAGAAATATTTTCTCGGGTAATATTATAGTAAATACCAGAAAACTGTGCAGGTAATATTTTTGGAGGTGTTGGTTATAGCTGTGTTGATCTAAGGACATAGGGGACAAGGTTATAATAAAATTTATTCATGAACAAATACTGCATACATTGATATATTGTATTTAGTACCTAAATACATAAATACATACATTACATAAATACACATACATATACAATTATCTACATATATTACATAAATCAGATTACAGTACAGAAGAACACACAGATTTGCCATCACACCAAGGCAAATATACTATGAAACACCATGAAGTGTGCTGGAAAGTCGGCTGGCAAGCCTTCAGGGTGGGGCAGAAGAGGGGGTACAGTGAGAGCTGTAAGTTCCCTCCCTCCCCACCCTAAAACTGAGATGCAGCCTCTTTCCTACAGGAAAGACATGAGGCTTCCAGTTCTACAGGCAGCAAAGAAAAGGGGAGCAATACCATTGCATGTGCCTGAGTCTGCATTCCCTCTAAGAGCACCAGCCATAACACTCCACCACCACCATGACAACAAGCAACGTCAGCATGACAGTCTCCTCCACCCACCATGCCAGAGGAAGACCTGAAGCTGGATCTGGATCTCAGTGCCCTAGCAAGGGAAATTCTGGGGAAGGAGTGGGAATCATCTGAGTTTGTGCTCCACACCCCTCAAGTTTCCCCTAGAGCCAGGTCTTCTTCCCCAGAAGGCACTTCAGAGGAGGTTGAGGTAGAAGTTGTGGAGGCAAGTGACTTAGCTGAGTACACTTCTCCTGTTGCTGTGCCACTGCCTGCTGAGGAGAGAGAAAAGGCAGAATCCGCACATGCACCCACACCCCAGAAGCAAGTGGATAGTGTGCTCTGGGATCATTTTGAGCTGGCAGATAATTCCACATATGCTATCTGCCTCCACTGCTGAGCCAAAACCATCCAGGGCAAGGAAATAAAATTCATGAGCACCACAGGGATGCTGATGCATCTCTGCAGACATCACCCCCTTGCCCTTGCTTCTCTTCAGCCTGGCACCAGTGAGAGCATGCCCAAAAAGAAGTTCCCCTCTCACTCCAAAGCCCTGGGCCACCCAAAGCAGAGGCAGGCCATCCTGGACCAGTGGGGGAAAGGTGAACAGAAAGTGGGGTGTGTTGCAGAGGTAAGCGAGATCACCCAGACCACTGGAAAGATGTTTGCTGTTGATGGCCAGCCCTTCTCTTTCATTGAGTTGCCAGGGTTCAGGTGGCTCATGGCGCTCATAGCACCATCATACCAAATGCTCACATGCACCACCTTTAGCCAGACAATGGTGTCCTCCCTGTATAAGGCATGCAGGGAATACTTGAGGGAGAAGCTGCACCAAGCAGGCCCACAGGTAGCCTTACATTTCACCTCAGGCTTTTGAAGCAGCCAGGGTGGAGATCATGCATACCTCTCCCTCACCGGGCACTGGTGTGACCACTCAGGCTGTTAGTGGGCTCTCCTTCAAGCCAAGGTGATGGATGAGTACCACATGACAACTGAGATCATAGGGGCCATGAACCACTTGCTGCCGGAGTGGCTCATTGGGCAGGGTGAGCTCACCCACAGGTTCATGGTCACCATCAGTGGTGTCAATAAGGTCAACACGGTCTGTAATGTCAAATCTGTTGGCACCTGTTGTGTGGCACACAAGTTGCACCTCATTGTCAGGGACACCTTGCACGGGGACAGGGCTGCTGGTGACGGTACCAATACCACCATCATTTCCAGATGCAGATTGGCATCAGTGGCCCCCTTAACAGAGCTGAGTGGGATACCATTTCCCAGATCTCGGTGGTCTTCAAGCCCTTCCTTGAGGCCACTGAGACCCTCAGCACTGCTGATGCCCGCCTTGTCAAGGTGATCCCTCTAGTGAGGGAACTTCAGAACCAAATGGAGAAATTCCATGAGATCAATGTTCCTTGCTGGGGCAAGCCACTGTCACCAGATGTTTAGGCACTACTGGTGTGGTGGATGAAGGAGGGCATCAGGAAATGGCTTGATCCCTTGTGGTCCAGTACAATCCATGTGCTGGTTGCCATGTGTAACCCAAGGGTGAAGGGCAGCATCAGCGTACGCAGCAGCAAAACCCTGGATCAGTGTGTAGCTGCCAGGCATCGAACATCCTACCTCAGGCTTCCTTGCCCCGAGGATTGGCAGATATCCGGCTGGTTATTGCAGGTAGCCTTGGAGCAGGTCACTCTCCATGCCATGGTCTGCCCCTTTCTCGCCTGCCACGACTTCGATCTTCCAGTGGGTGGGGCTTCCGGCTGGGCGGTTGCCATCTTCGGCTACCTACAGTAGAGATCTTCTGCAAGTCTCCTCCACCCCTTCCACCTCACCCTTACCCTACCCGGCGGTTCTTGGTGTTCCCGTTGCTGCTTTCTCGGGCACGCCACCGATGGGTTTGCCTTCCTCACTCCCCCTACCATCATGCCTCAGCCCCTTCCAACCCGGGATAACACAAACAAAAGAAACTCTACTAAACATAAATACGGCTAGTCGCCCAACGGGCCTCTGCCTCTCAATCAAGTCAATACATGTGACGCCGCTTGCTAGCCCTCACTCTTGAAGCCAGCTACCCACCACTCCTTGCCCTGCTCCCCCAGGTGCAACACTCTCTCCGGGTTCTCCCCTCCGTAGATCCCTCTCTCTGGATCCACACTGTCCTGCCGTCCCTTCTCCGGGTCATCCCAGGGCTGCACTCTCCCTCCTGGATCTACCCCCGGCCACAGTCCGGGGAGTCTCTCTGGGCCTTCTCTGGGCCATGGGTCCCTCCATACATCTGGGGCTCAGTCCCAGCTTTTCCCCGGCTCACCCGCTGTAGCCACACCGTCCTCTGGCGTCCATCTTCCTCTGGGTTCTCTCTCTCCTCCGGGGTGCACGCCTGCAGTTGGATCCGGTGCTCCATGCCCTCTGGGCTCTCTCTCTCATCCAGGGCATGCGCCGGCAGTCAGGTCCAGTGTTCCATGCCTCCAGCAGCCTCTGGCCCAGCCTACTCCCGGCAGCCACACGTTCCCCCCACTCTTTGCCACAGTTGTCCCTTTTATCTCCGTCAGTCAGTGGTCTCCACTGACGTCACCCGCCGTCTGCAGGTGATTTAACTTTTCACCCTGGCTGTGCACGGGCTTCTCCGGCAATTCCGTGGCTCCTGCGCTAAGCAACATACATTTTTTCTTTTCTTTTCTTTTCACTTCGTTGCCCATTTCTGCCTCAGCGGCTCCTTCCAGGAGCTCCGGAGTTCCCTCGGGACTTCTCTCCCGTGACATAACCCCCCCACTTAAGCTGCCTTGGGGCGGTTTCTTCGAGGGTATCAAGACCCTACCTGTCCCCACCAATTCGGCCTCCTGCTTGGATTCTGTTGTGGTTTCACGAGGGGTCTCAGTGTATCTGGAAAGGAAGTCCGCCATTATGTTGTTTACCCTGGCCTAGTGCATCATACGGAACTTGTACGGTTGTAGTGCCAAAGCCCATCGTGTAATTTGCATGTTATCCATCCTTGCAGTCTTGAGCCATTTTAGCGGAGTATGGTCCGTAATCAAGATGAATTCTCGCCCCAGCAAGTAATACTTGAAATGTTCTACTAAGAGAATAAGGAAGAATAAATAATGGACTTTGGTAATGAATCTATAGGCAAAATAACATCCGTACTCTTTGTGACACTATGCATTGACAATATTTTTTTTTCAGAAAAAAATTGTATTAATCACAAAATTTGTAATATGACCTCAGAAATCCTAACTTAGAGCTCTGTGTCACAGAGAGGGACTATACGGTCAATTCTAGTTTCCAAGAAGCTATTAATCTAAAAAGTGTTGATCCAGCATGTTATCCCAAGAGCCAAGATAGCCAGTCAGTTGGTAGAGTAGGAAAAAAAACGCATTGCTTTTTTTAAAAAAGTTGTACTTCCCAGCCAGAAATTAACACTCAGCTAAAGATTGGGGTGCTCCCATTGACAGTTAATTTGTCTTGCAGTGGATACATTTAATTTTGAAATATATCTTCTGTGAGCACTGGAAGTTTTGTCTTTCCTACATCAGAGTTAAAGATGAGGATAAACACATTGCTGAAACTTGTCTGATGAATCACTTGGTCAGTCATGGAAGTTGGATTGAATTCTTCTGCAGCTTAGGTTTTAAGTAGAGCTCATTAAAAAATAAGTGCCTTTGTCAATAGGCAAACTGTTTTTATATAATAATAGCCACTAAATTAAAACAATAAAGAGAAAACATTCAAGTTGTGTTGCACTATGTCCTCAAAAGACCAGGTTTAGATGGACTTGTTTATACTGATTACCTTGCTAATTACCCCTATTAAGTCAGTTACACGTGAGAGTTTATCTCAGTGAATTGGCATCAACAACATTCTTGTTCATGCCCAGTGAGACATTTAACCAAGAGTAATATCCTAAACTTTGATACGCCAACGTGGGGTGTTTGATTATTCAAAATGCATAAATTAAACTTGGCCATAATTTTACAAGGATGTATTTTAACATTTTTTAATTTTATATTTAAAAAATGAATTACTGTTCTTTAATTAGTAATTTCTTTCTGAAAACATGCTTTCTGAGATCAAATTTTGAAAATTACTGAAGCAGCTGGTCAGTTGACATTAAGCCAATATGTACTCTTATTTATATCAATCAAATTTCTCACATGCTTAACATTTAAGTGCATGCTACTTTATTTTCCTGACCAGGACCTTAAGGCATTTCTTTATATTTATAACTTATAATTACATCTTTGCACATATGTTTTTAAAACCTTGCTCTTTTCTTTGCATATAAGTTAATAGATTAATTGGTTGATTTTGGGAAGTTTGCAACTACTGCATCGGTATACTCAGTTTGATTACATGCTAAAATATAAAGATTCAAATGCTAAGGAACAAATACTGGGGGCAGAGCAAAAAAAAACCCTATTTGATAATAGATTACTGGTTGAATCATTGTGCTTAGTGAGTAGTCATCAATACCTTGATGTCTAGTTGGAAGGAGGTATCCAATAAGGTTCTCCAGGGTCCTGGGTTTAGCATAATTTAACACCTTCATTAATGATTTTGGTGATGGCATTGCATGCATGCTTAGCAGATTTGTGGATGACACCAAGTTGGATGGAGGCAGATACTATGGAGGGTCTACAATAAAATAAAATGAAATTCAAGAAGGGCAAATACAAAGTCCTGCACCTGGGACAGAATACGGATAACACACAAATACAGACTGGGGAATGATTAGCACACTGGAGTACTACAGAGAAGGAAGTGAGGGTTGTCATGGACCAGAAGCTGAATATGAGCCAACAGTGTGCTCTTGTTGCAAAAACAGCCAATTGCATAATGGGTTGCATTAAAAGTAGCTTCATATGCAAGTCGAGTGATTCTTCCTCTTTATTCCACACTCGGGGAGCCCCCACCTGGGGTACTGTATCCAATTTTGGGCCCCAAATTTCAAGAAGAGTCTGGACAGTGGATAATCCTGACTTGACCCTAGGACTGTACTAGATGACTTCATGAGGTCCCTGCCAGCCCTACTGCGTATGATCCTACAGATATTGTGTTCCAGATATTGGATCCAGCCAAAGAGAAACCATAAAGAATGCAGAAATTATTTCCAAGGGCTACCAGCCACAGGAAAGAATACATACAATAAAAACTGCCTTAACCAGCACCTTACAAGCCAGCATATTCTATTAACTGGCATGCTGGCTTGTAAGGTAAAAGCAAAACTGGAAATACCCACCATGGCACTTCTGGTTTCACCAAGCCCCCATGGCCCAGGGCAAAGCAGCCTGCGCTGTCGAGCCCCCATGGCCCAGGGCATAGCAGCCTGTGTGGGGCCCCCCTCCCTGTCCCTCAGGGCCCATAGGGCCCATGGGAGGTGCAGTGATGTGGCAGGAGGGGCAGCAATGCAGCTGGAAAGGGGCAGTGACACCCTGGATATAGCAGGAGAGACAGCGGTCCAAACAGGCAAAAATGCCTGTTCGGGCCTCTCAGTTAACTGACACATTTTGTTATCAGGCATCCCCCAATCCTCAAGGGTTCCAGATAACAAATCTTTTGCTGTATTATGTCATTATTATGTTGTTTGTTTAAACAGCAGCATACAATGAAACAAAACATGTATGATCCATTGTTCAAATGTGATTTTCCCTTCTAGTGTCAAGCATGCATGAGAAAAGATGAAGGAAGGGTTGAACTGTTTTTATAAATTATTCGTAAACTGGTTTTAATTTTCTTGTAAGGGTTTTTTTGCTAATATGTATTTTTCCTGCACCCAAAGCTTAGAACAAAAAGTCAGCCTTCAAACCTATGGGTAATTGCATACTATTAAATGCAAATATTGCTGTTCAGTAATCATGGCATATCACTGACCACCTAACAGCCATGATTTACTTTCTGCTTACTATTTGGGGGCCTGAAAATTCTTAAATAGGACAGTAGTAAGTAATGCAATAGATGAGTCCATCCTGCTCTTTGTTTTTATCTTCATTTTTCTCTATAACTGGGGTGACCAACCCATGGCAAGCCTGCCACAAGTGGCACTTGCAGCTTCTGTGTTTGGCACATAAGCCCCAGGCATTCAGTGAAGGCATGTGCCAGGATAGAGGCAGAGAGCAAATAATGCCATGGAGTGGAGCAGGGACAGGACACTGTTGTTAAAGGACATGTCAGGTGTCGCCATCAGGAGCCAAATTATTCCTTCTTTGGTCCTGCAGTTGCCCCAAATTCATGGCTTTGGATCTTCACTCACAATATAAAACCATGGTGGCTGCGAAGCCAAGGAAGGGTTAATGTGGCTTATGGCAGCAATACCTTCTCTTGTAACAGTGTCCTGCTCCTGCTTCATACTATGTGCCTCTGGCCTGAGGATGAAGCCCCCATGCCTCTATTCCAGGGTATCAAGGCAAAGTCTATTTAGGTACACCTTAAGTGGATAGGGATCAGAGTGACACTCAGGGAGGGAGTGAAGCTTAAGTGGTGACAAAGTGGCCTAAAAGGTTGCCTACCTCTGTTCTACAAATTTAGGCTCTGATTCAAAACTATTTGAAACCATTTATTTCTCATATATTACATTTTGTTCCATGATTTAATTATAGCAGTTAGATTATCTGGACTGAAGCAGCAAGGTCATTCTCATTTCTTTTTGTATGGCATTTGTATTCATCCAGTCTTCCATTACTTCTCCAGTTCAGCAGGATTTGTGGAAAACCATGGTTTATATATATAATTTTTTTCTAGAACAGAAATACATTCCACATCCTCTACATACACCTGAGTTGCATAGCTACATCTTTATTAAGATGTCTACTTCCTGAGAGTTCATTATCAAAAAAAGGTTGGCAAACAGAATACAGTTCCTAAGAAAACAATAAGTGATTAAGAGTCTGGAAGAATGATTTAAAAAAAAAAATTGAGATCAAAATCAGTATAGGTTGTCTGAATAAATGAGTAATGAGGAAAAGGACAAAATACATGCAAATTGTATGGAGAAGCATAATATTCATATACAAATAACTGGATATAATAAGCACCAAATATTAAAAAGAATTATAGAAGGTAGTAGTTAAAGTTGAAATAAGGCTTAATAGTTTGAAATTAAAGGGGAAAGTAGACGAATATTAGGATGCTGTAAGCACATCCTAGTAAGTGTTGTATTTCAGGAAAGATTAGAAGATTGGTATTCAGAGGCTGAATCACCAAATCCAAATAGAATCAGGGAGCCAAAAAAGCCCTCCAAATCAATTCAGAACCTCTGAATCAATTCAGAAAAGATTCAGAAAAAGATTCAGTGATTCAGAAGGCAGTCTTTCAAGGAAATAGAAACTAAGAGAAGGGGAAGCAGGGACTGGGGGGAAAGACTGACATCTGTAACTGGCCAGTGACTACAATCTTTCCCTGAGTCCCCTTCCAATCACAGTGCTCTGGGGGAGGGACATAGAAACAGTACATAAGTCTCTGTCTGCAGGCTTTCTGTGCCTTTTGTGAGTTGTTTCTGCCTGAGAACCAGAAAGGTCCTCTGTTACAGGCTACCATCCCTGCTGTTTTCATCCCCCTGTGCCTTAACACACACATAATGTCACACATGTCATGAGTTCTGCTTTCAGAAGCTAGAGGTGCAGTTTCCCAGAAATCCCTGCACCTATCTCTTTGAAACTTGGCAGGTTTTGTGGTCTCAGCAGGGGCCATCATCCCTGCAGTTTTCAACCCCCTGTGCCTTAACACATACACATTGTCACCCATGTCACAAGCTTTGCTTGTCATCATCTTGAGGTGCAGTTTCCCAGAAACCTCTGCACCTATCTCCTTGAACCTTTGCAGGCCTTATGCCCTCAGAAGCTACCATCCCTACTGTTTCCATCCAAATCTGCCAAAAGAATGACCAAGTTATAGGTATTTCAGTGATTCCCCACTATAGTCTATGGCCGAATCTCCGAATCTCTCTGAATCGGCGCCGAATCTTCTGAAGCTGATTTGGCTGAACTGATTTGGAATAGTGATCCAAATCTCTGAATCAAATCACTGTCTTCTGAATCAGCTGAATCCAAATCTGAATTGAATACTTCCCTGTTCACACAAGCCTAATATCTTTCTACTCAAAGGCGATTTAAGTTAGATAGTAAGAAGAAAGCTCTAACTATGGGGGTGGTAAAGCCTTGGAACAGGCTACCTAGAAAGTTTGTGGAATTTCCAGAGCAGGGGGGCTGAACTAAGTCTCTTAATGTTGTTTCTCTTCCCCTCTACCCTCCTGCCTTTCTCTGGCTTGCCATTAGCAATTGCAGGCTTTCTCTGCATGTCTTCCTGTCTTACTTTTGGCTGCTTTTCTGACCTAGAATAATATAGTCTGGAATACTTCTCCAGTTTGCCATGGTGTCTGGTCTCAAGCCAGCTGTCTGAGGCTATACTACCTTGTTCCTTTCACCAGCCTCAGCATCACTATAATCTCCTTACAGTATTTTTCCTGAGACACTGGACCCCCAGGGTTCTGCACTCACCTAACCTTTACCTGCTCATATCAAGACACCTTGGAGGAAAGAAAGTTTCACTATATGATAGGTGATTGTTACTCTCTCACTATGGATACTATAATTATTGACTATCACCTGTGCCAAATTATAAAATAGCTGATAGTTCACTACAGCCTATCAATGCAGAACTGTTCCTAGAACAAAACACTGGAAGGACCTCTTGGCCTCCTGGCCAATTGTAAAATACATTTACAAGCAGCCATTCATCCAAAAGGGTCCTTACAAAAGGCAACTCTTGCACACCACAGCCATACCCTCCTCCCACACCCACATGGAGGAAGAAAGAAGCCTATAATATACCACAGGTAAACAGAAGAGGTGATAAGGGCACCACCAATGACTTGCCATTGTAATGGCAAGTTATTTGTTGGATCATCTGGACATACATTCAAAGGAAAAGGACCAAGATCTGTGCTACACCAGAAGGCAAAAAACTCAGTCTTTGACAAGGTCTTTCTCACCCTAGATCTGATGATGGTTGTGACACTGAGTACAGAAGTGAGATCTTATGGCTGGGTACCTGAAAAGTTTGTGTGCGTCAATACAAGCACAATTGCATGCAACCCTGACTTCATCTGTAGCTGTGGCTTATGTCCAATGCTTCAAAGGAAATCTAAAATAAAAGAAGCCAAATAATACATTCAAGGGGAAAAAATTATTTCCAGCCCTTACAAGTGACCAGCAAAGGTCCTCTCCTGTCACATATGAAAATTTTTTTTTCATTCTAAAGCAGTTATTGACAACAAGGGTGCCATATTAAGCTACTTTTAATGATGCTGTGTATTATTAGCACTGTTAGGTATACAAACACCTACTCAGGATTCACAAGATAAACCCAGAGGACATGTCCAGTGAAGCAGGGGTGTACACCTGCAGTGGTATAAATAATAGTGCCACAAATCTGTGCCACTACTTTGTGCTGCAGTGCACACCCCTGTACAATGTACTTTAATGTGGGACGCTGCATCTGGCTTTAGGTAAACTACCCTTACCCAGCTCCTCCCAGCTCCTGGCATGCTAGAGCAGTGAGACACAAATGGAGGAGTGGAGATTTCATAGATTTCTAGGTCTGAAGGGACCTAGTAGATCATTAATTCTGACTCCCCTTCCCCAGGCAGGAAAGAGTGCCTGTCCAATCTTTTTTTGAACCCCTCCAAGGTAAGGGAAAGCGTCATCTTCCTTGGAAGCCCATTCCATATTTTGGCAACAATCACCATAAAGAATTTCTTCCTGATGTCCAATCTTAATCTACTCTTCTTCAGTTTGATTACCATTATTTCTGGTAACCCCCAAAGTGTGCCCTGGTAAACAGAGTATCCCCTATTCCCCGCTGACCTGCACTGCCCCCACCCACACCACCCCAATGAGCTTGTATACAGCCAGAAGATCACCTCTCAGCCTTTTATTGTGGAGGCTGAAGAGATTCAGGTCCCTCAGTCTGTCTTCATAGGATCTTACCTGCAGACGCTCAACCATACGAGTAGCTGTCCTCTGAACCTTCTCAAGGTTATCCACATCCCTCTTGAAGTGCGGCACCCAAAACTGGATGCAGTACACCAGCTGCAGTCTCTCCAGTGCCACATAGAGGGGCAGTATCACCTCCCTAGACCTGCTTGTGATGCACCTACTAATGCAAGAAATAATGTGGTTATATATATATTACCTTGTCATATTGGTTACTCATGTTCATTTTTGTGTCAAGTATGACTCTGAGATCCCTTTCCACTGCCGTGATACTCAGAATGGTACTTCCCAGTCTGTAGGTGTATTGGAGATTATTTCTTCCCACGTGCAGCACCTTACTCTTATCCTTGTTAAATTGCATCCTATTTTGATCTACCCACTTCCTCAGTCTATCCAAATTGGCCTGAATTTGCTCCCTCCCTTCCAGTGTGTTTACTATATCTCATAGTTTGGTATCATTTGCAAATTTGGACAGAATGCTTTCAACACCCTCATCCAAACAGGTTTGTGTGTCAGCCACACACTGAAATAAGAATCCAACGTGTCAAAAACCATTCTGACCTGCTGTGGTCTGTCAGCATGCTTTGTAACAGAAAAAGTCCTTTATTATTCTTCCATAATCAAAGAATGTGCAAAAGCTAAGAAATGGAATTTTGTGAGGGGTGTCTTCAGTCAAGCAAGGATTTCCTTGTGTTCAAAAAGTTTTATGATCACTGGCATCAAGCCCAGGTTATGGATACAATGTTTCTTGCTGCTACTTTCTATATTTCAAGAGATGGTTGAATCAATGCAATGGACTTGAGGCTTTTAGCAAGAGAGTGATTTTGGCATGCTGAAGGTACTACAGCAATGGCTTTTAATTTTAGCAACAAAGTTACTTGCCCTGACATTTCAATGGTGTGAAAACAGTCCACCTGTAGTCTGTTACTCATATGTGTCCTGATGTGTAATTTTCTGCATTTTTAAGCATCTGTTTTCTCTGGTTTAGTGGAATTGAAGCAGTAAAGCATTTTGAATTAATTCCTCAACTGTCCCTCAAAGCACAACTAGTATATGTCTAACAATGAAAAAAATAAATATAGCCATGATTTACTCTATGGTTCTCAACAAATGGACTATTTGTGCGTTTCACAGATGATGTGTATTGCCTGAGTGGAAGAGATGGGAGCCTTTGTATTCTAAATATATCATACTTAGTTGGCAACAGGGAATTGACTTTCCTAGCTATATTTTCTATTTATTGTGTATACAGCATACAGTATAGCATAATCTTTGCCCCTACTTCCCTTATCTATATAGAAAATTAACAATATAACTGAATATGTATGGTAGATTATTTTGGGTCTTAAGCCAAAACCCATTTAACAAAGGAAACTGAGTACACTTTTTAACATACATATTCACCTTTGTGGCTGTTTTATTCCAATAGTATACATTCTTATGCCACATTTGCTATGTATCCCTTCACTAGGGCTGTGTGAAGCTTCAGTTGCTGATTTGATTTGGAGGAGATTTGGCCTGATTTGGCAGCCAAACCTCCAAATCAGAATTGAATCAGGAGACCAATTAATCTCTCTGAATCGAATCAAAAGCCTCTGATTCAATTTGGAGAGATTCAACAATTTGGACATAGACACAGCTTAATATGTTTTTTCTACATGCCTCTGGGTACCAGGCAGCTCACGAACACTGAGATGGTGGGGCAGATGGAACATCCCATGGGAGCATGGGGGGTGGTCCTCAGTGCAAGTGGCAACAGACCCAGAAGTGGACCAGAAGCACTTCCAGTCCACTTCTGGGTCTACCACAGATTGCACGGAGAACCCCTCATCCCCCAGCTCAGCCTCCTGAGTCTGGGGGTGCACCCAGGGTCCCCCTGTGGCCAATTGCTGAGCCTGGAGGGCACAGGGGGGTCCACTGCAGAGCACATGGGAGGGCCCCCCCACCCTCATGTGGGACGTTCAATACACCCCACCATGTCAGCATTCATGAGCTGTGCTTGGTATGAGGTACATAGAAAAAAAACATATAAAGCTGTATGTATGGCTGAATCACTGATTCTCCGAATCAGAATCGCATCTTCAGATTTGTATTTGGCCGAATCAAATCAGGACAGTGATCTGCATCAGTGAAGCGAATCACTGTCCCCTGAATTGGGCCAAAACCAGATAATATATGGCCCACTTTGCACAACCCTACCTTTCAATTATCCCCTATTTCTTTTTCTGTTAATATAAGCTTTTCAGAATAATAACTTGATAAAATACAAGCTCATTTACATGGGTGTAAATACAAAAATGAAGAGTCAACACTTTTTATTAGACATGAAACCATAAAAGAAAATCTAAAACACTGTGAGAAAGGAAAATAATTTAGAGAGCCCTTTTTTATAACATTAGGTTACCTTGGAAATGTTGCAATAATTCATGTAGGCAGGTCTAACAGGATCTGAACTTCAGGCTTGTTTCTGCTCTTGCAGGTTGCACATTCTCTAAATGTTTGTGGATTTCAAGTAGCCCAAAACTCAATGAGGATTCTGGCATCATTACTATACTCTCCTCCTTACAGATTTACAATAAGAAATAGCTCCTGACCTGAAGAGTTTATGATCTAAAAGGCACTGCTACATGCAATCAGGTTACTAATTGACACAACTTTCTCTATTGTTTTCAACTGATATTTTCATAGAAGATGTAAATATAAAGAAGGAGAAACTGTGTAGGAGAGATTGCTGTCTCTTTTTGCCAATTTACTATAAGAACATGAAAAAGTCATTTCAGTTTGACAGTGTTGAGGTGATGTCATTGCCGATGGTCCAGGAAACACGTGAGAAACAAGAATTTTTGTGGGTGATATCTTTTGAGGAAAGGTGCTGTGATACCCAAAAGCTTATCTATGTCTATCTCAACCTTGAAGTTGGTCCAATAAAAGATACCATCTACAAGAATTTTTGCCTCTTGCATTCCAGTTTGAGTTATTCAAGGTTTCAGAAATACTTCCTATAATTAAGGAGGGGAATACTTCTCCAGCAATATTGCTAGAACTAGAATGAATTAGTACATTGCATTGATTGTAGTTTATTTTTAGTAACACTTCTTGATGGAATGACAATTCTGTTCATAATTAATTGGTTTTGCTGTCTGGGTAGCAGTGTGTGTTTCTGTGTGTGCATGTTTGTGTATGTGTTTTTTCCTCTGTAGTTCACAGCACTTATAATCTTGTAAGACTACAGTATTATTGAGATAATGCTATACTCTTTCAAAGTGTATTTCACCCTCAGTTCTACCCAATACTGAATCAACTGAATGGATTTATGAAATCTTCTCTTCTCCCAAGAAAGAATCAGTGTGGAAGGACTTTGACAATGGATTTTATTCCTTTTGTTGGAGCTAGATTTTTGTATATTTGCTTTTATATGTGATAGGTGCATTAATAAAACAGATTTCCCAAAGGTGTCTAGAAAAATTTCCCATATTTCATAACATAGATGTGTTTCTGTTTGAATCTGATGTTCAGATCTTATCAATGTTGACCTATGCTTCTTCATATTTTTGTACCCCAATGTGCTATGTAAGAACATGAGCCTCATCTCAACTCACCTGATGTATCATAACAAATCATTCCTCCTGCACAGTGAACTCTTATAATTAGAAAAAAGTGGATTTAAAGAACATCCCAATGCATAATGCCTTCCTGGACTTGACTACAGCAGAATCCAGTTCAATATGCGTGCAGTACAATGGAATTCATAGTCAACATTGCCTCAGAACTTTTTTAATGGCACTTTTTCTTATAGTTGGATATAGGCTATGATTCACAGCAAAATATTGGAGACAGAAATTGATTTATCATGACTAATGTTATGGGCTATTTCTTTCATAGCCAGCAGTGAGTACAATATTTCTCATTCTCTGTCATTATTTAAACATCTTTCCTAAAGTTATGTAGATTGACAGACACAGTAAAGCTCTTTGTAAATGAGCTTTACTCCTTTTTTAGCATTATCCCATGTACTTCGCTTTCAGTGTGACATTTCAAATACTCCCACGTTGCGGTTGTTTGGACCTAATCAATTTTAGGCTAATTTACTGATGTCCTTCAAGGGAAAAAAAACTTTTGATTTCAGAATTAACACAGAACATGCTCCTTTTCCAATAAAGCAATTGATCACAGAATGTACATATTCATTCCAGTTAGGGAAAAACCAGCAGTGAAAAAATATCCTGTCCTGCAAGAGAGGAGCAATAGTTTGTCCCCATCACTGCTTTTACATTGACTTTCAGCCTAGCCTTCAGGGCCACTTCTTCATCTGAATGAATACTTTTTCTTGAGTTCTCTCCTGGGCATCTCCTACAATTGTGAACTGAAGCTTCTATCCATCTAAATTATTTCAGTTAGATCAGATTAGATTTGAATCAAAAGCACAAGGTTACTCTGTGCTGAATCTGTAAAGCCAACAATGCATGAACCATTTCCATAGCCCATCAGTAATAGAGGCAGTTTAAACAGCAGACTCAAAGAGAAAATCCCAACTTGTTCTTCATAAAAAGCTTAACATGCTCGCTAAGTACAGACAGTCAATAAGCCCAAGACTTTTTTGACACAGATTAGTCTAAGGACATCGGTTACTCTAAGCTGCATTGATTGAAATGATAAACAAGCACTTTTGATTCTGGAAATGCAGCCACATGCCTAGTGGCTCAGACCCCAGGCCAGAGGGCACTAGAGCATGTCTCCCTGGTCTGCTGGAGCAGACAGCTTAGACTAAGGCTAGCTCCCCAACCCTGTGAGCAGGGAGGGTTTTCAGGAAAGGTACAAAGCATCCTGGGATGCTAGGGGACTGTAAGTTAACTTGAAACTGGAGGAGATCTGGGACAGAAATCCCATAACTGATTTAACCTAGTCTGATAGTAAATCCAGTATTCTGTTCAAATTAATTGTGTGGGGGTTGTAGTACATAGAAATTGCGAGACTATATTGAAGAAATTCATCATTATCCTTTGGCAATATGCCTGTGTAACAGAGAGTCTGAGGTTCCCTGTTCCTTTAACAGAAGGAACCACCTGATTGGCTGCTCAGCCACCATGGGAAAATTCAAACCGTGAGCCTTAAAAAGCCCCAGTTGACTCAGCACCCAGCAGTTGGGTGCAGTAGGAGGGAGAGGAGGCTGACTGGGCA
>JAGPOW010001296.1:74439314-74449434 GCA_030014935.1 Caiman crocodilus | reverse complement strand
CATGCAGGCTCTCAGCTCACACGTGCCCCCTGCAACGTACCTGAGGTGGCAGAGGCTGAGAAGCAACAGCAAGGGCAGCAGCAGCTGTCCCCCCAAAGGTAAGTGGGGCAGGAGCTGATGCAGCTGCAGAGGATCCAAAGGGTAAGCCCCCAAATCCCTCTTTGCTGAGCCAGGAAGGGAGCTGTGCTCCCGAGCCACACATGAACAGAGCACACGAACAGGCGCACTCTGTAAGGGTGCGTTGGTGTTTGCACCGGCATTCATGCAGGGAGAAGCAGGCAGGGCAGCAAGAGAGTCTTCCTTAGGAGGGAGGAGACTCCACCAAAAAGGAGGTAAAGACTACCTGCAAGCCATGGTGAGGACTCTCAGTGCTGCCTGGGTTCCTGCCTCCATGGTGCCACCCTTCTGGGGATCCTCTGAGGCTATCACCCAGTGGAGCCTTTGGGGGGCCTGGCAACCACCTGCCCCCCGAGCTGTGGGGGTGGCTGGGTGGGATCCCTGGGAGCAGGACTGAGGTCTGGTGACTCCCCCACCTGTCCCTGCTGTGAGCATCTTCTGTCTCTAGAGGGCCAGGTAGCAGAGCTCCAGGCTGAGGTGAGAATGCTACAGGGGATCCAGGCAGAGGAGGATGAAATTGACCTGTATTTCCATTCTCTGCAGGGACAGGAATCCACTGGAGAGAACCCACGAGCACAGTGCCCAACTAATCGGTGGCAGCAGGTTCCTGTCAAGGCCAGGGCAGTCTGAAAAACTGCTATGCATGCTCCCCAGACACCCCTTGGGAACAGGTATGCAGCCCTAGCCCTGCTGGAGAACAGAAGAACAGGTCCTCAGAGGAAATGAAGCCACTCGACCTACATCACCAGCTCAGAAGAGGCATACCCTAAGAAGGAGGAGACGCAAAGTTCTAGTCATCAGGGACTCCATCCCGAGGAGAACCAATGGTCCAATCTGTCACCTGGAGCCCTGGTCACAGCAGGTCTGCTGCATGCCTGGAGCAAGGATTTGCAATGTCACAGAGACCATCCCTAAAATCATCAAGCCCTCTGACTACTACCCACTGGTTGTGGTCCATGTGGGTACAAATGGTGCATCCAAGGGCAAGCTGGATAACATCAGGGAGGACTATAAGGCCTTGGGACACCAACTGAAGAAGATGGGAGCTCAGGTAGTATTTTCTTCCATTCTCCCAGTAAGTGGACGGGGTAGGCATCCTGAGGCCTGCATTGATGTGGTTAACCGGCAGCTTCGGAGCTGATGCCACGAGGCAGGCTTTGGGTTTTTTGACAATGACCCATGTTTTTGTAAGGAGGGCATGCTGGGGTAGGATGGGCTTCACCTCTCCCATAATGGCAGACGTATCTTTTCCTCTAGGTTGGCTGATCTCATACGGTGAGTTTAAACTAGCTTCACCCGGGGAAGGGACCACTTCAAGTAGAGAGGATGCTTCACCAGCATGCAGGGTGACAAGAGGAAGGGAAGCACAGGTAGGTATCAACATCTGAGGAGCAGGGGGCCACAACTGTCCTAGGAGTGGGAAGAAGGCACAAGCACCCTCAGGAGGCCTCAGGTGCCTCTAAACTAATGCTTGTAGTATGGGGCATAAGCAGAACGAACTATGCCTCCTGATTGCAAGTAAGAACTCAGACTTAGTAGGGCTCACAGAAACCTGGTGGGACCCTACCTATGATTGGGTGGTGGACATTCGGGGTACACCCTATATAGAAGAGACAGAACAGAGAGGAAAGGTGTGGGGGGTTCTTCTCTATCTAAAAGAGAACCTTACATCATCAAGAACTAGCTTCAGGTTAAAGGAGGGTCAGGCAGAGACACTATGGGTCAAACTACAAGGGAGGTGTGGTGAAAGGGACCTTATGGTGGGTGTCTACTACAGACCACCCAACCAGGGGGAAGAGCTAGACCAAGACTTCTGCAGTCAGCTTATGGAGGCAGTTAGGTCAAGGGATGTCATTGTCATAGGTGACCTAAACTACCCAGACATTTGCTGGGAGGAGCAGACAGCCAGGTCTGACCGCTCGCGTAGGTTCCTGGCTGTATTACAGGACATTCATCTTATCCAGGAAATGCACAGCCCCACTAGGGGTAACACCTTGCTGAACCTGGTCCTGGCCACGGGAGATGACCTGGTGAGGGGACTGCAAGTCCTTGACCACCCGGGCAATAGTGATCATCACCTGCTGGATTTCACTATCCAATGCAGGGCGTCTAGGGCTCACACCAAGGCTAAAGCCCTTGACTTCAGAAGGGCCAACTTCAATGAGCTTAGGAGACTAGTGCGGGAGGCACTAAGGGCCCAGAAGGTAGAGGAGATGGGAGCCCACGAGGGATGGTCGTACCTTAAGGGAGCAATCCTCCAGGCCCAAAGGTTAACAGTCCCTGAGAAAAGCAAGGGGGGTAAGAGTGCTTAGAAACCCCCTTGGCTCAGCAAGGACATTCAGCAATGCCTGGTGACTAAAAGGGAGGCATACAACTAGTGGAATGGAGGAACTATCACCAAGGAGGAGTACTCCTCCTCAGCCCAGGAGTGTAGGAGGGCTAGACATTTTTAAATCTGCAGGTCCAGATGCCCTCCACCTAAGGGTGTTGAGAGAACTGGCAGGGGTCATCGCAGAGCCTTTGGCCCGGTTGTATGAGCATTCATGGTCATATGCCCAGGTGCCGGGAGATTGGAAACTGGCTCATGTGGTCCCTATTTTTAAGAAGGGGGGCAAGGAGGACCCAAGTAATTATAGGTCTCAAAATCTCACTTCAGTGCTCAGGAAATTCTTGGAGAGGATCATCAAGGAGCTTATCTGTGGGGGGGCCTGCAGGGGAGATCATGCCCCGGGGCAATCAGCATGGGTTCACCAAAGGCAGGTCCTGCCAGACCAACCTGATTGCCTTCTACAACCAAGTCACTAAATCTTTGGATGATGATGTCGCTGTGCACATAGTCTTTCTAGACTTTAAGAAGGCCTTTGACACTGTCTCTCACCCCATCCTCATCAATAAATTAAGTGACTGTGGTAGCCACAGTGCACAGTTGGATGGGTAAAAAAATCAGCTGATGGGGCAGACCCAGAGAGGAGTGATGGACGAGTCGTACTTTACCTGGCAAGATATGAGCAGTGGGGTCCCCTAGGGCTCAGTCCTTGTGCTCACGCCGTTTAACATCTTCATCTTCATCTTTGAATGAGGTGGTGGAAAGCATGCTGTCTAAGTTTGCTGATGATACTAAGATGTGGAGTGAGGTGGACACACTTGAAGGGAGAGAGGCTGCAAATAGATTTAGATAGACTACAAAAGTGGGCAGATGAGAATAGGATGGGGTTCAACGTAGACAAATGCAGGGTGCTGCACCTTGGGAGAAGAAATCCACAGCATATACACAAGCTGTGCTTGAAAGCACAGAGGAGCAAAGGGATCTCGGAGTCATTATTGACTCCAAGATGAACATGAGCCGCCAATGCCAGGCCACAGACAGCAAGGCCAGTCATACCTTGTCATGCATCCAAAGGTGCATCTCAAGCTAGTCCAGAGAGGTGATATTCCCCCAATATGCGACTTTGGTCAAGCCACAGTTGGAGTACTGTGTCCAGTACTGGGTGCCACACTTCAAAAGGGATGTGGCCAGCCTGGAGAGGGTCCAGAGGAGGGTCACCCACTTAGTAAGAGGGCAGCAGGACAAGCCCTATAAGGAGAGACTGAAGGACCTGAACCTGTTCCACTCAAGCAAGTGGAGGCTGACAGGGGACCTGCTGGCTGCCTACAAGCTCATCAACAGCAAGTAGGCAGAGCTCTTTTCTCCCCAGCACCACCTGGGGTGACAAGGAACAATGGTAATAAGCTGATGGAGAATAGGTTTAGGTTGGAGATGAGAAGGCAATATTTTACAGTTAGGGTGGCCAAAATCTGGACCCATCTTCCCACGGAGGTGGTCCTCGCCCCTACCTTGGGCAATTCAAGAGGAGGTTGGACGATCACCTGTCTGGGTTCTTGTGAACCCAGCATTCATTCCTGCCTGTGGCAGGGGGTCAGGCTAGATGATCTGTTCAGGTCCCTCCTGACCCTAACTACTATGAAACTATGAAGAAGCAGTCCAGCCAGGAAACACCACAGGCTAGGCAGGATGCAGCAGCTGCAGGTTGCTGGGGCAACAGACCAGTGAAGCCAATTAGCAGGCAGCCCATGCAGCCTGCTGACCAGAAGGGGGCAAGGCCCTGGGAAGATATAAACCCAGAGCCTGATCTGGCAAGATAATCTAGCTCTGCCAGCTACAAGGTTGGGAGCTCCTGTCCAGGAGAGCTACCCAGGGCTGCTAGACTGTCTGATTTGCTGCCTGCATGAACACTGAGGCTTAGAGTGCTCACAAGGAGCCCAAACTAAGAGGTATGCCAGCACAAGAGGTGATGGAAGATTTTCCTTCTTAAAGGGACAAAAGCATTCTTCCCCTTTATTATTTATGTTATAGCCCAGGGAGCTTACTGTTTATGTTGAATTCTACACTGGTTGTTTGGGTTGGGACTGTAGGGATAGTATACAGAGGTCCCATTAGTGCCCAAGGGACACATGATCACTTTGATCACTGCCAGGGGCAGGCTCTTGAGCCTGGAGCAGAGTAAGACCACACAGCCAGACAGGGGACAGGGACCCAGCGCCCTAGAGGGGCATGACCAGACAGGGGCTATGGGCACAGTCAGAGAAAGACCCAAAGAGGGGCAACAGAGGCCAGTGGGGGTCCGGTTGAACTAGGATCACGCAAAGGTGACCTTCCTATTTATTATTATTACATCAAGGCATGGCAGGAGAAAAGGGAAGGAGCCCTAGGGGCAGACCGGGTCACGGTCAAGGAGCCACTGGGGGCATCATGGCTGCCCCTGGGACCCCAACCTGCTATAGCCTGCTCTTCCCTTCCTGCCCTCCACTAGTCCCTCTGCTCCAAGATCTTATTTTAACTTCTCAAAGCCTTAAGGAACTTCAAACTGCACTATTAAGAGGGGGAAATCAAATACTCACAAGAGGTTTCCATCTGTACCCTGCAGAGTACAGAACTTACACTGAATTGAAACATAAGGAAGAAGGAATCAGACCTGGAACAATGACTTTTTGCTCTTAATGATATCATAGTACCATAAAGTTACAGGCTGCAGTGTTATGCTATTAGGAAGATCATTTCCTGTTTTCCAATCGGACCCATCAATCATTTTTTTATCCTCCTATGATTTGCAATAACTTTATGTTTTCTGGTACAGAAAAACTTGTAGGTCTTTTAAATAAAAGTTTACGCCTCCTTCTACAGAGCAGGACTCTTGGTAATGGAAGTATTCAGCTTTATGGCTTTATTAATCCAATGCATTTTCTTAAATACTTACAAAATGTCTTTCTTATTGCATGTGTCATATCCTGAATATACAATGGTGTGATATAAAATAAAATTTTAATTTGGGATCATGTGCACAAGTCACTCATGGCTTAAAAGTTAATGCACATATTACATCGCTCTCAGTCTCCTGATGATAAAAACCTTTAATACTACACCACTGTATAACTTCTTCTACTTCCCCAGCATATAGTAAACATGCTTAGACACAAAGAAATAGATCAGAGCTCTAGAGATGAAGAGGCCTTATCAAGGTCATATAAGCACAATACTTTCTTTGAGAATATCAGTGATCTACTAAAAGAGAAAGCACTTCTGTAAATCACTCAAAATGCATTATAAGCACTACATTTTATAACTTGTAATAATGTTCATGAATTAAATACTAGTGAATGTCAGCAAAAAGCATAATTCAGAGACTCATCACCAATCATTTCTTGTTAATGTACCCCAAAATTTTATCATTTTTATATTAACTGTTAGGGTAGCCATATATCTTAAAAAGACAGGAATTTATGTGGCCATTTGAAAGAGCCACCTCAACAATTTTAAAAATGTCCATGTTCCCTTCGTCTACTGTAATCTCCCTGGAACTCAGAAACACTGGTTCTAGGTTACAACAATAGAAGAAGAACCAGACATTAGCTGTATCTTGAAAGTGAGTTTCAGCTGCAACGTCTCTGTAAATAGTTCTCTGAATACATAAACAATTAGGACCTAAAAGTAGGAAATCCTTTTGCATTATGACCCAGCCTACAGTACATGAAACATCATGGCATCACTCAGTCTCGCAGGACCTATACAGGAAGGAAGAGTATGATTAACAGTCAAATGAAGAAGCCCCCATAAACTAAGTCAAAATGCAGTAGGACAGGAATGATGAATTTCCAAATGCAAACCTTGCATAAGAATGGAATCAGTATAAGCAAGAAATGAACTTCTGCACAGAACTAGCAATGGGGAATAAAGAAAAGGAAAGGAAGTTAAAGTATTTTTACTGTCTCACTGGAATGAGAGGACAGTGAGTAGCTGAAATAATTCTCAAAATACTGGAATACCTAACAAAGATGTTTGGGTATTTGTCACAGGGCACTCTGGTTGCCCTGTGCCTGCATAGAAGAACTGCCAGAGAGGGAGCCCTTGCAGTGATTAGGCTGTGCAGCTGCGGATTGCCTAGGCAACTAATGAAGGTCAGCTGACCCAAAGGGGCAGGGCCTGGCTCTTATAAAGCCCAGAGCCAAGGCCAGGCAGGCAGTTCTCTGCCAGCAGCCAGAGGGGCAGGAGCTCTGAGAGAGATAGTAATGTGAGTGCAGCTCACAAGCGCTCCAGAGGCTGGAGCAATGATGCTGTGGAATAGCTGGGAGGCTTATGCTGTTATGACCAGGTGCCTTATGTTTATGTTATAGCCAGAGGCTTGTGTTTGTGTTGTTGCTGTTATGTATGACCGACAGTTTGGGTGAAGCTAAAAGGGGAAGGAGGAGGCCTCATAAGGGACCCCAGCAGTGTGGGGATCCCGGCGCCCATGGGGGCGCAGCACTCTTATAGGCACCAGAGAGGACGCGTTATTCTCAGGGGTTACCCCAGCGGAGAAGGGACCCCAGCACCAAGTTGGGCACAGCAAGCGTGAGCCCCAGAGGGGGAAGCACAGAATTGAGAGGTCCAAGTTGGACACAGAAGGCCCCAGGGAGAGAGAGAGAGAGTGCATGATTGAGAGGCCCAAGAAGGGCGGCATGTAAAGAAGCCCAAGAGGGGCAGCAAGGAGAAGCCCAAGTTGGGCACGGTAAGCCCCAGAGAGAGGGGGCAGGTTTGAGAGGCCCAGAGTGGGCACGGAGAGCCCCCAGGAGGGGGCCATTTTATTGAGAAGCCCAAATTTGGGCACGGGGAGCCCCTGATAAGGGGGCCACATGCTTTTGGAGGCCCAAGTTGGGCACAGCCCCCAGAAGGGGGGCCATTTGAAGGAGAAGCCCAAGTCCGGGCATTGGGAGTCCCTGAAAGGGGACCACATATATTAAGGAGCCCAAGTTGGGCACAGTCAGCCCCAGGAAGGGGGCAACATTGAGAAGCCCAAGTTGGGTACAGTCAGTCCCAGGAGGGGCCAATATTGAGGCCCTCGACATGGCCTCAACCTATTGAGAAGCCCAGGGTGGGCTAGGTGAGCCCAGAGCGGGGAGCACCATATTTGAGGAGCCCTAGAGAGGGGCTGCACTGAGAGGCCCAAGAGGGGCCACATCAGAAGCCCAGGTTGGGCACAGCCAGCCCCAAGAAGGGGGCCATTTTATTAAGGAGCCCAAGGTCAGGCATTGGGAGTCCCCAACAGGGGGCCGCATACATTGAGGAGCCCAAGTTGGGCACAGTGAGCCCCGAGGAAGGTGGGGGGCGCATAGAGAGCCTCAGTAGGAAGGGGGCAACATCGAGGAGCCCAAGTAGGGCAAGGACTAGGAATCCTGGGTGGGGGCACAGCGAGCCCCATAGAGAGGGCAGTATATGTGAGGAGTCCAAGTTGGACCCAGTGAACCCCCAGGAAGGGGGGCAGCACTTGAGAGGGCCCAGACCAAATAGGAAGGGGCCAGGATAGGAAAGATCAAGTTGAGATCCATGAGGCTTGGGCTGTGGTATTGGGGAGGAAGGAAACACAGACAGCGCCCCCTAGTGGAGGGGGCAGTACAAGAACTAGGGCAGCCTCCCACTAATGAAACAATTACCAGCAAAAATGTGGCAGGCGAGATAAAGCAGCGGTTGCCCAGAGGCAGGCACGGGGGCCATATTGAGGGTGGCCCCTAGGCACCCTGTCACAGTATTGTAATTCCAGAGAAAGACTGAAAGCAATAAGCAGAAAAAAGGATAAATATTTTATATTCATTCTAAGAACACTAGCATCCATATGTGACTTTGGAAGTATTAAATATCCCAATTATATACTAAATCATTTTGTGAGCCATGTCATTCCATCTGCAGTGGAATACAGTCCATGTGAAGTGATGGAGACAGAACTAAAGGCAAATGCAGAGAACTGGCATCGAGTCAGGAGGCCCCAGACAGATAGGCGCAAGGCCAAGAGGAGCAGAACTTAGACCTAAACCACTAGCTGACCTAAGACAAAAGAACCCAGAGAAACAAGGTATATGAACAATATAGAGGTATTCTAACAGAGAACTATGGAGGCAGGTTTTCTGGCTTCCCTGTTCCACTGGCAATACCATATAGAGTTATAAACAGCTCATTTGATCTGGGACCCAGAATAATTGCTGCACAATCATTTGCACATAACCTTTCTGAGCTCCTTTGTTCATCCACCAGGAAGAGGCCAGGAATAGCACACAGCCTGACTGGTTTGTCTCTGAAATGGACCACAGTAACCATACAGATTCCCAGGGTGCCCCAGAGGAAGCCTTTTGTCCAGCACATTTCAGAGGGACTTGAAGTGGGACAATGGATGATTCCAAGAGAAAAGTCTTTTTCCCAGGTCAATTTTATTTACAGCCTAGGATCCATATTTGAGACCCGAGATACTAGACTGGCTGGTCCTAAAAGTATGGAAATATTATGCTTAGTCTTTATGGGAGAAAGAATGTTTCATGTTTCCTTTAGTGATGCTTTCTGTTTGATTTGAAGTGCAGCAGCAGCTTTTCATAGGAAGTGGGTACTGCTTGAAATAAGTTTATCACCATACTTAGCCTGGACCCTATATAACTTAGGTACTGCCTCCTGCTTTATGTTACATTAAAATCCCTAAGGTGAACCATGACTAACCTCTTGCAAGTTCCATCACTGTGGCAAGTCTGTCCAGCACAAATCCATGGGAGGTCACTTCTGGTACTAGCTTCTCAGTTTTGGTACATCCTGCCCTTCGAGACTCACCAGATCCTAAGCACAAACATATTCCAGAAGCATTGCAAGACTTTAAAATTTGGGTAGGCTTTTAGTAGGCAGAGTTAAGTTCTTCGGTATTGTTTGAGCTACATGTTTTACTTATTATCTGATTCTAGTATTTTATCTGTTTTTATACTTTAACTTGTTTTTAAGCCACTGAGTGTTTTAAGGGAGGCAGTATTTAAATCAAATTAATAAATAAATGAAAAAATAAATAAAATCAACATGGAGAAGAGGTGAATAGAAAACAAAAGGGGCATTCCAGTTTTCAAAGGAGTTTAGCAACATTCATCCCTATAATAGTGATTTTTTTTTTCAGTTTAGTTTGCAATGTTGCAACTTGAAACATTGCAGCCATTTGTCATCTCATCCCTCCAGCCATGGGAGAGGCAGGCAGGTTCTGCAGAAAAAAAAGTATCAGGCCCCTCACCACTTCTGCCTTCAGCAGGCTCTTGCGGCCAGCAGAATGCCTGTGGGAACCCAGGAATGGGCTGACTTGCCCCTGGGGCAGCAGAGAGGTGGCAGAAGGGCAGCTGGGTGCACTGGTGACTAGAGAAGGGAGCAGGGATTGTGCACAGGACATGGGATTTCCCAGGTGGGCTGCTAGCTTCCCTGAACCCACCCAGGCTTCCAACACCCAATGCACCATCCCTGCCACCTTCTTTGGCTGTCAGAACACCCAGCCACCCTTCTGCCACCTCCCTGAACTGTTCTAGGGGCTAGCCAGCCTGTTCTCAGGTGGCCCCAGGCATTCTACTGACTGCAGGAGCCTGCTGAAAGCAGAAGCAGTGAGGAGACCAAACCTTTTTCTTTGCAGAGTCTGCCCACCTCTCCCACAGCCAGGGGGTGAGCTGACAGATTAATGGCACA
>JAGPOW010001296.1:74426147-74439214 GCA_030014935.1 Caiman crocodilus | reverse complement strand
AAAACTCATCGTTTTAATTAAAACTCACCTTTTCAATTTAGAGGGCATAGAATGCAACCCTAGGCCATTTATACATGTGATGGGAGTTTAGTCGCCTAAATTGAAATGGGAGGTTTTTAGCTGTGATGATTAAAAATCCACTATTTCAATTTAGGG
Source organism: Caiman crocodilus (assembly GCA_030014935.1). NCBI lineage: Eukaryota > Metazoa > Chordata > Crocodylia > Alligatoridae > Caiman > Caiman crocodilus. The sequence goes on along the minus strand of JAGPOW010001296.1, from coordinate 74,439,058 downwards.
GCTTCCATCACCATTATGGTGAGGGGCTCAATTCTTTCCTTCCCTGCTCCCCCACCACAGAGCCTGCACATCTCTCCCACAGCTGAGGGGCAAGCTGTCAGCAGACTCAGCAACACCTGAGCTATGGGACGTCCCGGTCCCGTGAGTTGGGACAGCACCTGCACAGCTAGCACCCCGTGCAGGAGGCCCCAGAGGGTGCCACCACTGTGGAGGGACAGACTGAGCCACCCCTGCAGTTTAGGGGCTGTGTGGTACAGCAGTAGATTATGTGGGCAGGTTCCACTGAGGGAGACAAAGAAAAGTGGTGATGGGCTTCATTCATATTTTTTTTCTGCGGAGCCTGCCCACTTCTCCTGTGGCTGGGGGTGAGCTACAGGGGGCCCCAGATCTTCCCTCCACAGTGGCAGTGCCCCCTGGAGCTACTCACTCCCCAGCCATGGGAGAGGCAGGTAGGCTTCACCCAGGCAGACCCAGGGGGCACTGCTGACATGGAAGGAAGAACTAGGACCTTCTGCAGCTCAGGGGCCACCAAGATCACCAGGAGCTCATCCCCCCCACCCTCAGCTGTAGGACATGTGGGCAGGCTCTATGAAAAAAAAATTAAAAGAATTGGACCCTCACTCCTTCTGCCTTCATCCCGCCTCACCTATGGCAGTGGGACAAGCTATCAAAGGCTGTAACATTACAAATAGTTATGCTACAAACTAAACTTCATGATGACATGAAGATCATGGTCATTTGGTGACAGCAACCATGATCTGATTACTTTCTCTGTCCAACACAGGGTGGCAAATCCCTCAGTAGAACAGAAATCCTCAACTTTGGGAAGGCTGACTTTCACAAACTCAGGAGACTTGTCCGCCAGGTACCATGGCCCCCTGGGAAAGGGAGTCCAGGAGGCATGGTTGTTCCTAAAGAACTCAATCCTCAATGCACAAGGGAAGTCCATCCCATCCCATAGAAAATGCAGCCAGAGGCAGGGAAGCCCCCGTGGCTCAACAGGTAACTTCTGGGTCTCCTGAAACAAAAAAGAGAAACCTACACCAGATGGAAAACTGGAATCATCACCAAAGAGGACTACTCAGCACTAGCCCATACCTGTAGGGAGCAGTCCAGAAAAGCCAAAGCAGTAACCGAATTCAGGCTAGCCACTGGAATCAAGGATAACAAAAAATTGTTCTTAGATATGTGGGAACGCAGAGGAAGAACAAAAGCAACATGGGCACCATGTGAGATCAAATGGGGCAGCTGATGTCTGACACCCAAGAAATGCCCAATCTCCTAAACAATTACTTTGCATCAGTTTTCTACCCAACCAAGGGGTCACTCTGTCAGACAGGATGCAAAGCATTCAGGGCTTGGGAAATGGGCCCACAAGTGACATATATCAAGTGAGAGAAAGCCTCAAGAGTCTTGACGTCCATAAATCCATGGGCCCAGACGGATTGCACCCGAGTCTTAAAAGAGCTGTCGGACATCATAGTGTGCTCTATAGCCAAGATACTTGAAAGCTTATGGCCCCTGGGTAATGTATCAGAAGACTGGAAAAGAGCCAACGTGGTCCCAATCTTCAAGAAAGGGAGGAAGAAAGATCCAGGGAATTACAGACTTATCAGTCTGACATCCATCCTTTGAAAGATCTTAGAGAAAATTATCAAGGGATCCATCTGCAACAGGCTAATGAAAGGCAGCCTACAAAATGCCAGCCAGCATGGTTTTATTACTGTAAGGTCTTGCTGACCAACCTCATCTCCTTCTATGACCAGGTGATGAATTGCCTGGACAAGGGAGACGAGGTTGATATCATTTATCTGGCCCTCAAGAAGGCCTTTGACCTGGTCTCCCATGATGTTCTCATGACCAAGCTGGGAACTGTAGCCTCGACCATCTCATGGTCCAATGGCTGGAGAACTGGCTCCAGATTCGGACCCAAAGGGTACTAGTTGATGAGAACAAAGCAACTTGGCACAAGGTTACCAGTGGAGTCCCCAGGGCTGAGTCCTTGGGCCAGTACTCTTCAATAACTTCATTAATGATCTGGATTTGGGCATCAGATGTGGACTGGCAAAGTTCTCAGATGACACTAAACTATGGGGAAAGGTGGTCATGCTGGACGACAGGCTGAGGATACAGGCCAACCTGGACACACTTACAAATTGGGCGGATCAAAACCTGATAGCATTCAATGTAGAGAAATGTAGGGTACTTCACCTTGGGAGAAAAACAACATCATCATACTTGTAGGCTCAGCAGTGTGATGCTCACTAGCACCACAAATGAAAGAGACTTGGAGGTCTTGATTGACCACAAGATGAACATGAGCTCCCATTGCGATTCTGTGGCCAGCAGAGCAAATCAAACTCTGGCATGCATCCACCGTTGCATCTCAAGCAAAACCAGAGGCGTCATCCTCCCACGTTACTCGGCCTTAGTGAGGCCACAGCTGGAGTACTGTGTCCAGTTTTGGGTCCCCACTTCAGGATGGCTGTGAATAAGCTTGATTCACAGAGGAGATTCCAGAGGAGAGCCACCCATATAATCAAAGGCCAAGAGTGCAAGCCTTATGAGGAGAGGCAGAGGGACATGGAACTTTTCAGCCTGGCAAAGAGAAGGCTCAGGGGGTACTTGGTGGCTGCCTATAACTATATAAGGGGGGTGCATCAGGATCTCAGAGAACATTTGTTCACCAGGACTTCTCAAGGGATAACTAGGTCTAACAGTCACAAACTTCTAGAAGGCTGATTCAGACTTGATATAAGGAAAAACTTCTTCATAATCTGTGTGTCCAAGATCTGGAACAGACTACCCCCAGATGTGGTGCAAGCAACTACTCTGGACTCATTCAAAAGGTGTTTGATGTTTATCTTGCTGGGATCATAGGCAATGCATAGGGGAGGCATGGGGAGCACATGCCCCCCCTCCGAGATTGGCCACTGATGAAGCCACTGCTGGCTTCTGCAAGTGGTCACTGCTCATCACCCCTCCCTCCCCCTGCCAACACCACCACCAGTGTCTGTGGGTGATCCCCACTCACTGCTCACTACCCTCCCCCCACTGCTGGCACCGCCATCCCCACTTACTGCCACTGACACTGGCATCTTTAGGTGGTCCCTGCTCACCGCCACCAATGCCAGTGTCTGCAGGCGGTCCCCCCCTTGCTACCATGGTGCCCTCCCAGTCTCAGGAGGCACCAGTTGTTCATGGCTGAGATCATTAGATGCCTGCAGATTTCCTGCCTCTGACCGGGGGTGCGGGCTGGACTCAATGATCTCACAAGGTCCCTTCCAGCCCCTAATGTCTATGAAATCTATTACATGGTTAAGTTTGTAATGTAGCAAGTTCATTTATAACACCAAAAAACTCCCACACATGTACAGTGTGATGCAATTAAACTGCAAAAATGGCCAATTTTCATCATGTTTACAAGCACCCCTAAGAACTAAAACCCTGTACAAGCACCCAGAAATATCATCTTCAGTTTCTCCTAGAGCAAACTTTATGTATGGCAAGAAGACAATCTTCTTCCTCACTGCTATCCTGAAAAAATGGGAGTAGCTTTCCAATAACATGTTAAATTCCAATTGTAGGAGCTAAACTGAATCTTTGGAAGAATTATTGCTTAAGATTGCTTCCTGAACAGGAAGGGTATGGTGTCTTTCATTGTACTTGTGAGGATTGTAGGGGTAGTCTGTTACTCAGCCCTGTCTAGGATATCACTGTTATATGTAGCTGAGCTGGGCAGAGTTGGAGACGACCAAAAAAAGGAGTCCTGTTGAATCAAGAGCATGAATCAAGAAACCTCTTTATTAAAGTGGCTCCTGACTCAGTGAACCAAACCCACAACATAATACACTGCTTTGTATCAGTATTCATTTCTTGCATCTAAATGTATAAATTCATCTGTCATTCACTAAGATAGTATTAGTTAACTCAATCTTAGCCATATACTTTATGGTGTTAGGCACCTCCATTGTGGCCTAAAAAGATACCCAGACATCTAGAATTAAGGTACTGCTTGTGCTCAGAACAATCTAGATTGGTCAGTGAGGTGCCTAAAGTCTATTAGGATCAAGATTTATGAGGGAAAGGAGCCAAAATCTACTTAATCACTAATTCTGAAAGTGCCCTAAAGCATACCTAGATACAGGGAAGACTGAGTGGGCTCAGGAGACTCCATGTCAAACTGAGGATGGTCCACTCATCCTCATGGGCATTTGGCAGAGGGAGAGAAGGAAAGTATGTTGGTGGAGACAAATTGTGCAGCCCAGTGACGAGAAGTCCTTTGGGAACAAAGATACCTCAGTTCTGGTTTCTTCTTCATTTGCCTTTGGTGTAATTTTAACTATATAGTCATTGGTTAAAAAACTAGAAATAACTGTTTCCTCTTTCCATCTTGACCTGTTTGGTAGCCTCACCCATAGCTGTCTATATTTTATTTAATTGGCCTTTTTGTTGTGACAACTTTTTTTTATGTTTTTGTTCTCTGCTTCATTTAAGATTAATGTAGTGAATTCTGCCAAACTGGCAAATTTTAATTGAGGCACCCTGCATGCGTTCATAACATTTTTTATAAACACAGATGCACAAGAGTATGTTAGCATTTTGTCCCATTCTATGTCATTTTTTCAAACCATTTACATGCTCTGGTGAACTTGTTCCTTTATCCATTTACAATAAATTGCCTTTTTGGTGTGTATGTTTTTTAATGGTAAACGAATGTCTGAATGATTTATGACTCTTTACAGATCAGTGTTATGTTCTGCTAATATGGAATTCCAGATCAGAGATCAAGTCATAATTTCCCTGGTTCAAGTTAATTATTCACTCCCTAATGAAATATGTTTCCAATAAGCCCAAGGGAAGCTGTCTGTCAAACCACAAGCTAATGGTACTTCACAATGTAGTTTTGCATGCTTAAAAAAAAGAGTCAAAGGATGAGCTGAATAAAGTAGTTGCTACTGAGTCATCATTAGACATAAAACTGTCAAACTGCTTAATCTTTACCCTATTAATGAATGTTTTCTGTCACAATTTAAACAATAATTTATATCTATTTGTAAATGTTGTAATTTAACAAAAATGTTAAATTCACTTCTAATCAGTACAAGCATGTATGAATTACCCTCAGTGTGTCTTTGTACTTCAAAATCACTAAAGTAAAACACATTAAACTGCATGGACTTGTTCTTATGCTTAACTAAAGCACACAAGTAATCATGATTCAGGTGCTTAAAATTAAGGACACACCTAAGTCTTTTTAGGATGGAGGCCTACGAAAGTTAGAATTGCCACTACCCACATCTACACAAGACACTGACTGCACAGTAGTTCATTATTACTGTGCAGTAGCTTCACATCATGCTTCATGCCATGCAACGCTACTGTATAGTGCAGCACAGTTGAATGGCTGAACAGCCATTTAATACTTGAGTATGCAAGTACTAAATGACTGTACAGTAAGAACTCTCACGTAATGTGGCCACTGGGAAATATTTCACACCTACATCTCTAAAAACTGGTAGGCTTGAAGCGTTCTTGTAGCTGTGATGCTCCAGGAAATATGAGGCAAGGTTTTTTTCACGGTATCTTTTATTGGGCCAACTTTACAGTTAGAGAACTGTTGGACAAACTTTCAGGCATCAAATGCCCTTCCTCAGGGGATCTTGTAAGATACAAGCTCTCTTAGAAGCTAGAGATTTTGTAATTCCTTATTTTACTTGAAATATGGCTATTTAAGATCTAGGCTAAAATACAGCTCTCACCTTTTTATTTTCTTTATGTCATTAGTACTCATGAGGGCATTTGCACAATCAAACTCCAGGTTCAGTTTTCGATGAAGTCCCTTGCGTGTAGAGTTGGATGAAGGAAGGTATTCCAAGATGTGCTATGTTTCATTGTTTCAAAATTTGACTTTGTTCTGATTTGGATCAAAAGCTAAGTATTTCAAAATGCTTTCATGAAACGTATGGAGCTATGGACTTCAATACCCCTATAGTCTCTAAGTCCAGGTTGGTCTTGCAGGTAGACTGCCACACAAGAAGATGGACCAGTGGCAGAAAACCTTGCCTTATTTCCAAAGAAACTGTTTTAAAATTGAACATACAATGTTTAAACAATTCCAGCAATCCACATTTGTTTAGAAGTTTTCCAGCCAGTTAGGCCCATTGTTTTTTCAGGTTGGTTGACTAACAAATACATATATAAATGGATGTATATCCTAAACCAGAAGCACTGAACTCACCTCAGGGGTGAGGGCTACTGCAGTGGCTACCCCTACACCGGTAACAAGAAATCTGAGGGTGGCAGCACCAGCAAGCGGTCCAGTAGCAGCAATGGCAACAGCAAGAGATTTGTCAGTGAGGAGTCCAGGGGAGTGAGTTCAGAGGTGGTAGTGGCAAGTCCAGTGGGACCAAATGGCTTTGTATTCTGTGGCAGCCTGTGCCCCACAGTGTCCTGGTAGACCAGATAAAAATGTTCTGGGGTCATATATGATGCATGAGCCATATGTTTAACATCCCTGTCCTAAACAATGAAAACAAAAATATCTTGGAATTTCCAGCATCAGTGGGATTCAAAGAAATGTTCTCTTAAACAAAATATTTATTGAATTTGAGTGGACCATGAACTGCAGATATTCCAAAATGACAGCACAGGATTCTTATTTAGAACGTCTTATTACTGTATAGCAGTCATTAACATTCTGCATCAGTCTTACTGCAGCGTAGCTGAGCTTTTCAAACAGAAGTAATAGGAAAGAAATGCCATGCCCATTTGTTGTGAACTAATTTGGCTGTCATTACAGTGGCAATCAATTAAACAAGAAGCAAAGTATTCTTTCCTCTAAGACTGAATACAATCCAAAGGTAATTTATTTTCCTGAAAGTCTGCATTTGTTACGGTAAAGAGATGGATTTTGGAACAATTCCTTATTACAGCTGAAGTCTTAGGAAGCAGATGTACTATCCACAAGATACTTACCCATTTCAAGAGCAGGGTATGAGATGTATATGAGTGATGAAACAAGTACTCCTGCACACTTGTACTTGTTTAGCACAAGAATGATAAATTCCCATAATAGTCAAAGACAGCTGATAGACTCCATCTTATGTGCATGGACACCTCTCACACCTAGGACTAGTCCTTGAAGACTTCTCATATTTCCTGTTTTACTCCTAATAGCACATTTATGTTGTCTATTTCTGCCATCATTTCTTTTTCTTTTAAGGACAAGTGAGGGCACCTGTAGAAAGGTTGAATCAAGCAGAGCCAGCACCTTGTAGCTGTTGGCTTAGAAATGGTATTTAAAGGTCTGAATTTTAGGAATTGATTCATAGACGCATAGATACATAGATATATGTATTATAAGGGTTCAAGATGGACAGCAGGGGTTAAATGGAATTCTAAAGAGCTTGGGAGAAGCGCATACAGCTTCTCATGGCCCTGAAAACAGACAGGCTGTCTAGCAGAACCAAGCCAATGTATGGACATAGGCTGAGAACTGAGGGCGGCATCCCATAATACAAGATCACAGCCTTCAAGGCAAACAGGCTGTCTACCACAACAAGGCCAACAAGGACACAGTCTAGAAAACAGCCTGGGAACCAAAGGAAGTATGCACCATACTGTCCCATAACATGAGATAGTGACACCAGCAACGAGGTCCCAGAGCAGCAGGGGGGTTGAGTCCCAGTTTTGGGGGAAAAGACCAAATTAGGAGAAGGCCTGGAAGACTATGTGGACATGTGACCACAGAGAGACAACCAACTAGAGATAGCCATGGTTGAAGAGTCATCAGGAATCATCAAAGGGGAAGGAGAATACAAAAGAAGAGACTTGGGATTAACAAAGGGTCCATCCCTTTGTTTCATCCTTCCCATCCCTCCCTGTTCCTTCTTGTCCCTCCCTCCTCCTCTTCCCTTTATCCCAAACCTCCCTGTCCTTCCTTCTCTTCCTTGAGAGGGGTTCCCATCCCCATCCCTGTCCCCCAGGAGGGTCCCTGCGGTTACCATGGACAGAGGCACACACCAGCAGCCCATCTTATGCACCCCACTAAAGGAGGGCTGTGGGCCTCAGCATTCCACCCAGCATTCCCTCTAATCTGTGTGGCTGGCTTGGCCATGCAGGCACACTCGTGCCACGCTGCCAAGTGCACCTGCATGGCTGCGCACACCACACAGCTTAGGGGGAATGGTGATTCCACCTCCAGACTGCTGAGACCTAAGAAAGAGAGCCTCGGACAGAATGGAACCTGCATCCGGACTAGATGTACTTTGATGACAGCCCCAGGATTGGTAGATATAAAATTGTGTGGTTGGTTGTATTGTTGCTTTCTTTGTTATCACTTTGTATCAATAAATTTGCCTATTATCAACTAGCAGGCAAGGTTCCCTCGAAGGTGTGCACATGAATGGCCACACACAAGTAAAAGTCTGGCCACGCACAAACTTTCTCAGGCTGCACACCCACCAGGAGAGGAACTAGGCTGCAGCATGGGACGCTTACTAAAGGTTAGCTCCTCCCCGGGGTGAGATGGAGGCAGGGGCAGGGCTGGGGCCTGGCATGGGCTCTTCCAGCTCCAGGGAACTGCTTCATAACCTGCATCATCTCAGAGAGTGAAGAGGCACATGGTGTCAGGGCTGGGGAGTAGAGCAGTTCCCCAGATCCAGCAGAGCCCATGGAGGAGTTAACCAGGGCCACTGGAGCCTGCGCCAGCCCCCAGCCCCAGCCTCCACCCCTATCTTGCCTCACCTCAGAGAGGAGCCACTGCCTGCCCCGTGTGAGGCTCTGCCCGTTCCAGGGAACTGTTCCACTCCCCAGCCCTGACACCACGGGCCTCCTCACTCCCTGAGGTGATGCGGGGGAGTGGAGCAGTTCCCTAGAGCTGACAGAGCCTGCTCCAGGCCACAGCCTCCAGGCCTCAGCCCCCCAGCCCTCAGCCCTGAGCTCTCAACCCCCCAGCCACACACCCAAGTGAGGAGTGAGAGGCTTACCTTCGGTAAGTGTTCCACACTGCACCAAAAGGGAGAGGCAGGACCGAAGAGGCACGCTCATGGACCAAAGTGGTGCACTCATGGACTGCTAATCCTTAGAAGGAACATTGCTGGCAGGTGTTGTGGTCAGCCTGAGGGTTGTGCTCACCCAGAATAAAGTTATAGGGGCTGAGTTCCTAAAATCCAGAGTGAAAGGAAGTCAGCCACCTTAGAGATGCCTAGTATTCCATCTATTACAGTCTGGAAAGCAGTGCTATGTGCTGTTAAATCATAGCCTTTTGATAGTACATAGGCCTTTCAATAGATCTCTATGTGTACAGGTGAATTTCATCCCTTGAGACCAATTCAAAGACATTAACTAACAGCAGAAAACTGGCAATTTCCCTATAGATATACCAATGAGAACAGAGATTTCATTACAATGGGTTTTCCTGCTACATTCAGGGATTGGACTAAAATGTTTCTCATGTTTGGAAAGATTTTACTATTTTTTAAATTAGTTGATTGTGGAATTAAAAAGATTGGTCCCTTACAAGACTTCTGCAGGAGTTTCATGATATTTTTTGTACATGAAGACCTGTGTGTGCAAGAAATTTGCACCATCAGGCCTGAACAAAGTTATAAATAAAAAGACTTTGTGCACTGCATGCTTGAACTCAAGTCCTTTTCAGATATAAATCATGCTTAGAATGTCATTTTGCATGTGTATATTTAAAATAAACCATTAGCATGCCTTTCATGTTGGGGAGAGGGGTAGGTTGTGCTTTGGGCAAAACTGCAAAAGCAGTAACCACCATGTAATTAAAAAGCAGCTGGAATAGTTGGGCAAAAAATGCTTTTTGTTTTCAACTGTGTGTGTAGAAACTGTCCTTTTATTTTCAAAGGATGTAAACAGCATGAAGCAGATTATGACAATCCAGTTATCACCCTATGTAAACTGACAAAATATTCTTTGGATCTGTGATACAAAATTCCTGTCCCCATCAAAGTCAACAAGAGCTTTCCTGTTAACTTCAGTAGGTCTAGGATGTCACTTTTAGTTATTAATGGGATCATCAACAGTTCCTTACAGCTATTTTATACACAATTAGGTTGTAATTGTGTTGTCTCTGTAAGCTCACTTTGTGGTAGACCTACAGAATGCCAGCTAACACTATTATGAAGATGTTGTTTTATCACAGGGTAGAAACTAAAATGTTTATTGATTAGGTCAGACTTCAAAGCCAATAAAATGTGTACCATGGCACCTTTTCAGTCATAGCACAATTGCAAACAAAACCAAAATATTTGATTATGATTCAAATTATTTTAATGATGGGATGCATCCACAGATGCAGGGGGTTGGACTTGATGATCTACTTAGGTCCTTTCCAACCCTATATCCATGAATCTATGAATTTCTAAAAGGAAAAGTTTCATTTGACATTCTCAGTTTGGATTCATAACTGCAGTAAACTATAGTTTAAGCAAATACACTGCTTATGTATCCACAAGTAAAATGTGCTTTAGCAATATTTCTTGATAGACTTGTTAAGTCTACAGAGACCCTTCCAACATTTTGTCATCTTTTCTTTTCTTCTTTTTTTTTAAAAAAAAGGTTGCCTTTCACAGCTGGCTTTACCAGTAGTAGTTTGCTTCGTTACCATTAATATGAATGAAACCAAAATATACTGACCCATGAGTAAGAGAATGTTTTAAGAAGCAAATTAAATTCAGCTGTGATCCAATCCCCTCATTTGTTTTCTTTTCCATAATACTCTATTTTATTTCCTGAAATCCCAGATGTGGCTGTTACTATTTAGGTTGGAGGCAGGAACTTATTTAGGTTTCTACAATGTCATTTTTATAATGAGTAGCTAAGCAGATTTGTGTTGATGTGATGTTTTGAAGTGCCCTAGAGAGTCAACCAGTACAACTAAATGCCATCTAAATCATTCCCAGTGGACATAGGTGATACATAGGAGAGTTATGGGGGGGCATGTGCCTCCACTGAGATTGGCCACCACTGAAGCTGCTGCTGGCTGCTGCAGGTGGTCACTGCCTGCACCCACTTCCCCCCCACCCCCATTGCTGATGCAGCCGGCAGTGGCTGCAGGCAGTAACCACTTGCTACCCCCTGCACCATCAGTGGTGGTGGCAGGCAGTCCTTGGTTGCCACCATTGACACCGATGCCTGTGGCTGCACATGGTCCCCGCTCACTGCTTGCCACCATGGTGCCCACCCCCCCAGTCTCAGAAGGCACCAGTCATTCGTGTCAGTGGACGTGCCTAAGTCAGTGACCTGTAACATTGCACTAAATTACTTTTTGATGCAATCATTTGTTCTGTATTCTTTATTGTTCTAATCTCCTTCATTTTTCTAATTTTGTTCTATATGTTGGTTTAAAGATTTCTCGGAACATTTAGGTGTTGAGCCATTTAATCACATTTCTTATTTATATTGGGGTATTAAAATGTCTACATTTCAACCTACAAATAAATTGTACAATATACTGTGTAACCAACAATCCCTCGTTAAAAATATCAGATGTATATTTTGTGTCAAAGAAAAAAATGTCTGTGTAAATTGCTCTTACAAAATCTCTGGGTCTTATCCAAATCCCATTGAGGTAAACAGGAGCCTATGAATTGACTTCAATGTTCACACCTTGTTTAACCAGCCTAATCTTACCAGTGAAAAGACCTACAACTTCTGCAGATGGATTGGTGGCTCAAGGATTGGACTTTTCAGTCACCTCAAGACACATCAATGAGGTGTAGTAGTGGTTATCCTCAAATCAAGGGATTGTGGATGACAACAACAAAGTATAACCATCAGTGTCAATGCAAATACCACATTTTTACACAAATCTGTGCACTTATGGAGGTACCTACCTGTTTTGACAATATTAATGTGCACATGAATGAACAAATGTCAGGCATTTATGTGTACTGGGGGGCATATAAAAGACCTTCATTGCCTAAATGCATGTAAACCAAGATGAATCTGTGCCGTTCCCTTTTACACACATACAGTTATCATTTTTACATGTATAAACATATTTTATACACATAATTTAGATACGTCTACAATATAGAGTTTGATCCTCATTGGGTGCATCTACACATGATGCTATGTTGTTGTAACAACACAGTTTGGCAATGTAGCATCCATGGGTGACTACACGTGACCAGCTACTTTGCCATGGTGGCACAATTCCCCCCTTTATAGTGCACCACTATGGCTAAGTAGCTGCTAAAAATAACCATGCGCTATATGTATGGTGCAATACAGGTGGTTACTGAGCTCTGCTTTAGTGCTTCTACAAAGAAGTACTAACGCATGGCATAGTAACAATGGTGCCATAGGGCAACTTTTAGATGTACACCTCATCTATCTATTTAGCTGTGTTTTTGACACTGTACCTCAGGATGTTCTCATTAACAAGCCAAGGAAATGCAGACTAGACAAAAATGGGTGAATCATCATACTACATAACATAGTCATCAATGGCTCAGCATTGAGTTGGAAGGAGACACTGAGTGGGGTTCCACAGGAGTCTGTCTTGCATTCAGTATTGTTTAATATCTTCATTAATGATGTGGACAATGGACTGAGTGCACAATTAGCAAATATGTGGATAACACCAAATTGATTGCAGTTGCAGATATTCTGGAGGGTAGGCCTATGATTCAGAATGACCTGGAGAAACAGGAGAAATGGTCCACAATCAATCTTATTAAATCAGATAAGATTCAATAAGAACAAGTCCTGCACTTGGGATAGAATAACTGCATTGTGACTGCCCACTCTAGCCCCAAGTTATGCTAAGACCCCCTCCAAAATGGAGTTTGGGACAGTGGCATGCTGGGAGCAGCACCATCAGTCCTAAGCAAGAGGGTCACGTACACTGGTTGTTTACAGAAAGGCACAGGGGATGA
>JAGPOW010001296.1:74409069-74426047 GCA_030014935.1 Caiman crocodilus | reverse complement strand
AGAGGGTCACGTACACTGGTTGTTTACAGAAAGGCACAGGGGATGACTCAAGGTGTGAGATACAAGATGATTAAATAATCTCCTCGAAGATAGGAGTGATGCCGCCCCCTATTTCCAGACCGAGAAAAATCAATCAGTGATGGTATCGACAGAAAATGCCTTGTTAACGAACTGGGCATAAAAGTCCTTTGATTTAGTTAGCAATTTGTAGTGTGGAGACAGTCCTAGCTGGCCTGGAGACGCTCGCAGCCTACCTGGTGTGACAGGGGACACCCGCACCGTGACAGACAAAGCAGATCAAGCACTCTGCTGCGTCGAGATCTGGGGGGTAAGAATCGAACCCGTATGCTTGAATGTGCACGATTACCATTGAAACAGACATAGAGAGTTTACGCCTGACGTCGTTGTAGTTTTGATTCCTTTTCTGTTTTAATGTTTGCTTTCTTCCCTCTTGATTCTTTTCTTAGATTAAGTTGTAACTTTTCCATGGCAAAAGCTTTAATTATCCTAACTATAGAATAAATTATACATACTAACAATATTGATTGGGGTTTTGTGTACTTCGATTAATCCTTGTAATAAAAACTTAGTATAGAATCCTCTCGTCTTGAGTCCCTGAATTTGGATCGCCAGAACCTGGCCCTAGTGGGCTATAACACTGCATGAACAAATACAGATGAGGGAATGACTGGCTAGGCTGCAGTATTGAAAATAAGGACTGCATGCATATATGAAGACCAGGTCCACACATGCACTTAAATTGTGAAGTAGACTAATTAGCTGTGGAGTAAAGTGTCACCATCTGTACATATGACAGTATTAGGCTACAGTAAGGCTATTTATGCTGCAGTAAGATAGTACTGCCAGGTCCAGCACTATCATACTCTGGAGTAAATTACTTTAATTAAGTGCATGTGTAGATGCTGACTGTAGGTGTAAATTGTGCCCAGTCAGCCCAGCTAGCCAGGGGCTAGACTCTTGTCTTCCACTTAGCCACATGGCTTTGCACTTTCAGCATCCTTGTGCCCCAGTCAGCCCTTCCATTGTCCAACACTTCTACCCAGAGACCAAGGCTGAGCAGCCCTGGTGTAAACTGCTCCACCCCAGCTCAAATTGCCATTAGGTGAGGTGCATGCGTAGTAGTTTACTGTGGCTCAAACTGTTCTGGAGTTTATTGCTTCAGATTCATTACACATGTAGACCGATCTTCTGGGTTGCAGTGGACCAAATTCTAAATATAAACCAACAGCGTGCTCTTGCTCCAAAAACAAGGCAACAGCATACTGATTTATAATAATGGAAGTGTCACTTGCAGATCAGGGTAAATGATTCTTCCACTCTCTTAAACATTGATGAGACTTTACCTAGAGTACTGTGTCCGATTCTGGCTTCCATGCTTCAAGAAGGGTGTGGCCAGATTGGAAAGAATCCAGCGCAGAGCAACAAAAATTATTAGGGGCCTGGGCGGCAAGGCTTATGAGGAAAGGCTGAAAGAACTAGGGTTAAATTATCTGGAGAAGAGAAGACTGAAATGAGATTTGATAACAGTCTTCAAATACCTGAAGGGTGGTTGCAGAGAGGATGAAGATGGGATTTTCTCTGGGAAAACAGGGTACAGAACTAGGATCAATGGCCTCAAGCTTCAGCAGGGGACATTTATGTTGGAAATAAGAAGGGATTTTCTAACCCTGAGGGTGGTCAAGGTTTGGTACAGGCTACATAGAGAAATTGTAGAGAATCTCAAGCCTTAAAAGTTTTCAAGAGCAGGTTATAGAAATTCTTGACTTGGATGCTTTAGTCAGGAATCATGCTGCCTTAAGCAGGGTAGCTGGATTACATGATCTCATGAGGTCCCTTGCAGCCCTATTTTCCTATGATTCTATGGTGTAAATTGCCCTTTTATATTCCATGTAGGTTCCAGACCTATCTCCATAGCATCTGAGTATCTTCTAGTGCATTAAAGTGGACTAACATGTAAAATATATGTACTGTCATCCCTGTTCCACAGGCAAGAAAATATACAAAGTTTTGTTTTTATCCTGTTTGTGCTTGCTGTTATTTTCCAATATACATAGTTTTAAGGGTAGATCAAAGTAACGCACCTGCACTTGAAATTGATATTTATTTTAGTCCTTGGCTTCTTAAGAACTATAGTCCATGATATCATGACTCCTCAGTATTTTAATTGCCAACAATAACACTAATTTTAGGTGCATTTGTTAATTCTCCACTCAACATCTAGTCTCAAATCCATTAGAACCAATAATTTCTTGTACACGTAGATACTTGAAACAGAGTCCTCCCTCATAAACTCTTCTCATGTGTGGCAAAAATTAGGACTGTATAAATATAATTCTGATTCATGACACTATCCATTAAAGAAAGAAAATGTAGTCTGTATTCTCCTTATACTTACATCTAGAAATTGTTACTCAATTTAATTTATAAAAAGACTTAAATGCAGAGCAGTGATATTTTCAAGAATCTACAAAAGATCAATTTTTACAGAATTGTGGTTTAAAGTCAATACTTTTTAGTTATCTGGTGGTGTTACAGGTTATCTCAAAAATCTTATAAACACACTTAAAATAGAAGCATACACTGATTAAAGAGTGTCAACCAGTGCTATGAACCCTCTAAACATTTTAAAGTTTTGCCGCTTCAGGTAAGGGTTATCTTTAATGCTGCTTCAGATGTGGGCTATCTTTGAGAATTATCAATGACCAAGTCATTCCAGATTCTTCTTCTTCTTTCTACAGGGAGATAAAACTCTCTGTTTTCATCATGATGCACCATCTCAGCCCTTCCCACTCCTTTGCTCCCTGGACAAACTTTCAACCCTCCTACACTCTACTGTGTGGGAGTGGGGTAGTGCTGGCCCCATACCAATACTCCCAGCTGTCCCCCCAGGCCATGTGACCCCAGTACATAAAGGCCACTCTTAGCACCCACATGCAGCTCACCAGTTTGCTGCTTGCTCTAGCACCCCCTGGCAAATGGCAACAGCAATCCTACTACTTCCCTTTGTGAAGAAGCTGAGCTAGAGAAAAGGAACCATTCTCAACTGGGTCTCAGCTCTTTCCTGGTGTGCAATACATTTGGTGATCCCACTGTTTCAGCTCTGCCCCAGTGTGGCATGCATGCAGCCTGCTGGGTCTCAGCTCTGTCCAGGTATGAGTACTAACCAAACCCCACCCCAACACATTCCCAGAAGAATATGTACAGGGAATAGATCTCTTCAATATGAAGTTATGCTTTTCTGACCACAGTTGTACTTCAAAAGGAAAAAATAATGAATTACATTAATAGTTACCATCTTATCCTTTATGTATATCTCCTCATTTTCACAAGTTATCATTACTTTGAAGTTCTGTTCTTCATACCACAAAGCCAAAAAAATAAGGTAAGAAGAAATCCAATAAAATTCTCCATAGAGAAAATATATGTACACATACACATGTGCACACACACACACACACACTAACACAAGTAGTTAACACTATTTGTTAACTACTATGTGAAAAAGTAATTAAGTAGGTAACACTATATGTCTGCATATTAGTCAAACACAAACAAATGAAAGGCTCTTACTGTCCGTTTGGTTATATATAAGTACATTATTATTATTACTATTGCTATTATAAATTAACTATGGGCAATTTACCAAAGCTAAAATCCATTCCACTACTTATCCTAGAAATAAACTAAACCTTTCTTTATTAATGCACATCTTTATCCTCTGATCATTAATCTGAAACAAGGAATATTTAACTTTATCTGCTGCCTCTTCTGAACTTCCTCAGTTTGAATCAACATTTACATAATCTCTATGATCTAGTGGATCAGCCTCTACCTCCCTGATATATGTGGAAAATTGAGGCTAATGAAGTGAGAAATCTGTCAGTAGTGGCCAATAGCAACCAGTTGACTATATGCATTAGAATGTAAAATAGTCTTTGAATAAATAGGTAAACTTACATCTATATTGTCTCACTGCAAAAAACCAAAATATGTTCCAAGTTAGAATATCCATTCTGTATAACATGCCATGGTAAAATTTGCATAGATTTCATAGACGTTAGGGCTGGAAAGGACCTCGCGAGATCATGAGGCCTAGTCCCCTGGCCAAGGGGCAGAGAGTCAGCTGGGTTCAGCTCACCCCAGCAAGATACTCATGCAAGCATTTCTAAAAGGTATCCAGAGTACATGCTTGCACCATTTCTGCGGTGAAGGCTATTCCAGACTCTGAAGACTCCGACAGTAAACAAGTTTTTCCTTATGTTCAGTTTTAAACCGTCTTCCAGCAGTTTGTGACTGTTAGACCTTGACTTCTCTTGAGGTGTACGTATTTAATGTGGCAATCTATACACTTTTCTTCAGTCAGTAAAATAAATCTTATTGTTTAACTTCCAGTTTCTAGGAAATCAACCCAAGAAACCTTGTCTACTCATTTTGTGACTGTCTAGTTCTAGACAGAGAGAGTTTTTGCAATAGTGCACAACCATTGTGAGACAGAAACACGGGAAAGTTCAGTGCCAGGTTAATTAGGCCTGTGGATAATAACTCACATCTATACAGTAAATTTAACGCATGAGGTAAAGACTGCACTGTTCTACCTAAACCAAAGCAAAACAGCCAAAAGCATCAATGGATCTAATTGTCCTGCAGTGGGGTATTTAGAATCACTGATTCACAGTGTTAGTCAGCTGTCCCTCTAATTAACCAGCCAAATTCACCTGATGTGCAGAGCTACAGTGCTTCCCATTTCAAAAGCAGGTTGCTCAGAGTAGCACATGTTTGAAGATGCTGAAGTTGGCATAATGCTTACTCTGGAGGTTATGGGCTGCTTAGCATGGTACCACTTCCTCCTTTTCTTCCCTATTTTTGTATGGTCCTGGGGAAATATGGAAGACATGGAGAATCATAGCAGAACCTTTGCCCAGATTTATATGAAATTCTCCATTACTTTGCATTCTGGCTAGGGACAAAATTTAAACATAAACCGGTATAAGTGACTGGAAACATTTATTTACCAGTTTAGACCTGTAACAGAAGTTTGGTGTACATAAACTGCTTTCAAAATGGCTGAAACTGGTTTAAAAGAAAACCAGCAGAGAGGGGGCAGCCCCACCCTGAGCTGTCATAGAGCTGAAGCAGTAAAGCCTGCTTCCTGCCTGTGCCTGTCACTGTGGTGGGACAGGGAGCAGGGGAATGAACACCTCCCCCCTGCCCCCCTAGCTCAGGTCAGCACAGCATTAGGGAAGGAAACATCCCCATGGCAGGGTTTTGTCAGGCTGGGGAGGAGTCCAGGTGCCAGCAGATGGGGTGACAAAATCGACAGGAAATGCAATATCTAAAACCACTGGCAGGACTCTCACAGGGCTGGTTGATAGTCAGATAAAACTTTGTCTTTGTGTTCCATTTTCAAACTTGTCAGTTCTCTTGTACAATCCTTTTTTCCTATATAATAAATCCTTCTGTAAGCTGCCTCCTTACAGATTACCTGTGGCAAAGAGTACAGTTTGTATAACAATTACTTGTGCACCTGCCAAACATATCATTTAGTATATAACCTTCAGAAGAATACAGTGCGATTACCATGCATCTGTTTAGTATTTAGCATTGTAATGTTTTGTTGTTGTAATATGGATAATGAGCATTTGTGTAATATTTATACCTAGAATCATGCTGGTTTGATCATTCTTAAATGGCCTTCATCATTGTACCCATGTATCCTGTAGATTAAGTGATCTAATGTTTTTAGATGTACCATTTCATGGGATTGACTCATGTAGTTTATTCCCTTTAACTAGCATTATGCACTGTAAATAAGCCCCTTTATTAACTACTCAATGTCTTGATATATTTGCCCTTGACTTTCAGTTTCCATGTGCCACAAAACCAATTAAGCATATCTTTAAAACCATAACAATACGGATTGTGGTATTTGGCACACTTCCAGTCTTCATTTAACATAATACGAGTGGGAACCCAGAAATAAGACAAATACAGAGGTACACATATTTTGATTATGTACAAATCAGTATGTACAGAAATTCCACTTATTTCCCTCTGGTGCATGGCCTAAACAATAAACTGTGTTTTACTGCTTCTACTCAATCCAAACTGTTTGTCTTCAGGGTTCAGTAAGACTGCACAACAGTGCTTCACATTCAGAAGGTTTAGTTTGTTTTTTTTTAATAATGAATTATTAAATTCTAAGAAATTTTTATTGGTCATGGGGGATGAATACATCAGGTAGGCCAGCTCTAGCTCATAAACCAGGAATTAGCAAACCTACTGTAGATTCAACCTGCCTCTCATTGAATTTCTGATCCAGTTCATTCATCAAGTTATATACTTCAATTAGTTTCATGTCTTCATTTTTTCTATCCCTGTAGCTATAATTGCAAGTCCATCAAACACAGCACTCATTTACTAAATCAATTTTAGAGTCTATTTTACCCAACTTCCAAAATAGGGCTTGTTCATAGTGCCTTCTACTCAAGTCTACCTGCCTCTTCTTCCAGTAAGTCTGTGTAAGATTGTTAATGAGGTAGAGCCATCTGGTATATATCATTTGTGACAAGAATTCCCTAGTCTGCTTTAGGACAGCAGGCTGAAGAAATCACCCATAATGTATTTTATGTTTGTTTGTTTGTTTGTTTTTTCCCAGTCACTTGGTAAAATATTTTTACATGCTGTTTGCAAATTCTTACTGCACATTCACAAAATCTGAATATACAAAATGTTTAATTACAGATGGAGATCTGTAGCTGCAGAAGTAAAATCTCTCATTGCCACAAGGAGAACTTTAGAAACCCCATGTATACCTTGCTGATTCAGCTAATATCCAAAATATGGCTTTTAGATATTGGCTTGCTCCTGCTAGATTTGCCTGGGGAAGCTGCTGTATGAAATAAATCTACTACTGAAAGGCATTCCTACAAAACAATATTTTCAAGTTAAACATGGCTCTTCTTTGTTGGACTTTTCACATTGGATTACTGAGATCTACTGTGAGCTGTTTGTTGGATCAACTTTGAACTTCTTTTCCCTTGCCACCTTTAGGTCCTAAACTTTATGGTTAGCTAGGGTGTGAGAGATCCAGGTTTAAACATAGTTAGTTCAGACTAAGGAAATAATTTACCCTGGGTTTCCTACATTTTAGGCTAGTCTTATATCCTAATCTCCTGATTAAGCTAAGCTATAGAAAGAGGGGAAGAAGCTCCCCCTTCTCCACTCATATGTTTGAATGAAAGCACTTTCTGCTTCTTTCCCTTGCTTGCAGATTCTGATCACGAGCATCCTGATCTTGTTAGGTTTGCTCTGAACACACCTTATGGAGAAGGCTCCTCAGGAACCTCAGTGGAGGAACGCTTCATTTTTGGCTTCTAATGAGACTTAAACATGTGATAGATATTATCCTGTTAACTTCAAGGAAGTTCTTGCCATGTTGAGGGGCAGAACATTAGGTGTTTAGCAAATTTAACTGGCAAAAGCTTTGGTGTCTGTTAGTTAAGTGAATCATTCCTCTGAGTCACTGCAGTTTTACTGTAAGAGATTTATGCTAACAATTTAAATGAATTTTAATTGACATTTCTCAGAAACCCAAGTAAAAATGAAAGAATGCC
This sequence comes from Caiman crocodilus, assembly GCA_030014935.1. Lineage (NCBI taxonomy): Eukaryota > Metazoa > Chordata > Crocodylia > Alligatoridae > Caiman > Caiman crocodilus. The sequence continues at coordinate 74,418,413 of JAGPOW010001296.1, read as the reverse complement.
TAGGTCTTCTGTATTTCAATACTGAGATAGGAGCCACAAACAAGCTAGCCATGTGCTCTAACTGATTTCATTGTCTACCTGAACTGAGAAAGCTCATCAGGTAGCATAGTTAAAGGATACTAGCTGCCATAGCCAATGTCACACAATGGAGGAATGTAGCTGGCATTATCATTTAGCCAGCTTTCTGACTCCTGAGCTCAAATGACCAGATAGGTTGATTGGAGATAGATTTGAGCACAAGTCCAGAACATGACTCAAATGTATACCTTAGCAGTGTTCCTCAAACACTCTATCTTGGCCTTTCCCCATTCTGAATGATAGCTGCCAATGTACCATAAGGCGAAGCCTACCAGCCTAAACACTGCAAACCTGATGGCTGGCACCACTCCACCTGATATCAGAAGAGCAGCGGCCAGCAGGATAGAATGATCAAGACAAAATGAACATGTGAGGCACCCACTGTATGATCTTCCCACAGCACAAAAACGTCTGAAGTCATGCAGGAGCTTCCTCACCAGCAACCAACCTCTCAATACCACCCCCAAGGAGAACCAACTGCAGATGCAAAACAAGAGGCTGAAGAAAAAACCTGACAGCAGAAAAATGGACAGTCCATCAGCCAAGTCCTTACCACTGGGGCTTCGTGACGATATCGCAACTGCTTACATATCGGAGTTGGAGGCTCCAAGGAACTAATGAAGAAGTGGAGCTATACCATTGGTTCAACATTGTGTCCAAAGGGGGAACCCTTACACAAGTGAAGAAAAACTGGCATCAGTAAAGGGAACTTTTTAAGGCTCTTACTATGGAATTGTAAGGGACAGGCTATTTCTGTATGGGAGAAATGTGGAGAAAGCAACATCATGCCTATAGGTTCTTAGAGATGGCTAACAACTTATGTAGCAATTCAGCAAAATAATTATGTGAATAAATGTTTTGCAGAATTGGGGCCTTCATACTGAGGTTTTGCTCAGTTTTATTTTGTCCTCACTCAGGCAAATTCTGATTAATGTCAGCTGAGTAGGGGTCCTGAGGTCCACAGCTACGCAAGCCATTGTTGATAATATGGCCTTGCACTTGGCCTAGGAGCTTCCTTGCTGGAGACTTTGAATAACTAAAATGTCAATTAAAATGCAAAAAGTCATTATAGCAGGCAGTATAGCAGGAGCCACAGCTACTCGCATGCTGATGGTAATAATAAGCTGGTTCCAGGAGAGTTCATAGGGTCCTAGAGAGAGAGAGAGACAGCAGGGAAAGGAGAGACCATGGGGCTGGAGATGGAAGTCTGGGCCAGGGCACTCTTTCATGGGGTTGCAAAACGTTGTGAGTTTACAAGAAAGACTGCGAGTGCTGAAGAGAAAATGAATAAAAGGAAGAGAAGGAAAGACTAGTGGAGGCAAAACTGAGTCTGGGAACTCTTTTTGGGTCTATTATATATGTGTTTTGTTTACTGTTTACTTACATTGATTCCTACCAGGAGGGAGTTTGCTGGGAGAGACAGGGTCAATAAACAAGAACTGTAAACCCACAAGCAACACTGTTTGAGCTAAGCAGTTGCCCCACCTGCTACAGTCATGTTTGTCACATTTTTTCATATAGAAATGTTGGGTTCTTTGAATGGCTGAATATATGAGTTTCCAGTACTCGCCAATGAAATCAGAATCATTGTAATGATCATTTAGTCAAATAAGTATCACTTTTTTTAAATACAAGTTTTGATTATGTTTCAAGTGGCTGTTCTTATGCATTTTTTGGCCAGATCACAAGAAAAGTTGACTGCTTCCTTGGCATTGCTAACCTTTAATGAAATCAGTGCTAGTTACTTATGCCTACCGAGATCAGCACTTCTGTCTTTCAGAGAACACTTAGAAATCCACTGTCTTATGAGACAAATAATTCAAAATAAAATCTATTCTGTTTTAAAGGAAACTATACCCTTGAGTCTCCTGTAATTAAACATTAGTCTGCTGGTAGCTGGTTGACATGTTTGGGGGGCAGGGGAGGGTTTTTTTTGTTTTGGGGTATTCTTGGAGGGAATTGGGAGGGAGGGAGGTTGCTTTTAAAGAAACAACATCCAGAAGGCTAAATAAAGATTATACTAATTGCCAAATAACTCCCCAAAAGACTGGAGATTCAGTGAAGATTTCCAACATCTATGAACAATAATGTACCCCTTATCTAATAGATTGACATGCTCCATTGAATAGTGCTTGGGTATTAGAAGAGTCCTAACAGTGAATATTAATAGCCTTTTAAAAAAACCCTCAGTTTTTCATAGTAAGACAGGTTTGTATTATCACATCAAAGTCTTGAAATAATGGCTGTCTGGAAATTTAAGAATCATAGTAATCAAGCAGATGTTGCTGCTGTCTTTTAGCCTCTCATTCTGTATAGGCAAGCATAGGCACCCTTAGTTTAATTTTTTATAATATGCCAAATCAACCCATGCAGATCACGTATCTTCAGTATCTGTTTACCTATCTGAATTCCCTGAAGATTTCTTATATCCCTATATATTCTGGAAATGGGTTACATGACAGTCCTCTCTCTTTATGCAATGTCCCTATTAAGAGGTAAATTTTGCCTACATTGTACTGAGGTATAGATTGTAGCATGTTGGTCTAAGGACATAGGCAGACAAGGTTCTTTGGGTAAATCTGATATCTTTTATTAGACCAACTCAAAGAGTTGGAAAAAGACTTCTTTGCAAGCTTTCAGGTACTGGATCTGGGAGAATGACAGGAAGAGAAAAGTATCTCATATCCTGTAAAAGGCTGTTCAGAATCACATATGTATGTTTCTAAGTCACACCTCTTTCCACAGCTTCTTTTGGAGGGTTGTACCTATTGTTTTAATCTAGCCTAATGTATCAGAAAAGTATAGATGAGCTTCTCATATGTAGAACTTTCATGTGGTTGTGATTTGTCACGGCATGACAAAGCAGCCTACCACCTGATTAGTAATAAGTGGTGTAGCAGATAGGCAGCCATGTAGGGGAGAGATCTTTATTAAGTATATACTGAAGAGTCAGTGCTGCATTCAAAATTCTAGTATTGATTTGCAGGCATCCCTCAGATTAGTTACTTTCCTGAATTTCATGATGTCAAGTTAAGATGGCTTTCTCCTAAAAACTAAGCCTCAATTTCAGGTTTAGAACTGTTCCAATTTTTGTAACTAACTCATGATTAGCTTGTTAATTTTATATTAATTTTGTAGGCATTAGGTCTGTACGAAACAGCCAGTACTCGCTTCAGATTTGGATTCAGCCAATTTGAGGGACAGTGATTTGATTTAGTGATTTGAATCACTGTCCTGATTTGATTTGGCTGAACCCGATTCGGAGATTCAGCAGCAGCCGAATCTCCGAATCAGCCAGGCCAGACCCATCCCCTGCCCCTCTCGCAGCCAGGCAATGGCTGCCCCAGCTCCCGGCACTTGTAAAAAAACCCAAAAGCCCCATCTCACTGGGTGCTGCTGGCAAGAGATGATCCCTGCTGTCCCCACACATGAGCCCCCTGATACCAGCTCACTCCCCCAGCCCACCCACGGGTGCCCTGCACGAGCCAACTCCAGCCATTAAAGAAAAAAAAACCATAAAAACACCTTGGGATTCATGGCACCTGCTGGCAGGGGGCAATCCCCACTGTCCACCACTACCCTGAACCATGTGGGGGGCTCTGCACAACCCTGAAGCCCCAAGGCTGCACCAGGAGCAGTGAGTCCTAGGGCTTTTCTTGGCTTTTTTTTCTTAAAGGGCCAAAGATGGCCTGGGTGGGGCACCCATGGAGGGGCTGGGGGAGCAAGGAGGATTGGGGTGCTCATGGCAGAGCCCCCTGTGCAGCACGGGGTGGGAAGGGAGCAGGGATCACCCCCCACCCCCGCCACCCAGCAGCACCAGGTGAGCACCAGGACTTTTCTTTAAAGTACCAACCGGGGGGGGCCAGCCATAGGGGTTGGGGGAGCTGGGGGAGCAGGGGAGGTCAGGGGGGCTGGCAGCGGTCCCCCCATTGCCCCTTCCCCCCCAGTATTTACCAGCTCCCTACTGCAGCCACCGGGGACTGCTCAAATCATCAAAGCTCTCTGAATCTTTGGCAAAGATTCAGAGAGCTTTGAATTGATTTGGACCTTTAAATTGGTCCCCTGATTTTATTTGGATTTGGAGATTTGGCCACTGAATCAGGCCGAATTTCCTCTGAATCAAATCACCACCCAAAACTTCACACAGCCCTAATAGGCATCTATCCATAGTGAAGGAGTATGAAATCCTGATCTCATTGACCTTAATATCATAACTTCCATGACTTTGAAGGCCCAAAAATCTCAAGAGTTGTATCGAGATAATGGTATCTTTGTTGTTCTAAGGAGAAATTGAGAAAAATATCCTTCACTAGATTGCATATGCAATATTTCAAAGTACAGTACTTTCTATGCCCTGATTATTTAATTTATTTGCAAGTAGGATATTTTAAGGGAAATATTTTGGTTGAATGAAATAATTTAATCCTTTACCCAAGGTTCACTGAAGATAGAAATTTGCTGACAGGTGCTCACTCCTGAAGATATTCTACATAGATGATTAATTTCTCCTTAATTTACAGAGATGATCCTGCTGAATATGATCCTTCAGCAAAACCCTCCTTTATCAGAATAATGAAGGGATGCAATAGGCTCTGATAAAAAGAAGCATTTATGAAGGCACTTCCAAAGCTGACTGATCCTTCTTCCTCAATACTGCTACACTGTTATAAGACTTGAGAAGACAAAGATTTAAAATAGTACATAGTAAAAACCAGCAGTGAGAGCAGGGGAAGAAATCAGTTTAGTTTTGAGACAGGTATTTGCTTTAACAAGATGTTATTAGGATCCTTTCTGCAATTAAGAAATTCCAGAAAATGTAGTATTAACATTTTAGACAATGTAACTTGAATTATTTTGAAGAACTCAAATACATTTGAAGCACTTTAATTAAATATATATCAAGTAGATTTGAATATTTCCTCAAGAACAAAAATTCCTCAGTTTATATTTTTGTATTCATTTTTCATTTTTTTATTATAATAAACCAGGCCATTAAAGCTCCTTAAAATGTTAAGCAAAGAATACAAGAGCAGAATTATACTAAAATCTTCCAATCTTGCTATAAAATAAAGACATTCTTCAGGGTCTGGAGGTAAGGATTTAAGAAATTATCATGCTATTATTGTGGCTTAACCTAAGTCTTTCGTTTCCAGAATTACCGCTGTTGTTTGAATAGCTACAAGGTCAGGCTTTAAACATGTCATTTGAAACATTCATCCAAACAGTATCTACTCCAACTAACTAGGCATGCTCTTTGAAATCCATAATTCTCTTATTATTCTATAATGAACTAATGTGCTCATGATTAGGTTAGTTTACTTCTGACCCAGGTGCTCTGCAGAGAAAGGATCGGTTATGCAGCATCTCACCAGATGAGAAATGAGGAAAATACCTTGAGATTAAGAAAAAGCAGGCTCGTGAGAAATGTTGCGTGCATGGAGAAGCAGCAGGATTGAGGTAGCAGTTCTGAAGTCAGTTTTATTTCTTCAGCTGTTTAGCCAGCATCCTGAGAGCTTGGAGAAAGGCAGCCAGTGGCCATCAGGACCAATCAGGGCTGCAACAGGAAGATACAGCATAAAAAACCTGCAAGCAGGTGGCATTGATATAATAGCATGTAGTGGGCAGTGTTGGCGGTGTTCATTTATTTGCAATGTAAAGTTACTTGACCCATGGTATTTACACCTTTTAGTTTCTAGCAAACCTAGTGAAGAACAGCAAAATGTATGGGGGATCATCAAGGGCTACCCCCTGAGCCTAGGGCTTGGCATGCATCAGTATATTTGATTTAAAGTTCCTGGTACACCTCTGATGGGAATCATTACACCACAGTACTCTCCACGACACCAATCATGGATTGACAGCTTTGGAATGCATGGTTCCATTGATGACTTCTATATTCTCCCTTCTCACTTCTAAATAACGAACTTTACTGGGAAGTAAAAAAAAATTAGCTCAGATGACTTCTAATAAAGCCAAGAAATAGACATTATCTACCAATTCTTGGTTTTCATTTGTGTCAGTAATTCTTGGGTTTGTTTTTCAATTTTGTTGCACTGATGTTGTACCAGTGTAGCTCAGTGGTATAATCAAGTAATGAATTAAGCCCACGTTTTGTTTCTGAAGAAATATCCTTAATATTTTTTGGAAACAATTATGTGACTAAAGTTAGTCCACAGTTTGTTTGTTTTTCTTTTTTTTATCTCTGGTAATACTGCTGTACCCAACTGAGATTTTAGCCAAGTTGAAAGTTATTGTCATTGTATAAGAGAGGTTCTAAAATTTAGTATTGTATATACAAATTAGTAGTGCAAATAATATTCAGACTTCAGGGAGGAAGACTATCTTGTAATAACTACTAAAGCAGCAATTCCCAAGGAGTAGCTGACTGTTTTTCATTGCTTTCTTTTCAGCTATTTTCAAGATAATGTTTGACAGACATTTTATCTGAAGTCATGGAAATACAAGACAGCTTCACAAAGGACCTTTCAAGGGATCAAAATATGCTTAATTGATCTCGAGTGGAAGATGAATAGAAGAAGCTTCTTCCTAATCTTGTTTGAGCTATAAATAAGACTCCTCAATGCTCTCTATACTCTCTCCTTCCTAATCACAAAGGAACCTAATTACATGACAGTCTGTTATATCTTTTGTTCTTTTGACTGGTCAAATTACAGCTGCATAGTAAATGTAGAGGGCTTTGCTCTCATTTCATTTTTCACGGTGATATTGGCCAAGGAAATGTCTGATGCTTTGCTTCCTAGTAGCAGGTACCTCCACAGACTTCAATCCCTCAAACTAATGACGAGCATGTAGTAAACATTCTGTTAGTAAAATATGCCATGATTTATCCTTTTTAGGTAACAGCCATGACAGCACACATTAAACTGTATTTTATCCCCTATGTAGTATTCAGAACACAGGATTATAGCAGGACTGTGGGAACAGCCAAATGAGTAAAAACTACTCTGTCACATAACTTTCAAGACTGTACAATCCAGACTTCCCTGTAGGACAAATTGGGTAGAATATTTTATGGCATTTCATTACCATCCCTCTAAGTTTCAATCAGGCTGAAATATTGCTTGTTTAAAAATCAGTGTATTAAGGGAAGCTACATATCTGAAAGCTATGGAAAAATGCATGAAGTTCCACAAAGCAACTATTTAGAGAAGCAGCCTCATTTTCTTCTCTAACCAACCATCACATTTTAAAGAGAAACTGTGGTTAAGTCTGGTACACTTCTTAGAAAAGTAACTCTGTGCTACCTAAGTATATACCTAATATTATATTCACCTAATTTATAAGTATAAGTATATACCTAATATTATATTCACTTGGCTATTTTTAGACTGTTTCTGTTGGTAGCACTGCTGCTTTTTAGCCAAATAAAATGAGGCTTTCTGCTTCCAGTCCAGACCAACATAGCATCACAGAACCCAGTAGGAACAGGGAGTTCATAGCAGTTGTTAACTGCTTAGAAATAACCTTGACATGATTTATCAAAAAGATTACTTTTGGTCAGTGTGACTCTGAAAACATACATGTCCAATATACTGCAGTCCTAGATGCACGTGTAAATGTGGCACTTAGCAGTAAAAAACTCTGGTGCAAATTGTGCTGGAGGTTATTCCTACATGCTAACTGCACGTGTAGTAGCACTCACAGAGTCGTCATCTTCTTTTTTAGAGGTTCTGCCTCTAAGATGTCTAAGTGACACTTAAATAGTCTTTAAGCATCTTGAAAACCCTAAACACACTCCTATTCCATACCACTCAGCAGCTCCCTTTATGCTACATCCCTATTAAGAGCTAGATTATGCCTTTATTTTACTGAGCTACACAGAGAAGAAAGGGGCTCCTTTTATCCCTTGAATAAGAACTACCATAAAAGTAGTATGTTTGGTATGTTTATGCAGAAAGACATAGGACATTCTCATTACACTAAAATAAGCACTCTTCTCTGTTTTGTGGGACAAGCGAGTACACAACATGTAAGATAGTTTGAAAAGGCACTCAAAGTTCTAGGATCTATATGGTTCCAGATTTGTGGACTCTTTCTTTCCCATCCCTTCAAAAAGCCATGGTAGGACAGCAACTAAATGTAACATCTGCTTCCAATCTCTTTTTCCACTCTGTGTTAGAGCCAATTCGGACGGTCCCTGGTTTTGATCGCCCATGACACTCATGGGCAACTCTAACCCGTATCTGCACAAACCATGGGAGATGCAGATACTTGATACACCAGTGGAAAATTAAAACTCTCCTATGTACAACTGTGGTCACCCAGAATAAACCATGGAACAATTAACTACTCAATGCTCAATCCACAGATAAGAAGCTGGTATCACAGCAATACACTTTGCTGCTCCTGAGACAATTTTCTGGCTCAGCCACCTAAATGTAAAATTGTTGTTGCTGTTCTGTATCTACATCAGCCATAAAAAAGAAGATGACAACTCTGTGAGTGCATCTACACATGCAATTAGCATGTAGGAATAACCTCCAGCACAATTTGCACCAGAATTTTCTACTCCTAGGTGCCACATTTTCATGTGCACTTAGGACTGCAGCATGTTGAGCCAGGGTGGAGCAGGCCTGGCTGGCAGGGGGCTCAGAGGATCAGTCTGCCAGCCTGGTACAGTTCCTCCCCAGCTCAATGTGCTGCGGAGGGGCTGGCTGTGGCACAAGGGTGCTACAGTGTAGGGCTAGCCAACAGGCAGCAGACCCTGCACGGTAGCACCCTCAGTCCCCAGCCAGCCCCAGTCACCATCTACATATGTGTTTTGGTGCTCATCTCAGACAGTACTATCCTACAGCCTAGTTAATTTAGTGATGCTTTATTAGTCAGCTCTGTAGTAAAGCATGTATGTTGTAGATGTACCCTGTGACTCAGGGAGTGACTATATTGCACAGGAGAAGGCTATATTAAAGTTCCTCTGTTTTTCTTGCTGCTCAGTCACAATCTGAAGTTAAGGAAGCATGTTAGCATAGCTCCTTACTTCTGGCTGTATCCATTATTTTTCTGCAAAGTATGTAGAAAATATGAGTGTATGAAGGAGAGAAATCTCAATTAGTCACTTCCCCTTTTCCAACAGTTCTCTGTGGCTATCCACTATGAAATTAGGAAAACATAAAGGTTATAATAGTTCAGACCTCACATCACTGTTATTTATATTACTGAATTAATGTTTATGAAACATTTTGACATTTTTGATTCAGGGTGTGTGCATACACACGCACACATACACACACACACACACACACACA
>JAGPOW010001296.1:74355190-74402924 GCA_030014935.1 Caiman crocodilus | reverse complement strand
CTCCCCTTACCCCCGGGCTTAGTTGGCTAACATTGTATCTTATGTAACCTAGGTGCGTTCCCAACCTCACCCCCATCCTTCTCTTGTTAGTCCCTTGCCTGGGCGCTCTGTATTTCCCTCATGGCTTTGTCATCTTTTTGGGGATTTTGAAAATCCTTAACATTCACTAATTAATTTCCTACCTCAGACGCATATTTTGTGTAGTATTTTAAAGTTAATTAATTCTAAAAATTTCTCTCTTTAGAACATTGTCACTGCCACTGCAGTGCACAATATCCACAAAGAACAGCCAGTTTACACGAATGGCTTGCTCTCTGTGGATGAAAAACTGCCCAGTCTAATGTTACGCCACACGTGAATGTGTTTTTCCATATGGGGTAACAACTAACCCCAACCCCATGTTAATGCATTGGGGTAACTTGTTACCCCAATGCAATTTCTGTATAAATGACAGGCCTAGACCTGTTTGGCCGCTTTTGGTTAATGTATCTGAAAGATCAACAGTCATTCACACCTCATTCATGTCCACTTCAGGTATTCATGGTAACTAACAGATGGCCATTCTCCACTGGCTTTTGCAGAAGATGTGGTAATCCCTTTCATTAACCACTTCCCTTGCAGGCTACAAGGTCATCAAAACACCCTGCCCTTTACCAAAAACAAAAACAAAAAACCTCTGTCACACCCAACCACCTCTTATGGCAAAACTGCCTGACTTGCCCTTTCATAACATACAAGGTAGCTTGCCCTGCTTTTTTGGAAGTGACCACAAGGAGCAAAGGGACAACAGAGAAGAAATAGAACAACATCATACTGCAATACAGCATACACTTTGGAGACCCCTTCACTGTTAAGGGTTTGACACTCACATGCCTCTTTTACCTGTTCTCAATAAGCCCCTGCATGTGTGGTTTCCAAACAGCATCCACCCACATTTGGCCTGCCTGCAAAGAGTGGATGCTGGTCTCTGGCCTCTGTGCCCAGGAGGAGAGGATGCTACCTGCACTGCCAAAAGGGCAGGGTGGGATTGCTTCTGTGACAGCATAGGTGTACAGACTTGTCTTTGATTGTTATTTATATGCATTCAGCAGTAATCATTTTTTCTTTTTTTTCTGCAGTCCAGGATGAGAATTTCCTGTGCATATTCAGTGCTGAAACCTGTCTTGAACAGGTAACTGGGGATGACAGTTATACATCCACTGATGAAATCTTATCCCAAGGCAGTGAGGATGCTCACCTTGTTCCAGGCATTGGAGATTGTTCAGAGCAAGAAGAACATGCGTCTATGAAAGCTTCATCCATCTTATATGAAAAGGAATTGGTGCCAACATTTCCAGTGGGAAAGGGAAGAGGGCCAGCCCAGGGCCGCTACATCAGGACATGGAGCAGAACCACTTCCAGAAAACATTGCAGTTCATAACACCTTTAGAGGAAGGAATATCAGAGGGTGGAAAAAAGTCTGCAGCTAATACATCATTGGAGAACAGCCAAGGACATAGCCCATGGAAGTGCTGGGCCAACAAAAGAAAGTAATAAAAATAGTGGTGGAAACATTCCACCTGCTCCTCTCACAAGGTATCCTGACTGTTATCATAAGAGAAGCAAACAGAGAGGCAGAAAGAAGATTCAGGATGTGGAATGACAGCCATCCATCAAATTGATTCCATCAAGTCACCAGCTACCCGAGATTTGACAACAGACTCGTGTTGAAAGGAGAGCTGTGGTCAAGCTTGCTGCCTTCAGAGATTGTAACAAGGGGCAGCTCAAGGCCAGGTCTCATGCCAGCCCACCCGCCTGTCTATGGGGCAGTCCACCCAGTCTCTCCTGCCTCGACTTTGCTGTTCTAAATTTTTTTTTAAATTAAAAAAAAAAGGTGGTAAAATGCAGGAGACTAGCTATTACATGCCCCAATGCCAGGGGGTGCTATCTGCAGCTCTGAACCTCCCCCCACACCGCAGCCCATGCCTCACAGATGATGTCCATGGTGCCATTATGCTCCCAGCCTAGAGTGAGGCCAAGCTTAGCCCTCACTGTCGGGCCTCTTTCACACACACATTCACTCTGCCCTCCTCTCTCTACGGCCTCTTGCATTCCATCCCCTCTCACAGGGTCTCCTTCTCACATCAACAGCTTGTCCCACGCTGCTGTCTCTTGCAGCAGATCCCATAGGCCATATGCTTTGTCCAGACCATGCCTTGGGTGGCAGACATACAGTCTTTTGTCCCTTTCCCATGACCCTTACCTGGGTAGGGACCGGCCAAGTTCCTGACCTGGGCCAAGCTTGCCCTGTCCCTTCCCAGGGAAGCTTTACATGAACATACACAAACACATGCTGGGTCCCCTGCCCCACATAGTGGGCTCCCAGCCCTCAGTTCTCCCTCTCTGGGGCTCCACACTTCCCTCAACTTGCTCTCCAGGGGTTGGCCCATGTGCTGCCCTTCAGGCTGTCCCATGTCCCTACTCAGCACACCCCCTTGAGCTACCCTTCAGGCTGACCGTGGGCCCTACCGACCCTCTTCGAGGCCCTCACTACAAGCCCCTCTCTGGGCTTACACATCTACCCATCCTCTGGGGCTCCAGGGTTTCAGGTGGCCACAGCCATGCCTGGCCCTGCCTGAGTCTTACACCCTCTTTGGGTTTAGGTGGCTATAGCTGTGCCTGGCCCCCTTGTATCCACACTGTTGTGGAGGCTAGAGGTTAAGGTACCTTTCACCAGGGTGGTAACTGGCCTGGCATTTCCTGGGGACTCCCACACCACCAGGAGCCGCACCAGGCCACCCATCCCTGGCAGGGTGCAGTTTTAGGTCATGCCCAGGACCAAGAACTTCTTAGCCATCCCCATGAGCTCTTGCCCTTACCTCCTAGTTTCTCCTGCTGTAGCTTAGCTAAGCAATGTTTCTGCTTGGGCTGCCAGCAGCAAACACCTGTGTTTATATAGGCAGTCGGTGTTTTAAAATGGCTGCTGCAATCAAGCACATGCTGGCTGCTTGACTCAGCCCTTAAATTGGCAGGCACTGCAAGTGCTCTGTCACAGAGATACTTGGACACAATTTATGGAGCAGTTCAGGAAATGCTATATTCCAGGAATATACCTGATGGTTGATTGCTGTCAGGGGGTCACTGTCCCTTCAGACAGTATATACCCAGCAAGTCTGCCAAATACGGCTTGAAAATTTGGTGGTGCTGTGATGCAGCAATGTCATTCCCCCAGTCTGGAGACATCTACCTGGGCAAGCAACAAGAAGCTCCACACCAAGGTGATCTTGGTACCAAGCTCATTGAAAAACTGGTTCATCCCTGGTACAAGACAGGAAGAAATATTGTAGGTGACAATTTCTTCACAAGTACTGACCTGGCAGAAAAACTGCTACAGCAGGACTTAACTTGTGTGGGTATGATTTGGAAAAAGAAGGCCAATATCCCAAATGAAATGCAAGCAAATCAAAGAAGGAAAACTTTTTCATCCATTTTGCTTTTGATGGGGAACTCACCCTAGTTTCTTATGTTCCAAAGAAGTCCAAAGTTGTGCTGTTGCTGCCAAGCATGCACCATGACCCATCAGGAGGTGGAAAGCAAAGAAAGCTGGACATCATCCATGACTACAGTAAAAACAAGTGTGGGGTGGATAACCTTGACCACTTAGCCTCTATGACTACCTGCAGACAGAACGTCAACGATACTATTTTTCAATATGCTGGATGCGGCTGCCATTGCCAGCCTCATCATTTGGCTAGGCCACAATGCAAAGTGGAAGCAAAGACATCATTTAAGAAGATAACAATTTTTTGCAGGAGCTTGGAGAACAGTTGATTGACAAACCAAAAAAACAAAGAATGATGGATACACGTAATCTGTGTAAATCTGTCAAGTCTGGTATGACTGTCCTAAAATACTAATTGCCACAATGCACCCCAGTAGAACCTTCTGCAAGCATGAGTGAGCATTGTGCTTTTTGTCCAAGGACAAATGATTGCAAAACCCAGAAACAATGTGAAGATTGTAAGTGATTTGCTTGTGTGCACCACAGTACATGACTGCTGCTTTGTGTGGAATGCAATATTTAGTTAAAACAGGAAATGTTTCTTGAAGTAATTGTTAGTTTGAAAACAGTGTGAACTGCAGACTTAAATTGTTTTTTCACATTTTGAAACTCAAAAAAAGTTTAAATTTTGTTCATAGTTCTAGTTAAATAATATTTAGGGTTCAAATCATCATAAATACTCTTTCAAATAATCTGTATGGTTAATAAATAGTTTTTAGCACATTTATACTGTTGTCACTGGTTCCCTTTTATTCATGCATCTAGGGTAACAAGTTACTCCATGAGACCAACAATGTCAAATTGTGGGGTAACAAGTTACACCATGAGAGCAACAATGGTTACAGTTTCATGAGAACAGATAAGGGTTAAAACCAACCAACCAGGAAAGTAACTTGCATGCTTCGTCATACTGATGTACCAATGGTTTGCAGTTACTTGATATATTATTTTTCTGAAATTCCACTTGGCCTTCCCTGAATTAGAAATTGTTAGTCAGATTGAGTTACATGATTTTCTGATGCAAACAAAAAGTGTAGTTAGAAAGTAAAAATTCCCAGTTTGTTATTTGAGATTTTGTATGCATGCCCACAAGAGAAAACTCATTACATTCACTTGTCCCATTCTTCCCAATTCTTTTTACTTGATAGCACTGATGTTTCTTTGTTCATTGAAATTCTCTAGGTTCTTAAAAATAACTCAGTTAGCCCAAAGGAATAGGTGAAAACTTGAAGTCTTTATTGTTTTAACTAGCCAATTGCCTGTCAAGAATGAAGGGCTTGGGGGCGGTGGGAGGAAGCGGTCAGGAACAGAGGCCTGCAGAGGCTCCGGCTCCCCCCACCTTCAGGGCCGGGCCAGGCCCCTCTCTATATGCTAGCCCTGCCATCCCCCACTCTGTCATCTGGCCCCAACCCCACCACCCATACACCCTGTCACCAGCCCAGACCTCTTTCTGTACACTCCATCCCCACTGCCTGCAGGGAGTAAGGAGAGCGTGGCCAATGATGCTGGTCTTGCTCCCCACCTCCCATCTGTCCACTCTGTTTTTATGCCCTGCAGGAAGCAAGGGGGCAGGATGGGACCAGTGTCGCCAGCCTCACCCCCTGCTTCATGGGTTCCATGGCTGTCATCTCCAGGGAGTCACCACTGTCACCACTGCTGCCTGCAAGGGGGGGTGTAGATGGAGACAGAGGCCTGCATCTGCCCCCGCTGCTGCTTTGGGGCCAGGCCTATTCCCCCACCCTTTGCCCCTGCTGCTTTGGGGTCAGGGCTGCTCTACCTACCTTCCTTGTGGGGCCAGGGAGGATGGAGCCCTGCATCTGTTCCTTCACCCCCATTCCCATCTGGCCCCGTCCCCCCAGTTCAGGCCCAACCCTATTCCCCCTTAGCAGTCTGGGTCTGGAACTGCTCCCCCCACACCAGCCCAGACACTTGAAAGAGTTTTGATCGCTAGCCAAGCCAATCAGAGGATGGAAAGGGTGAATAAAATTTATTGTAGGAAGATAGAAAATGTGAAGTATTATGGTATTGAAGACATGCGAGTCTAGCTTTGCTTATTATGATTTTTATGATCATGAGCACATTAAGTCAGTTCCATAAACAGCAGAAATAAAATGTTGTACAACTTTATTATTAGACCATACAAAGAACCTGAAAGCTTCTTCAACATAAAGACATATAATGATGAAGAACATAACAAATGTGACACGCAGAAAGTGAATAAGGCCTAGAGAAAAACTTAGGAGTTGCTTTCAAGTAATACTGGAAATTCCCAGTAGCTACAGTCAGCAGGTTTCCCATTAGTTTCTCATTCTGACTATAGCTATGGACAAACATTATATACAGTGTCAGTATAGTGTCTCTGTTGCTGTTGCCAAGAGATAAATAATGATGCAATAGTCTAAAGAGTTGCTCTCATTTGAAAGGAAATCAGAATCATGCTTTCCCTGCATCTGCATTTTTAGAAAAGAGACAATTTAAACAAGTAAAGTAACTAACCTTCGACTTTCCATTACATATTATGTTTGCATATAGATGCATCTCAAAATGAGGCCTAATTTCCTATATTAAGCACTGATGTGGTCACTCTAATCCCCAGACTAAAAAAGACTGCAATATGCATACTTGATTTCTACCCCACCTCCTCATACAGCCAGATCCCAAATGCAGATGGTGTCCTTGGTTTAACTTACTGTTTAACAATTAAACTAGTTCAGGGATTTCAAGAAAAAAGGGCACTGTTTATTAGTTTCCATTAATTATTACTTCCCACTCAAAATTATATTAATTTAATTTTGATTAATAATCATGTATTCAAACGTTTATTATTATTATTATTATTTCTCCCGGGAGAGAGTGGGAAGAAGGACCCCAAACCAAAAGGGAAGGTCCCTGGGAACAGAATATCCAGGAAAGAGAAGAAGTAAACACAAAGATAAAGCAAAGAAACTACTTACCTACAGCAGAAGCCACAGAGCAGCTGGAATGGAGAAAGAAACCCACGTGGCTCGTCAGCCACATCTTTATCCAGCTGAAGCCAGCCGATGACATCACCAGCAATCACCAGCCGGCAGGGATAAAACCAGCTCCTAGTGGAAACGGAGGGAGAGAAGGAGCAGACCCGAGTAGGATGCAACCACAGGGTGTCCCTCAGGAGATTCTTGTGGAGGAAGGGCAACAGCACAAAGAGGCAGATGAGGCTCTGGGCACTGACCCTGACCGTGGCAGCTCAGAACAGCTTGGCAGAGAGTGAGATGAGCCAGAAGCATCCCCTGTAACTACCAAAGGCAACGAAGGCAGAGAAAACAGAAAGGTGGATGAGGTGATCTACGTCTCAACAGGTGGGAATACCAGGACCAGTGGGGAGGTGAAGGAACACCCCCCTTTAGGAGAGTCCTGGCAGGAGCAGCAGGAAGAGTTGTAAAGAGGCAGGATACCTACCCTGATTACAGAGAGTGACCAGGCATACACGAAGGGGCCATGAGGCACTCGAATAGTTATGTCACAGGAGGGAGAGAAGTGGGGAAGGACCGTACTCCAGGAAGAGGCGGATAAAGCAGGAGAAATGCCTCGAGCAGTAGGGTGCAGGCACTTGACCCCACATAGGGGTCTCTCATACAAAGGTCATAGGGAAAGAGGCACCCGGCACCCTGTCATAACGGACCAGGAAGATTCCCCACAATAGACCAGAGTATTATTTTGTGGTTCTCTTTTGCATTTCCCCATTTGAAGGGGTTGAGGGACAGGGGAGAGGATGGTTAAGGTAGATGGTACAGGGCCTGTAGGGGCAAAATATAGAGTTTAGGACCATAGCAAAGCATTTTACGCTAGAAGGCACAGGTCTCATGACCAAAGATACCAACTGCAATCAACCCAGGGCGGGTTGAGTGAAGCTGCTTCGGGAACTGGTACCAAAGATGAGGAGGGACTCAGAAGGCTGCCACAACTGGGTAAGAGTGGAGAGGTAGCCAGGAAAACACAGTGATCCATCAAGGTGGCGTAAGGTCAGAGTTTAGGGGTGACAGAGCCCCACAAGTGACCGCTGGGCAGAACTTGTGCTGCAGGAGGACCCTGAGTCGTCACTCCACCACTGAGAAACATTCAAAGTCGTGACCAGTGATATAGGGGAAGACCACTCGAGGAGTAAACATCCACTCGGTGGTGCTGGAGTCAGTAAAGCGTACACCACCAACTACTCAAACCACGGCTGCACGTGACCTGGCATTTGAGGCCCCACAGTCACACTATTATTATTACTTGTTTATATTACATAACATGCCTTGAAGTTGTCAAGCCCCTTGTGCTATGTGCTGTACAGGCAAGTAGTAAAAAAGCCCCAACAGTTTAGAGACCAAACAGAAATAGACAAACATAAACAATAGAAAGAGAGAAGGAAATACAAAAGGATTAAACAATTTGACCAACAACAAACAGCAGATCAATGGCAAAGCTGGGAATAGAGCATTGTTTTTCTGAGTCTCGATTATCATCCCTTAGAATACTCAGTTTATTATTATTGGGTAAATGTGATATCTTTTATTATCTCAATTAAATACTTGGAAAACTTGTTTTTTGCAAGCTTTTGGGCTCAAACACCCTTCTTCAAGCATAGGGAGAGTCTACTAGTGCTTTGTGTTCTCCATGGTGGAATAGAAGTCAATATGCAAAATATAGGTCTGTAAAAATGCAAATGTGTAGCAGTGAGGATCAGAGGCAGTTGAAGACTATAAGTGTGAGAGAGATAGGTGAGGGGGAAAAGAGGGGAATGTTGACTTCTAGCTGGTAAAATTAATGTAGCTGGTAAAATGTTGAGAGGTTACCTGGAGTTATCAGATGGCAGGCAGTTTATAATGTGCCATAAATCCAATATCTATATTTAGTGCATGATTTTTGTATCCAGTAGATTTATGAAGTGAAATTCATAGGCTCACCTATGAAAGGTGTTTTGTAAATTCCCTTTAAGGATTAGAACTTAGTGTTTGGAGAGAGAGTGATTGTCCTGTGAGAAGTGTGTACCCACAGGCAATTGGGTATTTTTGTCTTTGATAGAGTTTCAGTGTGTATTTATTCTGGTATGCAGTTGTTGTTTGATTTCTCCCAAATATTTTCCATCAGGGCATTTGGTGAGTTGGATGAGATGTATTACATTTCTGGAAGTGCAGGTGTAAGATCTAGGAATGCTGATGGTTCTGTTGTGGGATGTAGTTATTGTGGGAGTGGTGGAGATGTGTTGACATGTTTTACATTTCTTGTTCCGATATAGTCTGGATCCATTTGGTGTGATTTGGGCCATAGAAAGTTTGTTTCTGGTGATGAGGTTGGTGAGGTTCAGTTTAAAGCTAGGATGGGTGGTTCTGGAAAGATCTCTTTAAGAATTGGGTCTTGTTCTAGTATGGTTTCAATTTTTTAAGGATTTTCTGTATAGGGTTCTGGGAAGGATGATATTTCATAAGAAATGGTGTGTGATTTGTGGGGATTTTCTTTTTGTACTGCAGCAGTTCTTCATGTGGTATCCAGGTGGCTCTTTCAAAACTACAATCTATTTCTCTGGAGCAGTGTCCTTGTTGGGTAAAAGCCCTTTTGAGATTAGCGAGGTGACAATCATGGGTGTGCTCAGCGCAGAATCGGTGATATTGGAGGGGTTGGCTGTATATGACAGCTTTCTTGGTTTGTTTTGGGTGATTGCTGGTTCTGCATAGATATATATGTTGGTCTGTGGGTTTCTTGTATATGGTGGTTTGTATTTTACTGTTCTGGATAATGTTCGTAGTGTCCAAAATGAAAATGTTGGCACTGGAGTATTCAAGAAATAGTCTGATGGAGGGGTGATGGTTGTTGAATTTGTGATGGAAATCAATCAGGGAATGCAGGACATTTCATACATTTATTAAAGTTAATGAACTATTACTTCTGTCTTTTTCTTTCTTACTCTCTTTTGAAGTAAGTAGGTATTTTATTTTCCTGATTTGAATTGACCCAGCCAAAAGGCAATGCAGGGTTGAAGGTCTGCTTCTTTGTGTCATTTTTGGCAATATTAATTCTGGAAGATTAGATTTTAGAACAACAAGAGAAGACACATATGCAAATGTACATGTCAGTTTGTGTGCATACAAGCATTCCCAGTGCATCTGAAGAGGGTGCAGTATTCATTTAATGGAATCATACATTTCTTAATATGATCATTTAGTGACACAGTGGCAAGACTACTTTCCTAATGTGTGTTCAAATTTTGTATAATTATCAAAGCAAAACACCCGACTGCACATAAGTCATCCCCCCAGGCAACAAGATCAGAGAGAGCACAAACCTCATATGCCAGATGCTAGACTCACTGCTTAATGCACTATTGAAAGGTGCATAGTGATAAGAGAGCTTCTGTGTATTTGTAAGTGCCGGAAATTGGGTGAGAGGCCATTTCTCCCCTGTCCTTATACTATTTGTAAGTAAATATTTTAATATTATTTGAAGAAACAGGAAGATGGCTAAGGCTAGAGTATCAGAGAAGAAGAGAAAATCCACAAAGTGACTCTGAATACAAAATTTGAGTAGATGTGAAAGAGTGGGAGTTGGAAGAAATGGAGGGATTTATTAAGAAAAAATAGCTTTGGGATTAACAGGAGGAGAAAAACAACAACGATAATAAAATGTACTGTATTTACCGGATTTGTTTGATTTAGTTAATCCACATGTTTTCATTTTTTTAAAATAAAAGGAACTATATTAAGCAGACATCAAAGAGCACCTTACAGAATTGTTTGCAGGAAGAACATGTGAATTGAGACCTTCAAACATATTAAAGGTATGAATTTAAGTGTTTCACTAGTCTATGATACTTAGTAGGCTGGAGGTCATGCAGAGACAATTTCCTATAACCAGCACTAAGAAAAATGACTGAGCATAAATGTGTTATAATTTCATTTATTTTATTTGTGTCTTAAATGTAGATATACACAGATGAAAAGTGCCTGTTGTTATAAGTGCCCTTGACATAATGTAAAAATACAAAATATACCTGAACACAACTAGAGTACAGCTGTGCAATTCAATAAAACCAATCATTAGCAAACCAAACAACTCAAAAGCTTAAACTACCCTTTCCCTCCAATAATCCCCCATTATAAATTCTCCCTTCTTTTCTCTTCCACTTGGAAATATCATATTTTTGTTATGGTGTTTTAGGGTACAACTTATTAATTCACCAAAGTATAAATATTATTAGATTTATTTTAGATTGTATAAGAGTTATTGTCTATGTTACTTAATAAGATAATCAAAGATATTCAAGGACATACTTAACTGGGAACTGGAAATTGCCCAGAGAAAAGCTGGAAGGCAAATGTTACGATCCTGGAGGGTGCTGGTAAACTTAATTTTGGAGCTATTAATGCAAAGGTACTTCCATTATTCTATGACAAAAACAAAAGTCTGCATGTATGAGATTTCCCTCAGGATAAAGAAAATGCTGGATTTGAGAAAACTGTCCAGGTTTAGAAGGAATGACTCTAAATTAGGCATATCAGCAGGTTGGCATTTGGAACTGATAACAGACTTTGAAGAGTGATATTCAAATCTAAACAAATGAGTACTAATTGAATATTCTGAATATACATTTGATTTGTGGTATATGTTATTTAATCAATTTGTTACAAAAAGTGAGAAAAACTGCTAATTAAAAACTATATTGAAAAGGCATTCAGTGATGCTGTAAAACATTCTCTGGTAGTCTCAGGAAATTGACTCCTTGATACAATTTATACTCATCAGTGCTCTTTTCTCCTCATTAAGTAACCCTTTTATTCCTGCCACATAGAGAGCTAGCACTCACTACCCCTGTGAAAATTAAGGAAGGAATGGAGACAACGTGATGGTGGAGGATGATGGAGACCTGAGTTCAGTTACCTTCTCTACCTGAAGGAATTCAAAGCAACATTCTATGCTACCCACAAAGGAAAATGCTCTGACTCCAGGTTAGAAAGGGATGCTCTCCATGAAAATGCTCCAACTTACATGAAGCACTTTTAACGATTCATAGGTATGAATGAGTATGACTCCACTCAAAAGCAGGAGATAGGGGTTTGAATCCCCTCAAGGAAGGGAAATAATTGAAACCAGTGTCTGCGTTGAGCTCTAACCACAGAAGGCTAAACCACAGAACCCTTGGATAAAAAGCACCACAGCTTTCTTGATGACGATGGCCAGAATTTGGAATGGGCTTCCAAGTAAGGTGGTGCTCTCCCCTACCTTGGAGGTCTTTAAGAGAAGGCTGGATAGGCATCTGGATGGGTCATCTGACCCCTCACACTTCTCTGCCCAGGGCAGGGGGTTGGACTCAATGATCCCTTCTGAGCCTAGCATCTATGAAACTTCCTTCCCAGAGAAGAAAGGTCATAGGCACCTAACTCCAGAGCTGGAGGATTTAGAGATGTCTCCCAAGTAGAAAGAAGTGCAACCTGAAGCCCAGAATAAGGGTATGTCTATATAGGATTCACAACACTACCGAAAATGTTGCAACAAAATATAGCTTCAGCCACCCAGTCCATACAAGTCCAGCCCAGAATGAGGCAGAGGAGCCATTCAGAGTGCCAGCAGGTATCACCCTAAGGGCAGCTGCACCACTTCATTTCTTGGTTTTCTGTACACAGAGTAAGAGTGGATGGGTGGGCACAAAGAGAGAAACCAGGTTTGTAGTGTGGCGTGCTTTTAAAAGTGTTCCCAAAACCATTTCAGAAGTGGCAGAGACATACCCTAAGATGCTTACATCCCAAAGATGACTGATATTTAAAATATGGCCATCCCTGCACCATTTCCCTCAGACAGTTCTGGTATACTGGTTTTGTTTGTTTCCATACCTTGCCCCATACATTGTAAAGGGAGGCTTGGAATTTAATTCAGACCTGGAGATTCCAGTACAGTAGAAAAGCACCTAAAAGTTACTTCTTTTGTGAATCTAGCTGTGCATGTGGATCTTGCAAGAGCTGATTGTAAATAGAATTGGCAAACAAGCACAGTTTACAACAGAAACCTCACTGGATTTCTCCTTACAACAAGGATTTCCAGTTTATAATTTCCGTGTTGGAAATTGGAGTCCGTGTTGGAGTTGGAGTTAGTGAAATAGCACAGAGGAAGGAGTGAGTACAGTGTGCAAAAGGGCTGTCACTTCACAAAGCCATTACAGATAAGTAGTGCTGAGGATAAGTTTCCCAACTGCTACTTTTTTTTAAGCTATAGTTAAGCTGTACCTCTTCCACAAAGCTAATAAGTCCTGCTAGGTCAACTAGGAAAACAGTTCCTGTTATCCACACACAGCTTCAAAGTCATAGGTGAAGAGGACAAGAGAACAGGCTTAGCTTGTTCTCTCATGTTAATGCAAGCTGGAACATATCCAATTAAAATTCTGTGAAGGAAAGAAAAGTGAAAAATCACACTATCCTGATTTGGCTGAACTGCTACAATTAAAAAAAATGGGAGTGTGGCGCTATTACTCAACAACTCAGGAAAGCTGGTTACAGGCAGCCAGGAGAAAGCTGAACTCCTGAATGACTACTTCACCACAGTCCTTCACCAGACCAAGGGGAAAACCAGGCCTGGTAGAGTAGAGGATGAGCACAGTAGGAATAGTCACCTTCCTATTATGCTGTAGAATTGGTGTATGACCAATTGAAAAATTTAAACATATACAA
This sequence comes from Caiman crocodilus, assembly GCA_030014935.1. Classification (NCBI taxonomy): domain Eukaryota; kingdom Metazoa; phylum Chordata; order Crocodylia; family Alligatoridae; genus Caiman; species Caiman crocodilus. Next base: position 74,389,706 of record JAGPOW010001296.1, on the reverse strand, counting down.
GTCCTCTGGATCAGATGATCTTCATCCAAGAGGCTGAAGAAGCTAGCCAAAGTCATTGTGGAAACCCTGGCAAAACTCTTCTACAACTGTGGTGCTCTGGAGAAGTCCCTGAGGACTGGAAGAGGACCAGTGTTGTCCCCATCCACAAGAATGGCAGGAGGGAGGACCGGGATAACTATAGGCAAATCAGCCTAACTTCCATCCTAGGGAAAATCCTGGAAAAGTTCATCAAGGAGTCTATCTTTGATAATCTTGCAGACGGTAAGATTCTGAATGACAGCCAGCATGGCTTAACTGCAGGCAGCCCCAGTCTTACCTACCTTCTCTCCTTCTATGACCCGGTAACTCGTCACCTGACCGTAAGAGAGCAGGTTCACATTATATACTTAGACTTCCAAAAGGCCTTTAATTTAGTATCCCATGATGTCTTTGCAAGAAAATAGGAGGATTGTGGGTTTAACAGTCACATGGGTGAGAAACTGGCTGTAGGATAGGACCCAGAGAGTCACACTGAACAGATCTGTGTCATCCTGGTGAGAAGTGGGGAGTGGCATGCCACAGGGGTCAGTGCTCGATCCTGTACTTTTCAACATTTTTATTTACAATTTCAATGTGGTAGTGAAGAGCTCACTGGCCAAGTTCACACATGACACCAAGTTATGGGGAAGCATGGTCACGCTTGAAGAGACTATAGTTACAGGTGGACCTAGACAGGCTAGCAAGTTGGGCAGATCAGAATCTGATGAAGTTCAACATTGAGAAATGTAAAGTGCTCCACCTTGCAACGAGCAACCCCCAACACACCTACAGGCTTGGTGGCACCAAACTGACTAGTACCCTGAATGAAAGGGACCTGAGGGTAATAATAGACCACAGTATGAATATGAGCTGGCAGTGAGATGTGGTAGCCAGTAAGGCAAATAATACTCTGGCATGAATCAATCAATGTATCTCCGGAAAAAACATGGAGGTGATTCTCCCGTTCTACTCAGCACTGTTGAGACCACAGCTGGAGTACTGCATCTAGTTCTGGGCACCACACTTTAACAAGGATGTGAACAAGCTTGAGAGAGTCCAAAGCAAAGCCACCCATATGATCAGAGTCTTAAAAGGCAAGCAATACGAGGAATGGCTACGGGATCTGAGACTCTTCAGCCTGAGGAAAAGAAGGCTGAGAGAGGACCTGGTAGCAACTGACCGCTACATCGGGGAGTACATCAAGGGCTTGATGAGCAGCTCTTCACCAGGGCACTCGAGAGGAAAACCAAGAGTAATGGCCACAAACTCCTGGAAGATCAATTCAGGCTCAACATTAGGAAAAAGTTCTTCACAATCACGGTGTCCAGACTGTGGAACAAGCTCCCTCCAGAGGTGGTGCAATCACCTACCCTGGAAGTCTTCAAGAGGAGGCTATACAGTCCCTTGCTGAGGTCATCTGACCCCCAGTTATCTATTCTGCTTTGTGCAGGGGGCTGGACCCGATGATCTTCCAAGGTCCCTTCTGGCCTTATGATCTATGAAACTATGAAAATGTACGTGTTTCCAGTGACCACATTTTTGCATCAAGTCTAACCTCATAAAGTACTGAAAGAAACATTTTCAGGATCATAGAATAAAATCTCTACATTTACATGCAGGGAGTTCTGCAAATATACCTCCAAGTTTGAATAAGAAAATGTTTGAGCTTTTATGAGAAAGAAAATAGTTTATCTCCTACACAAAGGTTTGTGACTGTATAACTAATTATGTGTAAAAGCTAGCTCAGGTGCAGGAGTCAAAGTAGGTGCATTAGTACAGTGCTCAATCTAACTTAATTTACACCGCTTTTCAGGGTACTTATCAGGATAAATTATCACAGGTGGTTAATATAATTATATGTTATTATTAAAAAATCTAATTTTTAGCCCAATACCCCAATTAGCTCATTTAGAGCTAATTTAGAGCATTATGAAAATGGACATATCCTTGATATATTGACTTCACAGTCAGGAAAGTGGGTCTGACCTAAGTGACCTCAACAGAATTGCAAAAATTCCTCTTTAAGTACTATAACTTAAATAAATAGCTGGTTGGATCATCAGGCTCAAGGAGTAGCCATGGATGGCTCAGTGTTTAGCTGGGAAGAGGTATTCAGTGGCATTTCCCAGGTCTCATAAAGGTCCCATTAATGATTTGGATGATGGGATTGGGTGCATGCTTAGCAAATTTGTGGATGATGACACCAAGTAGTGTTTAGTTGTAAACACTCTGGAGGGTAGATCTAGTCTCTAGAATGACCTGGATAAATAATCCAAAATCAATCACATGAAATTCACCAAGGGCAAGTGTAAAGTCCTGCATTTGGGATGGAATAATTACACGCACAGACTGAAGAATGACTGACTAGCCTGTATTACTGAGGGTTACAATGATCCATAAACTCAATATGAGCCAACGGTGTGCTCCTGTTCCAAAATCAAGCCAAGAGCATACAGGGTTGTATTAAACGGAGTTCTCTTGTAAATCAAAGGAAGTGATCCTTATACTCTATTCAGCACTAGTGAGGCCTCATGTGGACTACTGTTTCCAGTTTTGGGCCCTCAAAAAAGATGTGGAGAGATTGGAAAGAGTCCAACAGAAAGAAATAAAAATGATTAGAGGCCTATGAAACATGACTTATGAGGAAAAGCTGAAAGGAGTAGGGTTATTTAGTCTGGGGAACAGAAGCCTGAGCTGAAGATTTTATAAGTCTTCACTTACTTGACTGCTGCCCAGGATGGTTGAGTCAAGGATGATCTTACTTTGAGTAAGGCCTAGACAAGATGACCTCATAAGTTTCCTTCTAGCACTATTTTCTTATGGTCCTAAGAACATCTTCCTCGCTATAGTAGGAACTTTCCTAAAATGAGGATAAAGAATTACGCTTCTGAGGCTATGAAAAGACATCACATTTGTCCCAAGAGAAAGTCTTTTCTCCCTGGGATCATACAGAAATATATATCCATATTCCATTTCAAGCCCCTTTGAAGTATTCCAGATTAAATATAGTACCACTTTTTTCCACAGGATTTCCCATCTGTCTGGCTATTGTGGTTCATTCTTTGGAGATGCCTATCAGGCTGTGTACTCTTACTGCTTAACTACTGGTGAAGGAGCAGCAATGTAGCTTAGAAAGGCTATGCGTATGAATGACTGTACTGCTCCAGTTTTCATCTAGGTTAAGACCCGAAACAAATGAGACATCTGTTTACACCTAATGTTAATGTCCTTATCTATCTGTTGTTTTATTCTTATGAAAATTATGTATTTAATGTTGTGATATGGTTTAAAAAATGAAAAATAAGAGCATTTTTTTAATGCATGAAATTACTTAATGGAAAGAAGAGACCAAATCTTCCATACTGTCGTAGATGAGCTCCCAAGCTGAATCCTCAGCTGATTCAGAGACTCACTGATGTCACTTGACCTCACATATTTATGTCATCTGTGGACCTTTCCTATGATCTCTAGCTTGTTGTTTTCAGTTTTTCATGAGTTAGTCACTGGCTATCATTCCTTAGCTAGTTAAAAGTAAAATGAGACCCCTGCTCTGATTAGTCACTTGCACTGAACCAAAAAGATTGCAGATCTGTACCATTTGCCTTTTGTAGGTAATTGATGAGAGCAGGTTTAGATATCAAATGCACATTTATGAAGCAATGAAAGCATTCTCTGGGAATATTGATTTCATAGAACACTTCCTTCCTTCCTTTGTATCTTTTTCTTTTATTCTTTCCTTTCATTTACACTAAATAATATTGTTGCCTTGGTTACTCAGTCCAAAAGACTGCTTGCTTAACTATTTGTATGCCTCCTAATTTTCTTTTGATGGGATTACTTTTGACTGAAGTCCCGATTTCTGACATTTTCTCAGACCTGATTTCTGGGATGTCTCCACTGAAGTTAACAAGTGCCCTGATGAGCCATATTATGTAAAGACCTAATTAAGATTCCCAGGTTATAAACAATCACATCCTTCTTTTACTTCTAAGCTTGCAAAATTAAAAATCACTGTTGTCCTTGCTTCTGCAATATTTTTAAGAGCGTGACTTTTTTGTTCTTCTCAACCTCGTTTTAGAGCTGGTTACTCTGCTGAGACTGACTTTTTTTAAAGAACTGCAATAATGTTTCTGTTCCAAACTGTTTGTTGTCAATTTTGATTTTGATAGATTCATTCATTACACTAAATGTAACTGACAACACATTATATATTAGTTGGCTGTATGCAGTGTCCAAAGATTAATGCTCTGGTTGTTTGAATTATGTCTCTAATTTTCTTTTGGACAGTGTACAGCTGCTCTTGAGCTTGGTTGTATGATTGATCTATGGATGTACTCTTGGGACTCCCATGTCCCACCCAAAATATCAATTGCCCAAATGCCCAGTCATTAAGATTCTCAGCCCAGATATAGGCACCCAGTGCCTAGTTTGACTGATTCAGAGCAGGTACCTAAACCTGAGCTTCCCACATCCCTGGTCAGTAACTGGCTCTGGTGAATGCTGTAGTGACTCTGAATGCATCTACACATGCCAATAAGGCAACATGACAAACTCTGGCACAGTTCAGGTAAGAGTCAGCTGCACCTGGGCACAGCAAGGATTTCAGCAGTTGTTGCTGAGGCAGAGCAGCCCTGGGCTGGCAGGGGATTCAGGCCCAGGCTCCAGGTAGTGCAGTTGGGCAGTGGAGAGGATGGCTGGGGCATAAGTGTTCTAAAGTCACCTCACGTCCTAATCCCTCTCTGTCACCGCCTATACATGTATTTTGGTGGAGTAAATTAGTCTGCTGTAGGATAGTACTGTTCCCAACAGCACTATCCTATGGTGGAGTTATTTAATTTACTGCTCCCTAATACTGGCACACCTGTAGACTGTGACGCTTTACTGTGGAGCTAATTAGTCAACTCCACAGTAAAGCACACATCTAGATGAACCCTCTCTGACAAGAAATTCTATCCTGGGATTGAGGAATTTGTGTCAAAACTAACCTTTTTCCAATGACAAATGAACTAGCATTTCCAGAGCCAAAAAAAAAGCTTCCAAAAATTTCCAACCAATTCTAAGTGGAAAAGCTTTTCTCCTTTCAGTATTTGATCAATACTGATTTAACATTAAGCCACCCAAGAAGGCTTATATGCAAAGTCAGATAATGATAACTAAGTCCTTTCAAGCTGACAGCAAGTTTGGAAATTGTGACAAATTAAATTGCACTGTGAGGAAAGCAGAGGGGACTTGTACAGTTTTAGAAGTCTTCCAGAAACAAGTTATTGTTTTTATCCTTTCTCTATCATTTCCCAGAAATAGTGGGGTAATTAAAAAATATTAAGGATATCTATCTAATGTATCATCCATCAGGCTATAGCCATTTTATACTGAATTAATTTTTAGGACTCAGCTGTTTGACAGTCTTATTTTAGTTCTCTGATATTTAATGAAAAGAGAATATGTTTGACTGGATTTATTGAATTCAGTATAATTTCTAGGCTTGCCCTCTTCCTGATTAATGTCATCACAGTGTACGCTAAATGCAATAATAATGATTAGTCATTTGTGGAAAGCATTGCCAAAACTCTAAATGCATCATACACACAAGAGAGAAAAATTGATGATTAGGAAAGCTGCAACATCTGAAACAGTTTCACGCAGTGCAGCTGCACAACCAAGGTCACAGTGATAGTGATGGTTTCTTTTTGTGTGAGAGGACTGATGCTGAAATAAAAGGAACTATTTGGTGTGCTATACATGTAACTCTTGTACATTGCCAGGTGATATGCATGTTTGACATCACATATTGAGGTCACATTTTAAGTTAATATGTAAATATGCAAAATGTAAAACAAAATCTTCAGACATATGCAAAAACAAAAGTCATGGAATCATGGAATAGTAGGGCTGCATGGAACCTCCAGTGGTCATTTAGCCCAGCCCCCTGCATAAGGCAGGATCATTCCTATCCAAACCATCCTATACAAATCCTTTGTCTAACCTCTTAGCAAAAGTGTAGTCAACCTGGACACAAACATTGTAGCCTGCCACATGTAAAGCAGAGGGACCACAATGGCCAACAACCTGTTGTTGTAAAGATTGCTAAACACACTTGAGGGATTCACAGAAGGGGGCCATGCCTCCTGGCTACAGAGGATGGCAAAACCCCTCACAATCTGTACTAATCTGACCAGGAGATACAATTCCTTCCTGACCCCAAATGTAGTGATCAGTCTGACCTTGAGTGGAGGGGCAAGACCCTCTATTCAGGAACCTTTGGGTTTAAGTTCTATCAGAATAACGTGTTCACACGCCCTGCCGGTCAAAATCTTCTGGCTTGGCTGCAGCCAACATCCAATGCTTCTGAGGAAGGTAAACCCTACCCCTACCCCAACACATATAGCAACAGGAGGGAGGAAAAACTTCCTTCCCAACCCCACATGGGAACCAGCAAAATCTAGAAGCATGGGAAATACCCATAGTAGAACATAAGCATAGCTGTAGCTGTGCCTGGGTCATCCCTAACCAATGCCTGCCCAGCCTCTTCTTGAACACCTCCAACAATGGGGATCCCACAACTTCCCTAGGTGGCCTATTCCATTGCGTCCCTATTCTAACAGTGAAGAATTTATTTTTTTTTATATCCAGTCTAATCCTACTTACCTGGAACTTCAAGTCATTGGTCCATGTCCTGCTCTCTGCAGTTAGAAAGAAAAGGCATTTGCCCTCTTCAGATAATTGAAGGATGCTAGCATGTCCCTTCTTGAGCACCTTTTCTGCAATCTAAACATACCTATTCCCTTCATCCACTCCTCATATGGCTTTCCTTCCAAGCCCTTTATCACTTTTGTTGCCCACCTATGGACCATCTCTAACTACTTCACGTCTATTTTAAAATGTGGAGCCCAGAACTTTGCAGTACTCTTGATGAAGCCTAGCTAGAACTGAGTAAAGAGGCATTATCACAATGCTTCTACTGATGCATCCCAAAACTGCATTTGCCTTTTCTGCAGCTGCATCACACTACAGACTTATTGCTGGGTCTGTTAACTACCAAGACTCCCAGATCCTCCTCTATAGTACAGCCAGGTGTAACCCATTTTGTATTTGTATTTTTTATTCTTCCCAAGGTGTAGCACTTTGAATTTTTCAGCATTGACTTTCATCCTGTTAGTTCCAGCCCAGCTTCCCAATCTGTCAAGATCCTTCTGAATTGCACTTCTGTCCTCTAAAATGTTCACAATCCTTGTGAATGATAATAAAGTATATCTTCATAAGATACTGTAGTATACACCTATAAATGAACCAGTCCAAGCAAGACTGCACCTTCCTCTTCTGAATGGTGTATATCAGAACTCCAGTAGAAATAGAGAAATAAATAATCTCAGAGAGAGAAAGAAGATGATACAAAATAAAATATATGTGGTGTAAATATTATAAAAGCTTAAGCCCAAACTGCAAAGCAAGGAATATAGAAACATGAATAGTAAAAATGCATTCAATATGAGTTCAAACTCATTCAAATTCAGATCTAAGGACTAAGTTGCAAAGTAAGACCTTCTGTGGTAGTATAAACATTTGGATGGATCACAGACACAATATGACATTGTGTATCGTTCATAAAGAAAATATTGTAATGGATTTGGAGTTGTCTAATCTTTGGGATACTTGAGGTGTGTGGCTATCAAAAGAATTCAATAGGTTTGTCAGGAAATCCAAGGGAGAGAAATATCCTGCATGACTTCTCCTAAAATTTTATTGACTTTATTCTTGTTTCCTGTAAGTCCTGGTGAGCTGCCAGAATTGGTTTAACCAGGCCCATAAAAAGCAGAGAGATTATGGGATTTAGAATTGATTTAGTGATATTTTCAGACAAAAAGAGAGCAAAAGTGAATCTAGATACTTGAGGCTAGAGGACTGAGGGGATAAACACATATAAGATAAACATGAATTAAAGTTTTTGTTATCTTAGAAGATTTTTCTTACATTATGTTTTGTGCCTGCGGTTAGCAAAACAATAATTTTTTTATCTAAAGTCTGTTTTGAGTCGCTCATTTTCCTGTAGCCGCAAACCAAAGGAAAGAGCTGTAGATAGAGTCTAGTAGAACTGGCTAGTTCAGCATAGGTAATACACATTATGCTGTAGTTTAAGGCCTTAACTCAGACTGGGCCCCCTAAAAAGAACATAAGACCTAACCCAGCAGAACCCACTTAGAGAGGATGAAGAACGGGTCAGAAGGGCAGAAAATCTCTGTAACCGTGGTGACTGTCATCAGAGAAACAGATGCCTTTTGATAAAATGGAAGAACACCTTTTCACTGCATAAGGCTAATATAACTGGCATGTGAGTTTAATATCAGATTATAACACCACTGTTAATACAGCAGAACTGGACTCTACCCAGCTCAGCTGACAAACTGCTAACCTCAACTGCTGTCCTGAATCCTACAGTTACAGGCATCTGAAAAACCAATGTACTAAAACAACTGTCCCACTTTTAAAATGCCTATATTTCACTGGCTTCACAGCCACATGATTTTAGGTGCATCATTTCACTATCAAAATACTCTTATGAGTTTATTCTGGTTTTTGAAAGGGTTTATTTATAGACTCATCTTTCTTAGGTAACTGATTTCTTTTTTAATCTATTATTCAAAGTGATTCACTTACAATATTTTGTAGGGTCATATACATATGTTTGTGTACTGAACGGCAAAAATTATCACCTAAATTATGTAAAGAGACTTACACATTACATCAAACTGACAACATTTGGATGTTAGCTTTGTATCAAATCAGGGACCTGAGCCTTTAAAAATTGAAAAGGAACCACTGGACCTATTTACTTCCTTTTGCTTCTCAGGCAGAAGTGCTGACTGCTTAGAGTTCCAGAAAACCTCATAACAATGCTGCTTTAAAGTGGGATAAAGGGACTCGGTTCTGCATTTCTTGCTATCGAGTACTCACCGAGTACGGGTGCATACCTTTACATCCGGTTGCCATTCACTGGTCTTCTCCAGGGACACTACAACCCTCGGTCAGTCTGGGTGGGGTGCTTACACACGCTCTCTCCCTGCCTGCCACGACTTTGATGTTTTTATTTTCTGAAGTTGTTAACAAAAGAGATGGGTGGTAACTACCCTGCCTCCATCACGACTGACTGTTGGTGCCTGCCCTGAGCTCCATGTCAATAAAATGAAAAAAACATTGGAGAGAACAACAAAATGACCAAGGCTCTTTCTTTCTTTCTTTCTCTCTCCTTTCCTTTTTTTTTATCATGATGCACGCCAAATTGCTTCTCCAAGGATTGGGTCCTGGATGATCCCCGCCAGCTTAATTAGTTGCCTCACTGCCATTGACTCTTCCATGCCCACGGACAGGCGGGGTATCCCTTTTGCTTCCCTTAATGATTGCAGCCCTGCCCGGCTTAATTGGTAGCCCACAGCCAATAACAAGCCAACACAAATAAACACAAAAATAAAGGATAAGATGTGAGGGAAGGTTGCCTTCTTCTCTCTCCCTCTGCTGGGTGATAGCTTCCTTCCTCCCCCTGACGCCCAACCCGCAGCACCCCAGCGGATGGGGTTTTGTTTCCTCTTTACAGTCTCAATGTATCCTTTATCTTTTATTGCAGCCACATCTGGCTTAATTGGCAGCCCATAGTGATCAAGCAGCACTAATGAAACCAAACAAGCCTGTGGCTTGGGAGCATCCGCCCCTCTTATCTTCCTCTCTTTACTTGACTTTTTCTTTTCTTCTTATTCTTCTCTTTATCTTCTTTCACTCTTCTAGCATGGTGTTCCCCAATGCTCCTGGGGCCATCAGTCTTGGGTTGAGCTGTTCCAGCTTCCATCCTGTCCGTGGTCTTCCACCTCCCATCTGCCCCCTGCGTTCTACTTGTGGCCTCCAGATATTGCTCCAGTCACAGATCCACAGCAATCTGCCTCACCTGCTGAGGCACTAAAGCTGGCCTGGGGTGAACCAGGAGCTCCCGCCATAGTGTAGAGGTCCTAACTTGGTCAGGCTCATACCCATGGCTGAAGGAACACCCTAGGTGAGTATCCTTTGGTCCTTCACACTTGCATACATATTTGTTTAGAATTAAAGAATTAAGATTATTTTGCCTGCTTAATATCTTCACAACTGATACAGAATGCATTTAAGGTTACTACTATTCATCCAGGGAAAACACAGATTTCTTTTTGTGGGGGGAAAGAATCTAGACAGGCTAACAAAAACAAATAAGATTATTTTGGGGGAAGAATAAGTTGAAAGGAATGGATAAGGATAACAATAGGGATTGTAGGCAAGGGTAAGTAGGAAAGGATTGGATACAATTTACAAGAAGAGAGACTAGCTACCAAGAGATTAGATACCAAGCCAGAGCCTTTCAGATGCTGCTGGTCCAAGAGAGACACAGCTCACAAAAGGCACAGATCACTTCAGACTCAGCTTGATATGTTGTTTCTATGTCCTCCCCAAGAGCACTGTTATTGGATGGGAACTCAGAGAAAGATCACAGTCACTGGCCAGCTACAGATGTCAATATCAGAGCCGTCTTTCCTCCCCTCTCAGCCTTTTCCATATATGGAAGATCACCCCATTCCCCTCCTTGTTCTCAGTTTCTGTTTACTACAAGGCTTCCAAAGCTCTCTGAATCTCTTCAAATCAATTTGGACCTTCTGATAGGTCTCCCGATTCAATTTGGATTCCAAGATTCAGCCACCAAATCAGGCCAAATCTCCTCTGAATTGAACCAGCTACCAAAGCTTCACACAGCCCTATCATGCACTTGGGGAGGAGGCATGGGGGAGGACAGCCTGGGCCAAGACAATTCTTATTGATTGGGAGCTATCTAAGACACAGTGAGCAAAAGGGGTTTTTGCAGACTGCTTGAGATGCACAGAGCTGATTTTGCTGCCTTTTCATGGTAAGCCTGTTTCTCACTGCTGATTAGCTGAGGCCCCAATAGCCCCACCCCTCACCAGTGATTGGCCAAGACTTGAGGCCAAGTGACAGACAGCCCTCAACAGTGAGGGATAGGGGGAGGGGCAACTGCCATCTTGGCTGCTCTCTTTTTTGCCAGCAGAGACACCTGGGCATAATAATTGTCAAATGAGTTTGGAACATGTATGTGTTATGGTTTACAAGAAACTATCACAATATATCTATTCCTCTGATAATTTTCAAAGATTAGCTTAGCACAACATAGCAATCAGCAAAGTAAAAAGGTGAGCTTGTTTATATTTTTCAGTGTTTGCTTGCATTTTTTAAATGTTTTTTTTTTTTTTTTTTTTTGCTAATTGAAATGTTATGTTTCCATGAAACAATCCAAACCATTTTCAGTTTTCAGTTTTGTACTGGGGAAAAAAATGCCACAAAATCTTTTTAAATGAAATTTCATAAAAACATTTGTCATTGTCCACTCATCTCTAATCAGAAACTCTGGGGTCTCTCCAGCAGTCATAATATACTTGTTCATTATTCTTTTCAATTGTTACTGAACCAGAACTTTGATTAGGGAGGTGAGGTTTTGACCTAGTGCTTGTATTTCATCGAACTTTTGGGGCATTCAAGAGAAAAGATTCTTAAGTTTTCTGAATCTTACAGTTAGTAAAATGAAATTTATTCTGCAATAATGAGTGCCTTGGGGAATTAAATTTACTACTGTCAGCATGTCTGCTGATCACATTTAATGACAGGTTGTTATTGAGCACATTTTCACATGGAGAAAAGCATCCTTTGTTTCCAGTCAGAACCAAGTGATAATTTACTTCAGTTCTAATACAGTTTAGTCATAGGTACAAATTCTCTTGTACAAGGAAAACAGGGTGGGAGGTAGGTTGGACCATTAAAAGAAAATGAATGGGATGTGTCTTTCCTCCTCCCCACGCACTTTTATATTCTGTCTTCATGCCCTCATGCATTCTTATACCTGTTGATTTTTCTAACCCCTAATTATTCTGTGTTTGTGCTTTTTTCACTCCAATAACAGATGATTTGATCCAATTTCATTAGGCAGTTTTTATCACTAATTCAACAGTAATACATTTAGGGTTTAGATATTAAATTTTCCTGCATACCTGCAAACCCTACTGCTGAGATGCAGTAGTTCTTTTCAATTAATTTCCTGAAAGCTTAATATTATAAGAATTAGAAAATGTGTTTGATTGAGGCAGCAGAAAGAGAGAGAGAGAGAGAAAAGGAAACATATAGGAGGAAATACTGATCCTTCACGTTAAAAATACTATAACTGCATATGGAAAATGAATTAATAAAAACAGTTGTAACAGGGAGCCAGAAGTTCCCATTACTTTAACAGGGCTACAAACCACTGAGCTAAGCTGCTTAAAGGAAAGACAGACTGGTTATCAGGCCCAAAAATGGCTGAAGAGCCACATGACAGGAAGGAACAGAACTTAGAAGGCACCTAAGACCAGTGTCTGAGACAAAGCAGTCAGTTTGGCCCTTTGGACAGCAGGGAGAAGAGCTCCTAAGTGGGAGGGTGACTTGCTGATCCCTAAGCTGCTCTGGGAGCTGCAAGTAAGGAGCTTATAGCTTGCAGGGAAGTATTTCCCAATATACAAAGAGTTTTGTTGTACAGCCAATGAGCTGCCACTTTTTGGACCCAGTATGGGTGGAGTTTTGTTATACAGCCAGTAGGATAGTGTTTATGTTAGGATTATATTGATGGCCTGGGAGGGGCTAAAAAGGACAAATGAGGAGGCCACAGTAGGGTGCTGGTGAGGCACACCAAGGCTTAGAACCCTTCCAGGGCAGGACACAAACCAGAGATGGCCTTAGGAGACCAGGGGCCATAACCCAAGAGGAGTAAAACCAGGGCCAGGGACGCAGAATTTGAGTGGGACTGGAGTTCATAAGTAAGGACCCACCGCTTTAGGTCTGCTATACAGGAGCACAGGTAGAAAAAGGGGGTGGAAGCTGGGAGGGCCAGAACTCAAACAAGTGCTTGGAGGCTTGAGAAGGCCAGGCAGAGAGTGATAACTAGTAACATTTGCAATCCACAGGTGTGACTATAGGGGTGGTGGGAGGTCACAGTTATTGCCCCTAAAATACCACTGGGGTTGTCTTAAGGCTGAAGCATACCCCTCAGAGTATGGGGCAGAGTAGCCTGGAGAGATAACACACTAGGAAAAGTCTCCTAGGAAGAGGCTCTCAGCCTCTGGAAACAGCCTCCCCAGTTAAAAGACATAAAGATCAGCTCCTGGCAGGAGAGAGAGGAGGTAAGGCAGGGTTGGGTAAAATACATCCTGTAGGCTGGATCTGGCCTGCCAGCTGACTGGATCTGGCCCACAGGCAGGCACCCACCAATTAATTGTATCCAGCCTTGCTCACAACTGCCCCCACTGTGGTCTGCCTGGGGCTGAGTCCTGCACAAGGCAGAGCATGCTGCGTCCCCTTTCCTACCAGCAGGCAAAGCTTCTGAGCAAGGCACCTGCTGCTACCACTGCCTAAGGAGCTGTTGGGCTCCTCCAGCAACTTGGGAAAGGGCAGGACAGCAGCTGGCACCACTAGCAGCAACAGTAGCTCCTGCAAGAGGGGAGCAGGGACAAGGAGCTGAGTCTGGCATCACCAGTTCTCCTACACCTGTCTGATGAGGCTGCAGCTGAGCTGGCGCTGGCTCTTGCTCCTGTTGCTTTTCTCTCACATGCCTGCCTTGTGGGGTTCGCCAAATGCACACTGGCTCTTACTTCTGCCTGCCCAGCAGGGCTTTGTGAGCAGCCAAGTTCCTTCACACCCCCCACATATATATACTCCATGTAGGAGCAGAGCCATAAATACTAATAGTCAGATTTCAAAAAATGCTTAGCACTTCCCATCCCAATTAATCTGCAATAGTAGCTTTGATCACTTTGATGCTTTGAAAATCAGGACAATTCTTTTTATATACAAAAATGTGGATTTAAGGAATGTAACTCTAGGCACATTTGAAACATGTAGCCAGCTATTATCAAAGTGTTTGTATTAATCATAGCTGAGTGAATAATGACACTCCTAGATTGTATGTTAGCAGCAGCAGGGTTAAACACAGACATAACCTAAGTTCTAAATGCCCTATGTACCATATTATGGAAATACCTAAAGTACTTGTGTATCAAAAGCACCTCCCTGAGCTAGTAATCTACCCTGCCTCACAGCAGGACCAATTAGCCCAGGTAGTATGACTATGCAGCTTCTAATCCCTGAGCTAAGAATTAGCATTGACTTTTGCCATTTGAATGCATCTAAAATACCTAAAACAAAGAGGACAGATCCTTAAGGGCTATAAAACCTCTATTTGCGGAGTAGGCAGTAGGGAGGGGCAGAGACTCGCACTGTGTGAGTTTAAAAATGTTTACTGTATTAGCTCATTTTTTATATATTTTATCCAGCTCCTGAAGTCTTTCCACACAGAAAAGTTGAGAATGGCCCTCCCTTTTGATAGACTTTAATTTCCCAGTAATCTGCTTCTTTTCTTCTGTTAATTGTGTGTCTGCCACCCCTGGGAATTTCTCTCACAGGTTTCTTTCTACTGTTTTTCACCATGCTGTGTCTTCTGTGATCAGAGACCTGATGAAGAATTTCTTCCATTTAAAAGTTTGTCTAACTTTATCCCAACTACGTAGATGGTCCAATAAAACATCATCCTAAGAAAGAGTTGCCTTTTGCATAATTTTTGGACCATCACATCTTATACTACCTCACTTTTTAAATAACTTCAGCTGCATCATGCTCCTCTTCATTTGGGGTGGGGGAACTGTTGTGGGCTTTTTTGTTGTTTTTTGATGTTGTTCATTACGAAAATTTAAACATGGAGTTTTACAAGCACTGTTTGCTGAAGAAGTTTTTCCAAGTCTCAAGCAAAAACACTTCATAATTTTATTAGGTATGCATTAAAAATCAATCTGGAAGGGCCTTGATATTTTGGCTCAACCAAGACTAAATAACACAGATCATTTTCAATATTCACAGTCAGTCCATAAATTGATCCCTTCCTATTACCTCTATACTCAAATACTGCACAACCTTGAACTATAAGTATTACCACTAAAAAAAATCTTTCCCATGAGTTAGTAAAACTGTCAGTCTAAATTAGAGTGCATGTCAAACACATTTTATCAAAATAATTATATGTTGCTTATAGGCACCAACTGTCAAATAAATAATCTGGCTCTTATCTTCTATTAGTCTAAAGTGATAGTAAATAGTAGTTTGCTACTTGATAATTTGTAGAGAGCTGAACATTCATGATGCAGATGAAGATGTAATAGCTCCTGCCACATTCTGCGTTTCAGTAGCTATCACCTCTTCTCCTACCGCACGTGACAAAAGTTGGATGGACTATCAATCAAGTGTACACCGATAGCCTGCATACCCCTGTACTTTATCCCCTTCATAGTTCTCTCCTTTTTCCATAATCCATTTATTTCCTGTTATTCCTATTTTAACAAGCCCTTCCTTTTCCTGCATCTGTCCTGACCTGTCTGTGAAGGTAAGCTGAACAATCTAAGAATGTATTTCTTGACCCCCTGTCCCTGGATCAAGTTCTCCTCCAGCATTTGAAAAAAAAATCATTGCAGATGGGCCACACAGTCAAAGGGGGGTGGCTCCAACTCCGTGCTGTGACCCTAGATGTCAGTGAGATCACTGGCCTGGCAATACATCTCCTGCCACAGCAATGCATGTGTTATGAGCTCTATGAGGGGCTACTCAGGAGTCCCTGCTTTCAAGTAGCTCCAGAGCTTGCTGATGTTTGCTTTTCCCCTCCTTCCTCCCATGACCCTGAATTTAGCAACCTAGGGAAGGAAGGGATGAACAGTGGCAGTGCATAGCCCCTAGGCTCTGTGAAAGCAGGGGCTCAGCATTTCTGCTATATACATTTTACATAAGACATTCATTAGCTGGAAAATAGGGATAACCTTGGCATCAGAGTCAGAGCCCAGTCTCCTGCCCTCTCCCAGGGGAGTGTCCTAATCAAGTGCTCCAGCCATCAATCTGTTGGTCAATACGATACCACAAATCCCAGTAGTGTAACTAGGAGACAGTGAGTGGGAATGTAACCTTGGGCACCAACTTAGAGGGGTGCCAGAATGATGCCCATATAGCAAGACAGGTGCACCCTTTGGGGGTGGGGTGGAGGGAAAAGCAGAATGGTGCCACCATCCTCCCCCTGCACCAGCAAAGTGCCACTGCAGGTGCATTCCTGCAACCAATAATTTATCTCAGAGGAGAAAGTAAAAGTTCACCAAGGGATTCCCCTGGGGAGCCCACAACATGGATCTACTGTGAGCCTGTTTCCTAGCTGCAGCAACCTGAGCCCATGGCTAAGTCCACCCCACACCCTCTCTGTTTTCCAGTGATCAACACAATCTCCCTCCCCTCCAGCACTGAATCCAATGGTGTCACTGTGAGTTAGTTTTTCCCCACCTTTAGTTCTGGGGACTTAGGCTAGAAATAGACATTCAAAAAGACTGAGCCTGAATTGAATCAATCTTTGCAGGTTAGTCTAATCCGCCCAGGCTGAATCAGTTTGTAACCACACAGACATCCCCTCTGGACTGAAAAAGTGCAGGCACATGCCTGCAGTGGCTCAGGCTTGAAGCCGGGGGGGGGGCACTAGAACCACCCTCCCTTCCTTTCCACAGTGCTGAGCTGAGGAGGCATGGCCAGACCCCAGCAGGACACTCTAATTAGAGAGGAGTCCCTTCCCTCGTTGACCAGTAAGGGAGCCATCAAGGATTTACACAGCATTTATCACCCCATCAGCAAAACAAAAGGATCTCTCATTAGTTCAAACTCTTTTTAAACTACTTTTTCCAAGGAATGAATAGAGGGACATTACCAGCTGCTTGTTGGTTAGCTCCAAAAAGCCCTAAACCAACACTGTCCTATCTGTCTTTGTCCTGTCTCCCACAGCACAGACTGTAGCCATCATGTGGTATGCTCGCTAATACTGAGAGGTATCTGTGTAAGGCAGAGGGGATGGGGTAATCCCTGCTTGAGCAAGGCATGGGAGGAGAGGTGAGGGCCAGGAGGAAGCCAGGCAGATACACTGTACCTGAAGTCTCTGCCAGAGCTGCAGCCAGGGAGCAGAGGCCAGAGGCCAGCCCTGCTGGGTTGGACCAGAGAACAGAACCCAGCCCAAAGTTGCAAACCATCTAGGATTCTGAGGGGGACTCCGATTTAACTTCAATTAGAAAGGGGTCTGGGACAGACATTGCATAAACCAGTTTGACCCAAATTAGTTAATTCTGATTCTACATTCAGCCAGGTTTATCACAAACTGGTTTCAGCCATTTTCAAACTGTTTTTTGTGCACTAAACATCTGTTCTGTTACAGTTTTAAATCAGTTTCTGATTACTTAAAACAGTTTATATCAGTTTATGTCTGTCCCTAGACTTCAAGTTTATGTGTCTCCCAGAAACATTTTGAATTCCTATGAAACTTGAATAGAACTTGGATGCTGTTGAGCACCTAAGTGCTCCACCTGAATTGCCTCTGAACATACAAGCCATAGTGTAGATGCATATGGTACTTTATAGTCCAAAATTGAGATGCTTGATGAGTTTTGTGACTGCTGTGCCAGTTTGAATTTATTTTGTTTAATTGTTTAAGGAAACACTTTGAATCTACCTCCTACACTCTAAACACAGCCTGAAAGACCAGGACTGAATTCACAGATACGTGCATATGCTCATGCTCACATACATAAAGGTACACAATGTCACAGCAATGGACAGAATGTTATTGTTGCAAGTTGCTTACAACCTGACACAATTGATTGAGCCAGACAGGAAAACAAAATCTAATCCAATTCTTCTCTTATCTAAATTATTGGAGATGAAAGTATGTTTTGAGTGATTAGCAGTATATGAAACTAAGAAAGAAATATTGATGGGGACAGTTGACCTTCATGCCAACCAGGAGATATTCCTATTTGTGTGAATGTCTGCAAGAGACAGAGCTGATATATTCATGTAATTAAACTTTTGTTGACCAAGGATTGGGGCCAAAAGTCAAAAAATGTCTTTTTATCAATGATTTCCTATAAAATAGTCAATACAAACAGTTTATAATGTTTTGTACTAAAGACACCTACAATAACTGTTTTTAATTCAGTCAAATTCTTATGGCCTGACTTTGAGAAACACTGAGTGCTGGCTAGGATGACCACCTTTTCAAAATGGAAAGGCAGGACACATGCCTGCCACTCTCCCCACAACCCCTCCCCACCGGTGGTGCAGCCAGAGCAGAGCAGAGCTGAGTGGAGTGGGGGTGGATGCAGGCTGGCCACTGCATGTAGCCTTTCCTCTGGGAGCCCTGCACCAGCCATGTGCCTCCTATCTCCCCAGCAGTAGCAGAGGATAACTCTATACTGCTGTTGGTCCCTTCATTGCTTCTGGGTGAGCAGGAGGTGCCTTTTTATGAGCATATGGCCAGTATGGGGCCTCCAGGAGAAGGGAAGCAGGGCAGGGAGCCCTAAGCCTGTATGGGGCATCCTGCATCCACCCCTTGCACCAATCTGAGGGAACACATGCCCCACAGATTCCCCCCTGGAAGGTGCATGCAGCTGTGGGGAGCTACCCTACCCCATCCCCTAGATGAGCCACCTGTGGCTACATCCCATTCCATACCCTGGGCTCTGGCCCCATGCACCATCCTGGCTGGGCAGCACCCTCAGCCCCTGCCCCACTCCTTCCCTCATCATGGGGGCCTTAATCCCCCCCTCCCACCCCCATATACCCTCTATGCCCCTCCTCTACCATAGATTTACCTGCATAGATGGAGCTGCTCTCCATGGTGCCTGTATTCCCAGTCATATGCATGTCAATGCACATGCATGTGGTATCCCCAGCATCCCACTCCTGGCAGCCCCTTGCAGGCTAGAATGCTACCAACCTGCAAGAGGAAACCTGCTGTTTCTGAAATCCCTGCATGATACTGTGAACCCAGAACAAATGTTGTCCTGTAGTCATGCCACCTAGGACTGAGACTTGAGGTTCCCATTCCAGGACTGTCCCACCCAATTAGGAATGGGTGGTAACTCTAGAGAAGGGCAGCAGGGTAGGGAGCCCTGAGCCCACAGCCCACAGCCTGCATCTGCCCTCACCCCATGCACAGATCCAGGAGGGCACAGACCCCTCTACCCCCACTAGGGAGTGTAAGCAGTGGCAGGGTACTTCTGCCCCCAACACCCTGTGGATGAGCTGCACATGACTCCATTCCACTCTACATGCACTGTGCTTGTTAGGTAGTACTCCTAGCCCCTGCCCCAATTCCTCCCTCCCATGGGAAGAATCTGCACTCCCCACACACTCACTCTCCTCTATGCCTGCTCCTCCCCCATAGATTTACCTGCAGGAAGCTGTTCTCCATACTGCCTGTCTATGTTTCTGGCCACATGCATATGTGAAGACATGCACATACTCATAGTGCCCCCTGCATCCCACTCCCAGCAATCCCTTGCAGGCTGAAAAGCTGCAGGGACAAATGCTGTCCCAGAATCATGCAGTCTGAGACCAGGACTTGATGTTCCCATTCTGGGACTGTTCCACCCAATTAGGGGTTGGTAGTCACCTTAGCGCTGGCAGGTTCCAGTGATTCCATAGCAGGAGCTCAGCACCTTTAAATATTAGGCCATTAAATGTTATTTAACCGCAAAAAGAAATATTATTCAAGTAAAGAATGATCAAAGCTGCATTCCTTCATCCTGGGGCTCTGAAGCTCAGTTTTCTGCTGAGCAGCAGCTACCAACAGCTACAAGTAAGAGCTAGAACATTTATTCTAACAAGATACCGTATTTATTTTGCCTGCAACCAGACTCTAACAAAACAGCAGAGCAGAGATTAGACAAAGTAGTCCTACTTCCTAAAGGGTCGAAGAAAGGAAATTAATTTTAACCATTAAACTAACAATATTAAAACTCATCTTAAACTCCTCACAATGCAGTAGTTATATCTTTTTAAGGCATATTATTTTTAAATTCCAGTCAGTCCACAGGTCAGTTACTATTTTTGTGGTTACATTGATCATTTGTTTTGTTTACGGAGTGTGACAAAGTGAACTATCATATGGGGGAAAGAGCTAAGCAGCTGGTTTCAGTTAACCATTAATGAGTCTGAAGAGAGGCTGCTGATATTGGGGGGGGCGGGGTCTGAACGTCTATCTATAAGTCATCCCCAGCTCATTGTAGTGGAAATGCAGCATTGAAGAAGGCTGGAATGCTGAGAGAATGTGAAGATGAGACCTGTTCTACATAAGAACAGGAAATGAGACAAACACATAAAGAATAAAGTAGTGATTTGAGCAGTGCTGGGATACAGGACTCTTGAGTGTTTCTCAGGAGTCTTAACTAGAAGCACAATCTGGTTTCTGGTTGAGACTTAATTTTCAGGGACCAACCTAAAGCATAGTGGAAGTAGAGTGCATGGCGGCTCCTTTAATCTTGCATATTCCCCTGCATGTGCCTCGCTCTTCCCTTCCTCCACTCCCCACTTGCTGCCGATTAGCAAAGGACCCCACCACTCCCTCCTGATCATCAGGGAAGCTAAAACAATCGTTTTAAACATGGTGCCGTTTTTCCCTCCCCACCAGTCAGCAAAAAGCAGGGCCATCTGGGACCCCTTTGCCAGAGGCAAAAACAGCACCATATTTAAAACCCCAGTTTTCACCTCCCTGCTGATCAGGAATAAGCCACAAGCAGGGCCCCTCCACCAATCAGTGGGGGGGGCAGGGGATGGACAGGGCCATGGGGGAACCTGCAACATTAAAGGAACCACAGCACACCCCCTTCTGCCATGAATTTGGTAGGTCCCTATTAATTTATTTTCTCTTACTTTGCTAAACCAAACTGGAAAGTGAACAGAGTATCTTACATGAATAAGGTACAAATTGGGAGGGGAAAATCACCAACTTCAAGAGGCAGTTTTAAGTGGGGCAAATCCTCAAAAATGATTTTATAATCATGTCACAGACTTTCATTGTCCTCTACTGATTCCAAATCAGCTTAAAGGGTTTTTGTCTTACTGCCTGTGATTCTGGTTCTGGCACTAAAATTTAGGCTGTTTCTGTCCTCCCACATCATCTTCCATATGAAAGCTTCATAACCAGAACTTGGCTGACAGATATGTGGATGATGTGCAACTAAAAAGATTTCTGCTCACTCAGCCATAACTATGCTGTTGCCCCTCGTGGAAACCAACACTTGCCTCACTCAGGAAAACAAGTTGCTGGGACTCTAATCTGCATAAAAATCTAATGCCATTTGCACATAGTCCTTTTTGTGAAGAAACCAAACTACATTAATAATTCAAGGTTTATATTGCTAAACTAACACAAGGTGGCGGCATTTCAGCACACTTCTGTTAAGCTTGGACAGGCACTCATTTAGCAAACTATACTTGTCACTAATTAAAAGTGGATTATCAGAGGGAAACAATGTTGGGGGGCTATTCTAGTAAACTGGCTAACTCTATAGACTGGTAAAATCAAAAGTTCACTGCACTGTAATGTAAAATAAGGGCATGCAAATATTTTAGTTGGAGAACCATATGAAGTAGGCTGTGCTGGCATATAAAACAGAGGTAGATTGGTGTTTAACCTCACTACTTGTGACTCACATCAAGTGTTTCCTTCTGTGTGTAAAGCAGAGGAAGTTTTAGTTATGCTATACTGAGAGAGGAGTCTAAACACTGAAGGCAAAAATCTACATTCCATTGATTATATTCCTGCTTAGTGCAGATTATTGGCAACTAAAGCAGGCATATATGTCTGTTCAGACTTGCTCTTGCAGCCTTGCTACTGGAGAAATACAGGCACAAAACATTTTTTTTTACCTACAGGCTAATATTACAAAAAAAAGGTAGTCTTGCCTGCAAAATCCTGAAATGTCTTATTCTAGAGAAGGCAAAAGAAGGAAAAATAACTTCTTGGCATTTAAGATAAAGCTGAAGCTGTAAAGGTAGCAGTGACCATAATTCCTTCTTTCTGGTCTGATCAGAATAATGAAAACCCATTTTGGATATGGGGGATCCCAGGGCTCAGAGAGATAATGAGTGGCAGCCAGGATGATTAACTTTCTTCCACCATTTGCACTGAGTAGCAACTGTAGACATATGTCTGTGAAGTAGCTGTTATGCCATTAATATTATACAATTGAAAAACATTTGAATAATTAGGAATATATTTCCTATCATTTCTAGGCTTTCTAGTTCACTGTTGTCAATACACGCCTTTACCGGTAGTCTTGAAGTCCCTTACTCCACTTCCCCCCTGCCTCTGTTTAATCTAAACAAGCCAGTTTGTATCAAACTCTTAATGTTAAACTTTGATTTATGTGAATTTCATCTAACAGGCTGACTTTGACTTTTGCTACCAGGGACAATTTTTGACTACAGGCCTCTGAAAATTAGAGCCAAATATGATCACTTTTGAATAATCTGGAAAATTTCCCACTGCCTGTGACATGGGAATGAGAACCTTTCCAGATGTATTTTTCTATTGCAAGTGTAATATGGATAAAGGTAATACAGATACCACCAAGATGCCTCAGCTGGGACCAGAATCAGGTATAATATAGCTACATAGTAACATATTTCTTACCCCAAAAAATGCACAATCTAGAGAGACAAATTAAAAGGAAATTCAATGTCTAAACTGGGATTATATCCCAGGTCTCCTGACAACCAGCCCATTGCTTTGCCTTTTCATGCTACCTCCCTAGTATTTGCCTTAGGAGCTGTGCCAGTCTTGCAAGCAGGCAAACGTCGCTTGTATTTCCCTCCAAACTCTGTCTGCAAATAGCAGTGACTGACAAGCAGTACAGGCTTTAAAATGTCAGCGTGAGCTGTAGAGTCAGAGGCAAACAAATGAACATAGGAGTTTTTCTGCTAGCCCTACACATTTGCCTCATCCTAATTTCCAAAAATCCTCTTATCTGCATCTAATGATGTCTACAATGAAACAACTGAGGAATACACTAGAACAGCAGTGTCAGATTCACTTGGTCATATCCAGACTGTGAGGCTTTTCTCAAGTTGAATTTAGTCACCCTTGGTGGGGAGTGATCAGCAGTAGCTTTGTGTGAGTGGTGGTGGTACTGGTGGGGCAAGTGGCACTATGTCAGCTCATGGAGTCATGGGAATCAATGCAGCTGTCACTTGCCCTACAACCTTTGAAATGTGTCTCCAGCAGAGCTTCAAATCCCAGAATTCGGCAGTGGGCCCTGCCCTAAATTCCTGGCTCCTTCAGGATCCCCACAGGCCAAATATCTACCCATGGGTTAGAATAACCTCTGAAACCTAGATAAAGTGTTTGTCCTAGACATGGCACTGAAGGACAAAACCAGGCATCTAACCTTCGTCTTGTGTGTAGCATTATGCACTGAAACATATAAGTAGCACAGAACAGAACTGAGGGCTGCTTCTCACTCAACTATTGAGTCAGGCTCACTCTTGATTCAGTTCTTCAGGCCCCATGATACTTGCATTCCCTTCTGCCCAGTTGTCCAGCTTCAACAGGATGAATGGAGGATGCCCCAGCCTTCTCTGATCCATAGCCTGGTGGTTAGAGGAGGCCAAAACCCAGGGCAAATGCACTACCCACAAAATTATCATGCAAAAGGATTTTATTAAATCCTTGATAATCTGCATAAATACAGAACACAGTTAAGATTTCAAAACATATTTGAAAATCTACAAATAAATCCTACTTCAATAAAGTCACTAATGAACAACTTTTTAAACAGACCCTGGAATATTCTATAAGGATATCTTCCGTGTCTGTATCAGTACAGATGGGGACGATACAAGAAGGAGGAAGCTGAGAAAGTAACAAAAATGTAGCATCGGCAAAAGACAGCTTAATCTGTTGTGTCAGACATCCACTGTGTGTTAACAAGACTGTCTCTTTATTTTTATGTCCTTTTTTTTCAGAACTGTCTACTGAAAAGCTGTAGTTTCAAGCACAGTGGCACAAGAAAGGAGACGGTGGTAGAAAGTATTGAAAAGAAGAGTCTACAGCATCTTAGCTGCCAGCGTGATTGTTGAGAGGCAACTATCCCAAGGTCATTTTTCAAAAGCAGCCTTCTAAGTCTGGCATTGAATTTTGTACACAGACAAAGTTTTCTGTTTCAATATGCTCTTTTATCTTTGCAAGCCTAGAAAGGTATACCTGAATGAATCCCTCTGCAGGTTTAGTACCTACTTTCCCTCTGTGTTCCACACTGGCTGTATCAAATTAGCAGATGGGACATCATCCTACTCTCTGGGCACAGAAAGAAGTTACATCTGTCACATGATCAGACCCTTGAAAGTGCTCTACAGCTCTGCCCTTACAGAAGTGCACAGCTGCAGAGTGCTTTAAAAGTGCCCAACCACATGACAATTTGAACCCTCATTACACAAGGGTTCGGGTTAAGGCACTTCAAAGTGGAGTGCGTTCACTAACTTCTGTCAACATA
Organism: Caiman crocodilus; assembly: GCA_030014935.1. Taxonomy (NCBI): domain Eukaryota; kingdom Metazoa; phylum Chordata; order Crocodylia; family Alligatoridae; genus Caiman; species Caiman crocodilus. The sequence goes on along the minus strand of JAGPOW010001296.1, from coordinate 74,365,245 downwards.
TGCCAGGAGCAGGGCTGGGCTGATATAGCTCAGCCCCACCCCAGTGCTGTCTTCAGAATGGGAAGGGGAGAAGGAGGGGAGAGAATTCCTTCTAGAATGTGCCCAGCCAGTGCTGGAGGGTGGGGCAGGTAGATTGGAGCCCCCAACCTTGGGTAGCACCCCCACCTCAGGGGGCCTCTAATCCACCTGCCCTACCATTCAGCACAGGCTGGGCAAACCTCAAATCAAGCTCCCTTCCTTCCTTCCCCCCTCTCCCAGTCTAAAAACAGCAATCGAATTGGGGAGTACGGGAGGCTAGGGGAAAGCAGTTGCAGACATGTAGCCACTCCAAACTGGAGCACAGTCCCCCAACCCCCTGAACTGAACAACAAATGTCTGTTGGGTCAGGGGGGTATACTGAAACTCATGGCGCTTCCTGCAAAATGCCATGAGTTATAGCAGGGATCTGCACATCTGTCAGCACCCCATGTTGCTGTCTTGGCCCTCATAGCATGCAGATCCTGTAGTTCCAATCTCTGCTCATTATGCAGCAGCACTAAGGAAGTGGACTCTCTCTCAATTTACTTAACTGCTGAATATTGGGAGCAGACCATATAGAAAGGTTGGACTGGAGATGCAACAAAGAAGACTTAACTGCTTAAGCGCCACCATATGGTGGGTCATTGAGTGTCCATCCCTTCTCAGTGAGGAGTGATTGATCCAACCTGAAAAATTACAAGAACATAAAATCAGATAAAACACCTGAATCTGAATTACAACTTGGTTTTTTTTTCTCTGATCATGGCAAGCATGAGAGAAACAAAATGACAGTTCCCATTATCAGCTAATATTAAAGAAAAACTGCTGCCCAGTTTATTTGCACAATTTACTAAAGCTTCTATGACAAATTGCTCCACTTTCTTAAAACGCAGTTAGGGAGTGATAATTAGAAAAGCAGTGAGTTTTTATGGATCCCTGCTGACAGGAACATATACAGTTCATATTCATTCAGGTTGAGTTTCATTCATGAAGCAATTTTCTTAATCAAAGCACAATCTATATTGAATAGTGTGGGACTTGCATAGGGAAAGGAACACAAGTGTTATGAGAGATCCTTCACAAAAAAGTGTTTGATCTCCCTTTTCACAGTGCACAGCTTGAATGCAGCAGGTAGTTTGTAGCACACTATTTCTTGTTTAAAAATGTATGACTAGTTTGATTAATGCTTTCATTTACTAGGTGAGTGAAAAAATAAGATTTTCTTGGAATCACAACAAATGCAAATGGATATTGCCCTTCTTCTGGAAAAGGTTTGCTTGCCCTTCTCTTACCTAGGTTATTTAAAGAAATAGTTGCAATAATTGATTTTTAATTGTATTCCTTTCCTGGTTTGCTTTAGACTGTCTGTATATAAATGCATATGCTATCTGTTGATTTGTCATACAAATCACTGTTCAAGCAGATCCTGAGGTTCTCTTACAGTGCCACACTATTTCAGATTGTGAGTGTGTACAGAAGTGCTCTATGCATGGTTTGCAGCAGTGTAATTTAGAGCACTTTATAGCACAATAAAGTTGCAGTACTCTTAAACATGACAGAAATGCAGTGTTTGGTTGCGGGGAGGAGGAAGACAGGACTGAGCCTTCCTGCACTTCCCAGTCTAGTAGGCAGGAGGCACTCCACAGCCTCCTGGGGCTTCTCCACTGGTGACATTTGACCAGAGTACAGAAGTTATTTAAACATTGTAGGTTGTTAAGTGCTGTAAAATAAAGCACTTCAAGTTTAATGCTTCATTTAACAAGGGATAAAGAATTGTACCCATTTTTAAAGTCTGGTAAAGCAGTGCATTTCTCTTATGTCACACCAATAAGGTACTTTAAATGGTGAAAAAGATATTTCTGTACACACCCTATATGCCTTCACATCAGTGTAAAGGTAAGGGATATCCCAGATATAGGATTGATTTAACTGTTTCCTTGTTCTCATGTCTCTGAGCATGAAGTAGGACAGCCCTTCCTAGAGACCTTCCCTATTAATTCACTGGCTAGCACTAAGAAAGGATTTGTTTTCTGTTTGCTTCATCAACAAGAAATTCCCCATGCAAAGGAGCAGCACAGGAGAAGTTTTGTGCGTAGCAGTCACTCTGTGTGGGGCAAGTGATTGCACCCATTGCTAACAGAACAATCTGTTTCAAATATATTAATTAGAAATCCATATCCATGAAACATTAATTTTGGAGTTAGGCAATTTTCAAATAACAGTCATATGCAAGTAAGAGCTACCTCTCACTTAGAACTTACTAACCTGAATATCCAGTCTACAAGTTATTAACATTCAAGGTTGTAATTTTCCTCTTTCAGTTGCCAGTTTCATTATATCAGGAAAACTCATTGCTTAGCTAAACTGTGATCAATACATATTCCAGAGCCATTGACTATCATCTTCGAAAACTCCTGGCAATCAGGAAAGGTCCTGGATGATTGGAAAAAGGTAAACATAGTGACTATATCTAAGAAAGGGAAAAAGGAGGACCCAGGGAACTACAGACCAGTCAGCCTCACCTCAGTCCCTGGAAAAATCATGGAGCAGATCCTCAAGGAGCCCATGTCTAAATATTTGGACAAGAAGAAGGTGATTAGGAATGGTCTGTATGGATTCACTGAAAACAAGTCATGCCTGAGCAACTTGGTTGCCTTCTATGATGAGATGACTGGCTCTGCGGATGTGGGGAGACCAGTGGATGTGATATACCTTGATTTTAGCAAGGTTTTTGATATGGTCTCCCATAACAATCTCACAGGCAAGCTAAGAAAGTACAGGCTGGATGAATGGACTATAAAATGGATAGAAAACTGGCTGGAGCATTAGACTTGGAGAGAAGTAATCAATGATTCAATGTCTAGTTGGCAGCTGGTATTAAGTGAAGGGCCCTAGAGGTTGGCCCTGAGGCCAGTTTTGTTCAATGCCTTCATTAACAACCTAGAAGATGGCAGAGTACACCCTCAGCAAGTCTGCAGATGACACCAAACTGGGAGGAATAGTAGATATGCTGGAGGATAGGGCTGAATTCAGAGTGACCTAGACAAATTGGAGGATTGGGCCAAAAGAAATCACATGAGGTTCAACAAGGACAAGTCCTTCACTTAGGACAAAGTCCAAAGTCCTTCACTTAGGACATTACAATCCCATGCACCAGTACAGGCTGGGGTCTGACTGACTGGGCAGCTGCTCTGCAGAAGAGGACCTGGGGGTTACAGTGGACAGTAAGCTGAATAAGAGGAAGCAGTCTGCCCTTGTTGCAAAGAAGGCTAATGGCATACTGGGATGCATTGGTAGGAGTGTTGCCAGTAGGGCAAGGGAAATGATTCTTTCCCTCTATTCAGCATTGGTGAGGCCACATCCAGAGTACTGTGTCCAGTTTTGGGCCCCCCACTACAGAAAGGATGTGGACAAATTGGACAGGGTCCAGGGGAGGGCAACAAAACTGCTGAGGGGCCTGGGGCACATGATTTATGAGGTAAGACTGAAGGGAACTGGGTTTATTTAGTCTAGACAAGAGAAGTTGAAGAGGGGATTTAATAGTCACCTTCAACTACCTGAAGTGGGGTTTGAAAGAGAATAGAGCTAAACTGTTCTCAGTGGTGGCAGATGACAGAACAAGGTGCAAGTCTCAAGTTGCAGCAAGGGAAGTTTAAGTTAGATATTAGGATTACATTTTTCACTAGGAGAGTAGTAAGACACTGGAACAGGTTACCCAGAGAGGTGGTGGAATCTCCACCCTTGGAGGTTTTTAAGACCTGGCTAGACAAATCTTTGGCTGGGATGATTTGGTTGGGGATGGTCCTGCCTTGAACAGGAGTTTGGATTAGATGACCTCCTGAGGTCCCCTTCCAACCCTAATTTTCTATGATTCTGTACATTTACCATGCCTTCTAACTGACTTCCTAGTAACACAGCTCTTTCATGTAAGTACCCTGACATGTCAAAGATCCACCCATGTTGCTCAGGCTAACATGATTAAAGCATGCCAGTTTCTATAACCAGCAGCACACAGAGAGAGGATTTTGTTAACATCACATCTAGCCAGCTTTGACTTCCTAGCCCACTCATTCTCAACCTTCTTAGACTCCAGGCTCCCTCAGACTATAGGATCCCTTGGAAAATGCCAGCTCTTAGCATTCACTCATTTCTTAACTATGGAAAAATAATAGAACAATTCTGTTGTTGCAACAGCTTTGGGGGGGGGGGAACAATGTTTTTAACACAATAAAGTCTTATTTGAAATCTCTGGGTTTATCATGTGAATCATGAGTAAGTGTTTGCAAACCTAACAGTGCTAATATTGTGTGGCACCCTGTAGCACTCTAAAAAGGATCTTACAGCACCTTGGTTGGGAATCACTGCCCTAGCCTGAATAACCTAATGTGCAAAAAAGGGATAGCCTCCAGCACAAATCTAGAACAAGACTTGACCTGATGCCTCAGGATACATAGCAAGACACCTTAACTGTTCTGCCATTGAGCCCCTGCAAGTACCTAGCCAATGTCACTCTAACTTCTTATTTTGCTTCTTCCAAAAATTGCTCTAAGTACACTGCATCATAAATGTCACAATTATAATCTCAAACAGATCATCAAAGCAGAAGTGCCATTTCTTTAGTACAGAAATAAGTTTTTTCAGATTTTGACAATATGCCTCAGCTTACCTCACTCTACAAAAATCTGTGTGAACTGTTATGTAAAGTATTCTGCATATTTGCAGAGTTTAAACTAGAGCCTGAATACATAAGTATCTGAGATTTTTCGAGGATAAAGCCAAACTACAAAATGTCCCCAGTGCAAAAATTACTAACACAAATATTCAGAGTCCAAATACAACTATCTAGTAAATTATCTGATTGTGTTCATTCCAGAAAACAGATGTATAAGTGTATATAATATCAGGATACATCTTTAATAGGAGTTGAAAATACTTTAATTTCTTCATTTCAGGTCTTTTCTATCTCATAGATTGCAACTTATGCTATCCAGCTGCCTGTTTTCCATATCCTATTCCAAGTTCTGTAGCTTACATAATTAACTTGTTAACCAACCTAATATTAAATCATGAGTACCTAGTGCACCTAGACGTGCAATCTGTTCAAAATGTAAATCATCTTAACTACTTATGTCTCATAGCTGTGTTTGAATAATTAAATGCATAAATTGGTACACATGAGCATTATTGTAGCAGGGACCTGGCCTGGCCCCACATTTACTGGGATGTTGGCCACCAGGGTGTGTCATGGCCCACAAGATCCTGAGATATTCCAATGGCCAGCAACAAGCCCATGGGCAGGCAACGGAGCACCCCCTGCATGCTTTTCCCTCTTTCCCAGGCAGGGCAAGGCAGGGAGACAGCAGGAGATGCGGACTCTGCATGCCCATCTTCCAAGCACAGCTGGGAGCAGGAAGCCAAGCTCTACCTGGCCCCTGACTGAGGCCAGGAGTAAGCGACCAGCATGCCTGGCACCACCTAGAGCTGGGAGGCTACAAATGCAGACAATTCTAAGCCCTGCAAGGGCTCTTAGCGCCTGGCTGCTCTGCAGGGCATGTAGGGGCAGGCATGTAGGGGTTAGTCCAGGTGAGCTCAGGAACTTGCCTCATTGTGCTGCACCAGCCCCAAGGAAGGGGAGGTACTGGCATAGGCAGCAGGCCATGTTGCTTCCCTCCATGAAAGCCAAGGAAACCTTGGCTGAAATTTAGGCTGTAAATGGACAATGGCCACCCTTCTTTATGTTATAGTTCTTTATTAATGCTAATGTGATATGGGCATCACTGGCAGTAGACACTTGCCAAGATAACAAGGTTTGGCCAGCCTATGTTGACCCTGTATTTTATTTCTGACCTGGACCTTTTCTTCCTTTATGTGAAGGTAGGCACCATGGGGACCAGGTGCCTACTCTGATCACAGCACAGAAACATCTGCGTGGAAAGGGGTGGGCTGTAGGGGAGGCAAAGCCCCATAGAGGATGCGCAGGCACTGAGACCTGTGCCCTTCTCAACAAGCCACACCATGGTCAGGGGCAACTTCCTGATATCCTTTTCCATTTAATATCAAGTTGTGGCAGGCAGGATATAAAAACAAAAGGGGTGAGAACACCCATTGAGAGTGTGGCACCTGGGCCTCAGCCCAGTGTGGCTCTTTAGCCCAAGTCCCACTACAGTCATATCCAGTCCTTGCTTATAGATCAGGAACATAACGGATTAATGATCAGAACAAAAGTCTACATTCAATGCTTATCTTGAAAGCAGCATAGGAGAAAATTGGGCAGTGGAATGGCTCAAGTCATAATTTGTGTGCTAGTTTCCTTCTGCTTTGGTCATACCTGCTTACTAACAGGGAAGAATTGGTGAGGGATGTAGAAGCAGATGGCAAGTTGGGCATCAGTGACCATGAGATGATTGAGCTCAGGATCCTGACAAAAGGAAGAAAGGAGAGCAGCAGAGTACAGACCCTGGACTTCAGAAAAGCAGACTTTGATTCCCTCAGGGAATTGATGGGCAGGATCCCCTGGGAGGCCAGTCTTGGGTGTACTGTAAGAAATCTTACTGAGAGTGCAGGAACAAAGATCCCAATGTGCAGGAAGCAATGTGGTAAGTGACCAGCTTGGCTTAGCAGAGAACTCTTTACTGAGCTTAAATACAAAAAGGAAGCTTACAAGTGAAAATCTGGACAAACAAATTTGGAGAAGTATAAAAATAATGCTCAGGCATGCAGGGATGAAATCAGAAAGGCCAAAGTGCAATTAGAGTTGCAGCTAGCAAGGGATGTGAAGGTTCACAAGAAGGGATTCTACAAGTATATTATCAATAGGAAGGTCATGGTCAGTGTGCATCCCTTATTGAATGGGGGAGACAACCTAGTGACAAATGAGGAAAAGGCTGAAGTACTCAATGCCTTTTTCCACTTCAGTCTTCACAGGCAAGGTCAGCTCCCAGACTGCTGCACTGGGCAGCACAATTTGAGGAGAATATGAGCAGCCCTCAGTGGTGAAAGAACAGGCTAAGGACTGCTTAGAAAAGCTGGATGTGTGCAAGTCCACAGGGCTGCATAAAATGCATCTGAGGGTGCTGAGGGAGTTGGCTGATGTGATTGCAGAGCTGCTGGCCATTATCTTTGAAAACTTGTGGTAACTGAGGGACATCCTGGCCCATCTTTAAGAAAGGGAAGAAAGAAGATCCAGGGAACTACAGACCAGTCAGCCTTACCTCACTCCACTCTCTGGAAAAATAAAGCAGCAGATCCTCAAGGAATCCATTTTTAAGCACTTGGAGGAGAAGAATGTGATTAGGAAAAATCAGACTGGATTCACCAAGAGCAATTCATGCCTGACAAACCTGATTGCCTTCTATGCTGAGATAACTGGTTCTGTGGATGCAGGGGAAAGCAGTGAACATAGTATACCTTGCTTGACCTTAGCAAGGCTTTTAATACCATCTCCCACAACATTCTTGCAAGCAAACTAAGGAAGTATGGGTTGTATGAATGGACTGTAAGGTGGATAGGAAGCTGGCCGTATTTTTGTACTCAACAGGTAGTACTCAATGGCCAAGGTCTAGTTGGCAGCTGGTATCAGGTGGAGTGCCTCAGGGACCAGTTTTGTTTAATATCTTCACTGACAATCTGGAAAATGAGATGGCTTGCACCTTCAGCAAGTTTGCGGGTGACACCAAGGTGAGGGGAGAGGGTAGAATGTAGGATTCAGAGTGACCTGGAGGGTAGGGCTAGGATTCAGAGTGACCTAGATAAATTGGAGGATTGGACCAAAAGAAATCTCATGAGGTTCAATAAGGACAAATACAAAGTCCTGCACTTAGGATAGAAGAATTCCACACACTGTTACAGCTTGGGGACTGACTGGAGTACTGTGCCCAGTCTTGGGCCCCCTACTATAGAAAGAGAGTCCCCTACTATAGAGAGTCCAGCAGAGGACAAAAGTGGTTTGGGGGCTGGGACACGTGACTTATAAGAAGAGGCTGAGGGAACTGGGTTTATTTGGTCTGGAGAAGAGAAGACAGAGGGGATTTGATAGCAGCCTTTAACTACCTAATGGTGGTTCCAAAGAGGGTGGAACTAGACTGTCCCCATGGTGATAGATGACAGAACAAAGAGCAGTGGTCTCAAGTTGCAGCAAGGGAGGTTTAGGTTGGATATTAGAAAAAGTTCTCTAACTAGGAGGATGGTGAAGCACTGGAACAGGTTACCTAGAGAACAAGGGCTTAAAAACCTCCTTGGTGGTTTTTAAGGCCTGACTTGACAAAGCCCTAACTGGAATGATATAGTTGGGGATGGTCCTGCTTTGAGCACAGGGTTGGACTAAATGATCTTCTGAGGTCCCTTTCCACCCTCATTTTCTATGGTCCTATGATTTTACCTGGACAAGCCCTAACCTAGTGCAGCACACATACCCCAGAATGTAAGCAAAGCTATCTCAGCTAGCACTTCAAAAGGAAAAGGTTTCGATCAAGTTACATTCCCCCTGCTCCCCACCCCTGCAATCCATGCACATTTGTATATGAGAAACAAGCTTAGTGAACACTTGGAGATGTCTTTGTGTCTTGCCTTTCTACTCACAGCATAGCTAGCTGGCACAGAATGTGGCACAATTTGTTCCAGAGACACGTAGATTTGGCCAAAAATATCCCTATATGTTTGTTTGGTACCATGGCAAACCCTTCTTTTGCCCTCGACTAAAAGTTTCCTTTCTCAGTGCTGATGTGCAATGAGCTGTGTGGCAGCTGGCTGCCAGCTCAGAAGCTGGAGCTTTGATATGTAACTTATGAAAAATTTTTGAACTAGAGAGATTATAAATATTTAATATTTTGGATGCACATTGCATGTTGAGTGACTTATATTCACATGAGACAGAGTGGCTCTCTATTTAGGACGAGGATTTGAAGTTAGAAGACCTAGATTCTGTTCGTAACACAACGCTAAACTGATTGAGAGACACTTAATACTCTTCAGTTCACTTGCCCATTAAATGGCTAATTTATCAGGTTTTTTATTAATTACCTGGAACTATGAATGAAAAGATCTACTAACTGCTAGTTGTTATCCCTCAGGGATAAATAATCCAGTTTTTACAACATGTTCTTGTATATCATTACCTGCTCTTATTTTTCTGTTCTTTTCACATATCTGTGTACAATTGACTATGATAACATTTAATTACTATATTTACAATGTGACAGTCACTTCATTTGAATCTGGGTGGCATGATCAGGGCTAGGGAAGAAATCTACGCAATCATGTGAAATTCCATATTTTCCCATAAAACATCCTGACCAATCAATTAAGCTGTGTGGCTAAGTGAGTATAGTGTGTTCTTGCTCACATTGAAGTCTATAGCAACAAATGTGAGTGACAGCTGCTGCTACAGAGAAATGGAAGACTCTTTGAGACAGTATAATTCCCTGAAGTCACTTTTTCATATCTAGTGGAATTGGATGCCTCATCTGGCATTAAACTGTGTTTCAGAAATAAATGTATACAAATCCATAGGAAAACCAGTGGCTCACATCCCATCTTGGCACAGAACCTAAATTCTGTTCCACCCCTTCTGTAACCATAAAACCATTATGGCATCTTGACGGCTTGTGTATCCCTCTCTTCACCTGGGAAAATCCCTAGCTTTAAATAGACATACAGGCTCAGAAACACACCACCTAAGTGGCTCTTGGAACTGGATGGCAGATCCTTCCATCTGAAAGGTTTATAAGTCCCTGATTCTTAAATCTCATAAAAATCACCTGAAGCAAAAGGGTATGGGGGAACTCTTTAGCCTAGTGGCCTATTTCTCAGGACTTGCTGAGAAAGTGGGAAATGTGGGTTTGAAATTTGAGGTTTGTGTGCAGATTGCATTGTAGGTGGTGACTCATGACACCACCTAAGAGGCCAAAACCTCGTAGTGAAATCAAACCCCTTGTAGTAAAGCCTGAGGCCAGCTTCATACCATAAAAGGAATAGCATGAAAACAAAGAATTTCATAGGCTAAAAGCGACTAAGCGATTATAAAAAGCCCCCCCTTGCCG
>JAGPOW010001296.1:74322511-74332960 GCA_030014935.1 Caiman crocodilus | reverse complement strand
GTGTACCTGTTCATATCATCCAAACTGTCTGATCAGTGACATTTTTCTATTTATGTGAGGTTTTTAGTTCCCATTTTCTAGACACATTTATTATTATAAAGATTTATATTATAGCAATCCAAAGGCTTCAGTCAAGATCTGAGTTCCATCATACTGGGTATTATAGACTGCAAATAAATACAATTCTTGCTCTTGCCATGTGTATTATATAAGAGAACCATCCTATCACTTGAATTTCAATGCAACTTAAGAGCACAGTAAGAAGATATCTCTTTTTCTTTACTATCCAGGAAATAATTTGTTAGGCAGTCCTCTCCTAAAGGAACAAGAAAGGATGGTCCCTAGGTTTTTAGCGGATGTTAATAACAACATAAATTGATTGTGATTTTTGTAAACTTCAGCTATTGTACTGGCATAAGGAAGGTTTTCATTCTGCAATGAACGTTATTTGTTTACAGAATTCTGCCTTTCCTTTTGGGGGCTGTGATCTAAAATCATACATATTTTCTCCCTCATTTCAAGCTGGTAATTATTTTCTCCTAAAGCATGCATTCATAGTGAGGGGGGGATAATAAGTAAGCAGACAACATTTTAGGAATTTCTCTTCTGTTTGATTTTTCTATTGCCTGCCCTGCATTTTTTTTAAAAGCAACGATATTTTTAGTCACTAGCCTGAAATCAATAAACATGCTCTGGAGTATAGTAGTAGTTAAGAGTGAATTCCATTAGTTAGAGGCACTCAACCCTAGAGTAGCACTAACTAAAGTCACCTCTATACAATTAGCAAAGGAAAAATGAGCAATGTAACTCATCAGCAAAGTGATAAGGATTTTTACAATAAGCTAACGTGTCAGTTGGCAACAATATAAAAACTGCATTCATGTCACTGAAAGCAGCAGTCATACTGACACTATATAGAGCCATTATATATCACAACCTGGGCAGCGGCAAACATGGGTGAAAACAGATGGAAGACCTTCAAGAAGAAACAAATGAGATACATAGGCTAGGTACAGACATTCAACAAGCCCAAGGTGGAATTTAAGTTACACGGTTTTCTGTAAGCTGCATAGTTTAGATTGGATGCAAACAGAGCACGCATTTGCCCTTGACAGGCTGGGGGCAGAGGGGAACAGTCCAAGTGTTAGATTGGGTTCCGCCTTTTTTAAACTAGTCTGTATGAGCCCAGCTTCCATTCTGCTATGGGTATACACCAGTTTCCAATCACTTATGCTGGTAAAAATGCAATGTCTATAACTGGTCAAAAATGATTGTCATGGGGGAGAAGTCCCGAGGGCACTCCGAAGCTCCCAGAAGGAGCCGCAGAGGCAGAAGCGAGTGACAGAGGGCAAAGGAAAGAAAATGAAAAATGTCAGTTATTTACCACAGGAGCCGCAGGCTCTCCAGAGAAACCTGCACACAGCCAGGACGACTGTTTTAAACACCTGCAAAGGCGGGTGACGTCAACATGGAGCACCGGCCATCAAGGATAAAAGAGACCATGGCTAGGAGTGAGGGAAGCACCTGGGTGTTGGGAGTGAGCCACGGTGGAGGCGGCTGGAGGTGCGGAGCACCAGAGCCAGCTGCCGGCGCGTGCTCCAGGCGGGAGATCGAGCCCGGAAGGTGCGGCACCCCAGAGCCGACTGCCAACGCATGCCTCAGGCAGGAGATCGAGCCCGGAAGGTGCGGCTTACCAGAGCCAGTTGCCGACGCGTGCCCCGGGCAAGAGAGCAAGCCCAGAAGGCACAGAACACCAAAGCCGGCTGCTGGCGCATACCCCGGGTGGGGGAGAGAGCCTGGAGGACGCGGAGCACTGGGACCAGTGGCAGACGTGCCATCCAGAGATCGAGAAGAGACCGGAGAGGGACAGGTGCTGGAGAGCAGTGCAACCAGAACGGGTGAGCCAGGGAAAAGCGGGGAGCAGACGCGTAGAGGGACCCGCTGCCCGGAGAAGACCCAGAGAGAGAACTGCAGCTAGAAGCAGATCCAGGTGGGAGAGAGACACCCTGGGGTGGCCCGGAGAGGGAACATCCAGACTGGAAGGAGCTGGAGAGAGGGATCTATAGCAGGGCGAACCCTGAGAGGATGTCGCTCCCAGGGGAGTAAGACAAAGAATGGTGGGTAGCCAGCCCGGAGAGTGAGAGCTAGCGAGCAGACGAACCCCGGTGCGGAGTGAGACCTGCTCCAAAGCTTCCTGCAACGGCCAGCTGGATATCTACAAATCTTCAGGGCAAGGAAGCCCGAGGTAAGATGTTCGACGCCCGGCGGCTACAAAGATTCTGGTTGATTTGGCAGCCTGAGAGCTTCTCCATTAATTAGGATCAAATCTTCCCATTGATGCTGCTGGGCTAGCTGAAACCCTTAGGGACAGGGTCATACCAGCAGACAAGACAGTTAAATGTGATTTAGTTGCGTAAGTCAAAGAGCTGCACGAGACTACTGAAGGACTCCACCTGTTTGCTTAGGCTTTTATTTCAAAGGGTTCTTCTTCAGTCAGCAGTATGGGACTACTGATGAGAAAAGAGGTGCCCTTCAGTATAAAAACCCTAACAAAGAGCTAAGTGGTTCATCCTTAATTCATCATCCTGCTGCAGGTTGCTAACCATCCAGGTAAGGATGATCCGTGTTCTCCTGGGAAGAGTAAAGGAGAGATGCTGAGGGCCCTGGTAAAACTATAACCAGGCCAGAAGTACTACTGAAAAGCTTGAAAGTGGAGCCAACTGTATAAGCACTTCCTCATTGTTAGTTTTATGAATGATAAAACCAGCAGGAGACACAACTTCAAAGCTTTATTCAAGGAGCTGAAATTCTAAAGTTCTGTCAGTGCTGGCAATTGAACTACTTTCTTAAGAGCTGTATTGAAAACCTACTCCAGACTAAAACCTAGCACATTGTATGCCCCATATTTCATGAAAAAATAGCTATATGGTTCCACTGAGAATAATGTGTCATAATATATAAGAATAAGAGTTTTTCTGTACAATAATATGTTCTTTACCTAAAATTGTACGGAATTTTAAGGACGTGAGGTCTGTGCACTGAATGCGTGTGTATGGCAAATGGATGGAAACGAAGAACCGTAACAATTCCAAGAGAATTGTTATAATATATTGCATCAGTGATCCATGAAAAAAGCATTTATGGTTATATACCTTCATATCTCTGTACGAAATGAGAGAAAACCCTGTCAGATAACCATTATCCAGACTATTAAGCAATATAAAATACATGATATTCACTTAAAAAAAAAGTAATATAAAAATGGACCATAATTTAGTTGTCTACAATTTGCAATTTTCAATGAAAAATTGCCTTGATAGTTCACACTAGTACCAAGACAAAATTAGATTTAAATTAAAAGATTAGAGTACTCCAATTATTATTATATATACTGTAATATAAGGCAGGAAAGTATCTTGCCATTCGTTTTGCAACTACTAAAAGATCCGTAACTGTGGATTCGTAGTGAACTGCAAGCAAAGAAAATTGTTTGTGTCCTTTACAGCCTTTATACTCCATAAGAAACCTTATAATTATACCTGTTTCTTTTCTTCGTAAAAATAGAGTTTTTTTCTATTCTTTATTTTATTTTTACTTTAAAATATCATAGCTCTTATCTAATAGCTACATATATCTCAAGGCATCTAATTTTCTTTAAGCTCCTTATCATCCATTTTTGCGTTAGGAAACCCATTAGAGCTATTTACTGGCACTGTAATCAATGCTGAAAACATAACTACAGTTTTCTCAGTTCATTGGGGGTGAAGTAATATTGAATCTAAGATTTATTGTTCCCTTTCTGTCACTTAATGGCTAGGGACACTACAGTTTGAGCTTGTCTGTTATGGTGCTAGTACCTTATTTCAGTTCTCTTAGGGGTCATCTGATCATAGTGGCACATGTTTCTGTCAAAACCAGTAGAGACTAAGCAGTATAGAGAGGTGAAATTTCCGGGTAATAGATGCTTTAGCTATACATAAATATGTTGAGATCTGGCTGAGTGTTCTGGTGAGTAATAGGGCAGGACAAGTTTGATAGCTGCCAAATATGATTTTGGTGGGGATGAGACAGATCCCACCACCAATAGCGCAATTCAGGGGGATGAAAAACCTGTAATGAAACAAGAAAGGAGGGGGAGTTCTTTCTTCACACTCAAGAAATCATTTTGTGTGTGGTAACAAAAACTTCATTGAAAGTGCTTACTTAAAAACAGCGTTATGTAGTCTGATATAGAGTCAAGAGTCTTCCTCCTTACATTCCCATACCACACAAAGACATCTTCCATATTATTCCACCAATGATTAGTAAGCCCTCTGTCAGGGTACAACCACACAAAGCTCAAATGTCATTTTCACAACTTAAATTTGTTGAGAAGAGGAGTTATGTTTGGGCACTGAAAACTGTCCAAGTCTGATTGGCAGAAATTTAAGCTGGGTCTAAAAATTTGAGCAAAAGTTCATACAAAGCCAGGAAGACCACACACCAACTGCTGCAGCTTCCTTAGCCTGACGAAGGGTTTTTGAACTCGAAAGCTTGCTTAACAACTATTCTCCATCTATTTGGGTTGGTCTAATACAAGATATCAAATTCACCCACTGCCTATGTCCTTAGACCAACACGGCTACAACCTACACCTCTACAAAGCCTCAAACTTATGAGCTTCATTAGTTTTGATCTGAAAGTGGTGAAACGGGCCAAGATTGTCCTGAGTGTCTTTTAGCCTATGAGCTGACTAGAACAGCCTGTGGGGGGTTTGCTTTCATTTGTGGCAGGGGCATGGCCCTTTACCCTGGATCTCTGGATCTACAACTTTTACAGAAGCAGGACTTTGGCTGCCATGGTTCCCTTGCTTTACATGCACCAGGTTATGGTGTTAGGTCTGTATTGTGTCAGGGCTGACAGTAGATTTACACAGAGGTTTAGATTATGGGTTTGTATAGAATGGTTTAGATAAGGATCACTCTGCTTCAGGCAGAGGGTTGGACTAGATGACTTCTGGATTTCCCTTCCTACCCTACTTCTCTCTGATGCTACAATTACCTACAATTCTCCATGGTCTGGAGCTGAATCTATTTCATCCTCTGTGTCAGTGGTTTCAACCTGTGGTCCATGGACCCCTCAGGGTCCGGAGACTATGTCTAAGGGGTCCATGAAAGCTGACTATGGTCAATCAAAACTATGTGAACACCCATATTGACCATTCAAAAGGGGTCCACACCTCCACTCACAATTTTTTAGGGGGCCATAAATGAAAAAAGGTTGAAAACAACTGCTCTCTGTCCATGAGAAGGATAATCTGCCCACCTGCAGCAATAGCCCTGGGAAAAGTTCTGCAGATCCTGTTGTATTTTTACAAGAACAAGTCTTTGACCTTTATGCTACTTTATGCTCATCAAGTGCCAAGTACTTTGGGATCAAATCAAAACATTTTCACCTGCTTTTTGTATATACATATGTTTTTTTAAAAGCATTTTGTCATAAATACTTCTTGTTTCTGGCTTCCACACTTAGCATTTGGAAGCATAATTTAGGAAGATACTATTCCGTGAAAAACCAGTTTAAATTAGTCAATGCATGTAGTATATCAGCAGCATCTGCAGTAGATTACTGTTCAGCCATTCTGCAGTATAGCCCTTGCACTATGACTGCATTACTTTGCTTGAGTCCTCCACAAAATATAGCTTGGTGTTCTGCTTTTAGAGCCTTTATCAGAACAGTCTTGGAGCAATTGCCAGAGTCAGGTAATTGCGTGAGAGATATTTTGCCTATGAATTTAAAATAACATTCCTTTTTTTGAAAAATGCTATGCTGATTTTAGAACAATCACACTTATAGTGAAAGCCATTTCCTTTTTTCTAGTTTGTGTTTTTTTCATTTTACAAAGAGAATCTTTTGTAAGTACTCATTTCTACTTTCTGTTAGTATAATACCTGCTTTTTAATGTTTCACTCTCATCAAATGTGAGGTAAATTGAACCTCATAAGTAGTTACGCCTTTTTTCGAGCAAGGATCCTTTTACTCTAAGGAAATGCAGAGGTCATTTCTCCACTTGAGTTAAGAACATAATGCCTGTTTATTCTTTTGGAAGCTGTAAGTATGCATAGTATTAACTCTTTCATTTTCTGTGCCTATTAATATTTTTTAAATGAAAAAGATTTTATTGTTGAAAATCACAAAGCTATTCATGCACCAAGGATTTTTGTGGGTAACATCTTTACAATATCAGTTTCACGGTTGGGAGAGATAAAGAGATTTAGCTGGTCCTGTAAAAATATCAACCACAAATATCTTTTCCTTTTGCATATTTCCTGGACCATCCTGGCTACTTCACTCTGACGTTACCAGAACTATTCATATTTTTTTCATATTGTCAAGTCTCCTGAGAACATTAGTCTCCGTGTCGTGTCATGTCAGATTTGTTTCTATATTTGCAGTAACAAGAAAAAAATGAAGCCAACGTTATTACAGTTGAGAAGATAAAAGGCTTTGTCAAGGGCCAAATGTTTCATGAGCAAATCTTTTCATAGTAATAAAGATGTCAACAGTTTATATGGAGCCTCTTGGATGATGGTGTGTGGACTTTGTCAAACTATTTTTGTGAAAGCATCTTTAAAAATCTTTTTTTCTGTCATGGACCCAGACCATGGCAGGACAAGAAATGCAAAACCTGCCAACACATCTCCACTACCCCCACAATTACTACATGCCATAACAAAACCATCACCATTCCTAGATCTTACAGCTTCACCTCCAGAAATGGTATACATCTCATCCAGTACATCAAATGCCCTGATGGAAAATATGTAGGAGAAATCAAACAACTGTGCACCAGAATGAATGCACACTGAAAATCTATCACAGACAAGAATACCCAATTACCTGTGGGTGCATACTTCTCACAGGACATTCCTTCCCTCTCTGATCTCTCAGTTCTACAAAACACCTTTCATAGACAAGCCTATGAGCTTCAGTTCATAAATCTACTGGATACAAAAAATCATGGACTCAATATAGACATTGGATTTATGACACATTACAACCTGCCTGACATGATGTACCAGGTACCTGCCTCTTACATTCTTGTCTCCCTACACCTTTTCTCCCCTGCCCTACTTCTCTGCCCTTTGTCTTCCTCATTTACTTCTTCTTTGACAGCCTCTTTCTTACTTTGTATTATTACCACTGTAATGTTTCCCTTTGCCCTGTTTTTCCCCTGCCTTCTCCCCCCATTTTAACTTCAGTTTATCCTTTTTACCTATTTATATTTTCACTACATCCTCTCATACTTGGAGCTTCTCTCTTTCCTGTTTTCCTGATCTCCACCTATTTTCTTTTTCACTGACAATCTCTTTTCTACCTTATATTTCTATCACTGTTATGTCTCCCTTTAGCCTTTTTCCCCCTGCTCTCTTCTCCTTCCTCCTCCCCCTCTCTGCTTACCTTTTGCCTTTCTAATTTCTACCTATTTACTTTCTCATGACATCCTGCCATACTTTTAGCTTCTCTCATTTCTTGGAGTCGCCAAACAGCAGAGACTCCCTATGACTGAAGAATGTTAACTGTGACAAAAAGCTTGCTAAGAAATTTTTCCAACTACTCAGTTGGTTTAATAAAAGATATCACATCTATTAAAAAAAACTGCGTCTGCCTTTTTCTGTCATGAAGTTCTAAAAATAAATGTATTTGTAATACAACATTATTGGATTAAATAATTGTGTCCTAGTCAGCACTAATTAAACTCTAGCTCATTACAGAGAACCGCAGTTATTTCTGGTCACACATTGCTTGTTATTGCTTCAAAGTTAAAAATACAGACAGACTATATTATTAAGCTATTGCTCTTCCTTTTCTGATTGGTTTTCCTTTGCTTGGTTTCATTTCAGCTTTCATATTCTGTAGTGCTCAGTTTATTGGTATCATGTATTCATTAGTGTCAAGTCTCTCATTTCTGCATCAAGAAGAATGACTTGTACTCCAGACAAAGATTACTAGCTAAAGAACGTCTGAGACTGAAACTCTCCTAGTTACAGGTCCCCTGCCGCATTCTCTAAGGTCCAGGGTAAACTTGGACCCCGAATAACTTCTCAAACCTAAACACTATTGACTTCCAATGTCACAATGACCTTAGTAACTAGAGATTCTATGTCACTAAGTTAATTTTGATGCTTATCTCAATTACAGAGGTGAAAATTATGCATAAATCTTGTCACAGCAATATTCACTTGTATTTTCCATAATGTAGAAAGTATGTCCTTTAATATTTTAAAAACCCTTGAACAGCAATATGTGGAAGATGAGTTAGAATCCTGGAGTCATAGAAAATTAAGTTTAGAAGTGACCTCAGGAGGTCATCTAGTCCAACCCCCTGCTCAAAGTAAGACTATCCCCAACTACACCATCCTAGCCAGTGCTTTGTCAATCCAGGCCTTAAAAACCTCCAAGGACATAGATTCTACCACCTCTCTAGGTAACCTGTTCCAGTGCTTCACCACCCTCCTAGTGAGAGAGTTTTTCCTAATATCCAACCTAAACCTCCCTTGCTGCTACTTGAGACCATTGCTCCTTGTTCTGTTCTTTCTTTTCCCCATTTTTCAAAAGAGAAGTTAATGAGAAATACACTTCATGGAAATGGGTATAGATTAAGTCATCAAACACCCAGATATTCCTTTACCATGTTGGGGCAGAAGAGTTATTTTGAGAAAATTAAACATCTGGAAATGAATAATTAAAGGGGTAGTCAATCTAAATATGTCCAGCAGTGTCTGTACAGGGGAGTGGTAAAGCTGTTTTTTTTCCCTGAAATCAGTGAAGCACATCAAGTCAACTTGTAAGCTGCCCTGAGGTACAACTTCACAGCAGTGCCCCTGGTGGCTAGCTGATTCTCTGCCATACTTTCACAGAAGTACTGACAGCCCTGCAGACCATATATAAGGGATGAAGACAGGTGATTAATTTGATGTCCCTCAGCCCAAAAGAAAAATGTCAAGCACAGGATATTTCCCTTCACCATACAGCCACGGTCAGATGGTGGAACAAAATTGCTTTTCTAATCCTTTGTTTTCTCATTTTAAATTTTCCAACCATTGTATCAATGTTGCTATCATGACAGAAGCAGGGGGTGGAGAGATGGGTACTTGTTTTTTGTACCTATAGATACAAAAGATCTGATCTCAGCTTCATAAAGGTTCCACGTGCAACATTTATAATCTTCTTTTACAAAACAGTACTACAGAAAGTCCATAAACACAAAGACCAGGACAGTTTACACAGTGTAGCTAACAGCCATCTGTAAATAAAGATGAAAAAAGCCTCTTAAGAACTGGAACCGATAGCCTAAATGCACTGCCAACCAAGAGTCAAAGTCAATCAAACTGGAAGTTATATTCTATGAATAACATCTAATCATGGAAGACACAATGTTGCCCCTGTGTAGGAATAAGTAATAAATAAAAGTTTTCTACAATCTACACTGTATAAACACTCTGCTTTCTCTCCAAGTGGGCTGAAGCATTTTTTTTTTTATCCAGAAGCAGTGATTATTGATTTTTTTCCCAACTCAAATCTACTTTAATTTAGTTTGCAGTGATTATAACTGCTCTGTGTGCCTCACAGAACTTCTCATTGTACATTTCTAAGTTTAATAACCAAATGCCCAGTCAAGCGTGTTAGCAGAGGAGTTCCTGGCTATATGAAAAGCTCTAGACATTAGTGTTATGCAGTATTTATATTATGCAAGTAGTTGGTGTTCTATCTTCAGATGTAATAAAAGTTTTCATTAGACCTAATCTGCTTCAGTACTATACCTGACACCATCAAGGCATCAAAATGGTGAACTTTTAGAAAGATATAAAAAAAAGGATTTTTATTATCCATTGTTTTAATGGAGCCAAATTTTCAGAACTCATTGATTTTGGGATGACCTAGTATGTGATTTCAAAATGTGACGATGTCACCACCTCCAAGTACTTATAATGTCCCTCTACTGTCTACATGGGCCAGATGAGGCAATCCCCATGTCAAAGAATATCATCAATTCCAGCTGACATCAATGCCAGAAATGTACAAAAGCCCATGGCAGAACTTTAAGCACCTCTGAACCTCACTGACCTTGGTGTAGCTTCCCTTAAACAAAAGAACATCAAACATGAACACAAAAACTCATAACAAGAAGTCATTCACAGCCTGGATTGTAGGGCAGGATGACTCTTCAGAGACTAACTAGTTCAGAGAAATATAAGTCTGCTTAGACAACAATCTATTTCATCAGGTTCTAATTATGATCTATTCATTCATTTATCACATGATGGACTGTACAGTTACAGTACCAGATAAAGCAGGTGCTGCCTATGAAAGCTCATGCCTCTCTGACCCAATTTGTTTCTAAGGTACCACCCTGCCCCATGTTCTGCTTGACTTCTGATTAATGTGGCTAACCACCTTGCAGACTGG
>JAGPOW010001296.1:74290215-74313321 GCA_030014935.1 Caiman crocodilus | reverse complement strand
GTCTCGCGATCCGCGGCTTGTGATCATTGAGAGGTCAGACACAGGGTCTCTGCCAAGAGCTTGTTTGCTAAAGCAATAGTGAAGAGCCAAAGCAGAACCTGAAACCCCCGGAATCCTCCCCCTTCCTTCGGTAATCAATCTCTGTCGGCTGTAAAACGGACCAATAAACTGCTACTAACAACAAACGTGTGAGTACTTTCACCCTTATCTCAGCAATCTCACGATATCTGATCTGTCTAGCAGCCAATAAAAGGGGAAATCAAAGCCTAGCGTGGGAAAAAGAAATAAGCTAGAGTCCATCCGTTCTTGCCCCAGGGGCCTGTCGGAATTAAGGCTCCGGTAGTGCGACACAAACAGATATCCAATTCAAAGAGGAGCAAATTGATTATAGACAATTAAAATCATGTGAAGACCAGTTTACTGTTCTTAGATACATTAGAGAGCAAATTCTAATGCAGCAAGCAATTCTTCTAAAGAAGTCCCCCAGAATATCTTTCATAGCATACACAGAGAGAGTCTATAGAAAATTATGGGTTACTGTCGTAGAGCACTTAGGTGCCCTGTTCCATTAAAGAGTGGTAAGTGCTAGGGAAAGAGCCCTAGCAGGGAGTGGAGAGTCCCAGCTGCTGGGTACCAGGGCAACCCGAGTGAGCTAGTGGTCCACACCTGCCAGCAGTCAGCTGACCAGAAGGGGTGGGGCCTGGCTTATATATAAACCCTAGGGCTGAGGCCAGGATGGCGGTCTCCTGCCAGCAGCCAAGGGGGAAGGAGCTCTCCCAGAGCAAAAAAAGGGGAGAGGCCTGACTGCAGGTACAGCCTCTGCTACTGGTGAGGGATGGAGCACCACTGGGGTGGCTTGAAAGTTGTTATAGCTGGGTGGCTTGGATTTACGTTATAGCCCAGGGGCTTGTGTTTTGTGTTTGCTGTTCAAGACCAGTGACTTGGATGAAGCTATTAGGGGAAGGAGGCAGGCATCATAGGGAACCCACGGCAGCATGGGGACTGAGGTGGGGACACCAGACTAAGTTATCCATCTCTTGGCTTCACAGCGGCTCAGCTTCGAAGGGAGCACTCACTAGAGACAAACATGGACAGTAGCTGACTTGTGTCCTGATCATCATTCACTCATATTCTGCAAACAAGTCACCATGAGTACACAAGAGAAAAAAAAATGCCTTATTTCAGAGAAGCTGCTATGGCTGTGGTGGGAACAACAAATGTGACACACAGACATACAAAAAACTTACTTCTGCTTATTGCACCTCATGATGTTCAATGTCCAGATGTTCCCTGTGTTGCAAATTTGAAGCACGGGGGCAAAATATCCAGGGGTCAAAAAAAAAAAAAAAATCACAGCAGAAAAAAGAAGGCAACCAGAGGCTGGGTCCTCCACAGAGATGCTCTGGTAGCAGACAGAGTATCTTTTTGGGTGTCCCTGGCCCTGGTGCTGATGCATGCTACCTGCCCATGCAGGGCAGTCAGCATGCCAGCCACAGGGAGCTGAACCCAGGCTCCTGTCAGTAAGTAGGGTGTTGGGGGACTGGAGGATGAGACCATAGTGGGGACCCTAGCCAGTGCCGGCTGCTCCCCCAGCCCCCACCATCGCTGCCTCACCCAGCCTCACCCCCTGACTACTGCCCTGCCTGGCCCTGGCCCCACCTCCACCTGTCTCCCGAGACCCCAATTCCTGCCCCACCTAGCTCCTTCCCCCATCTTCCGCCCAATCCCCCTGACCCCTGCCCTGCCTGGACCCTTCTCCGATCTGCCTCTTGAGCCCCCCGATCCCTGCCCCACCAAGCCCCACCCCCTGCCTGCTCCCCAAGCTCCCCTTTATTGCCCCAGACAGCCCCATCCCACCCTGAGCCCTCTGGTGCCCCACCATCCTAGCAATTTTAAAAAAACAAAACCAAAAAACCTCCACTCTCAACAGCAGTAGCAGCTGCCATTGGGATCACTGCCCCCCCCAAACACAGACACAGCATGGGCCTATGTGACAGCTGCAGTGGCCAGAGCCTGGGCCCCACTGCCCAGCGTTGTGGGGGTGGGGGGAGGGTCCTCTGCCAGGAAGTCCCACAGCCCCTGCTACTTCCAGTGAGTAGAGGCTTTTTTTTTTTTTTTTTTTTTTTTTTTAAGTGCCAGAGGCTGGGGTGGGGCACCCGAAGTTCAAAGCAGACCACCAGGCCTGGAACATCTGCCAGGTGATAGCTGCCCAGATGGCTGGGCAGGGGGCATACAGGGCAGTAGTACCTGACAGAGGCCTACTTTGCAGCCACAGTCCACTGGCAGCTGGCCCAGAGGGGCAGATGCCTCTACTGGCTGTGTAGTCCCCATCTGGGTCTCACAGGTGCGCAGCAAGTCACAGCCAGGCAGCAGCTCCCACTGCCAGACTGCTTCAGTGGGTAGAGGGTGCAGGAAACTCTCAGGTCTGCTTCAGCAGTCCAGATGGCACAAGAGGTCCTCAGGTACCAATTGGCTGGGCCCCAGAAGCTCCTGAGAGTGAGTAGCCTCAACCTACTTGCCAAGGCAGCTTTTTATACTGCTGGGGACAGCACAGGTGCTGGCTCTGGGCTGTAGCTCACCCTGGCTGCAGATCTGGGAGGAGCCAGGCAGGGTTATTTTGCCCCAAGTGGCAAGATTTGTCTCACACCAAAGTACATGTCCAAGCATGTGCACTGAGGCAAAAAGCCCTGACTCAAATTTGCACTGCTTCTAGTTGAGCTGCTGCAAGTGCATGTGCTTGCATATGTGGATGTGCCCCATGCGATTTCTTTTGGTCTCCAAATCCTAGCCCTGCCCTTCAATGTATATACTACTCTCTCCCCACTCCCCCAGCTTGGTGTCATCTGCAACCTTGCTGTGGGTGCACTCCATCACTTCTTCCCGGTCACTGATGCCGAATATCATCATTGCAAGCACAAGGGCCATATCAGGTGTGTTTTGTCAGAAGTTCAAGTCATCCAGAAAGAAGTTAAATAAGCAGGGTGTACTTCCAGGTGGCTCCAATATTATTGTTTATCTAAAGGGAATTTCAGCTAGTGGAATAGTCACAGATGCCTACGTTACTGTGTTTGTCAACACTGTGGAAACACCTCCCCTAAGATGACCTATGCTAAAATGATGCTGAAGGCATTCCATGTGTTATGGGGTTACAGTAAGAATCTGCATTCATTTTGAAGGAGATATCTAAACTGCTATGACCACAAAATCCTCCTATTGCTCCATTCAAAGGAAGACTTGTTAATAACAATAGACAAGGATTCAAGGCTCATAATGACCAAAGGATAGCAAGAAATCTTGCTAGGTTTAGAATGGATTGAGCCAGTGGGCACCAAGTTGACTGGAGTACACAGCATTGCAACAGACACAATTCAAGATGTCCAAATTAAATTCACTGATCTTCTTGAAGAAGGCTAAGATGTGTAGAAAGGCCCACCAGCTTCATTTATGGTCTATCTGCTATGGCACTGATTCAAATGAAACTTCATCATGTCCAAAGATCGATGCAGATCAATTATCTTGTAGAAAAAAGTATCCTTGAAGCCACAGGACAAGTGTTACACAAGGCAAAGGCTCCATCTAGCATGATAGTTCACATAAATGTTGATTAGATGTGAGGTTGAATTCCAAAAAATGTGCTGTCTACAGATCCAGAAGGCATCAAATTACCAGGAGGACTGGTTCTTACAAGGCCATAAGCTATTTCTCCAAACCTGTCAAAACTTCTAGATGCCAGAGTGACTCAGGAAGAGCCAAAACAGCCTGGTATTATCTCCAGGGAGATGACTCCAACCCCTAAATCAGTTCATTTGAGACAAGTCACCATATGTCACAAATACTTAAAGGACTACATTATCTGGAGGAGACTTATATTGTGAGGGGCTGGGGATTTGGTACACAAAGTACACAATAACATGACAAAGAAAAACATAAAGTCTCAAATTTCTTTAAAGACTTTACTGGCCCACAAATCATTCCCATTCCAGCAAATAGCAAAGATTAGACTGTAAATCACTCAGCTGCCAGAGACTGGATGGATCTTGTAAAGACCTGATAGTTACCAAAGCCCTGTCTAAACAATTTTTGAATGTAGTGAAAACATAAAGCACTGTAAAAGCTGGGTATCACGTGAATGGTTGAGAAATGTGAAGCTTTAAAAACTTTTAAACTAGTACAACAGAACAGGTAAAATGTTTTAGATCTTGGAAAAAGAAAACAATCCAATACATTTTTTTAGAAGTTCAACAATGCTATTCAGTGAAACAAAAATCCTGGTTACTCCTGAAAATGCAAAACTGTACAAAGTATTATGATAGATGAAATGACCAGCCTAATAAGGACTAAGGCCTCATACAGTTTATCTTAAGAGAGGTATTTCTTTCCCAAGAGAAACCAATAGGTTAGAGATGTTCACGCTTTTTCTTATAGAGTAAGAATAGCTACTCTAGGAGAAAAATGATCTCAGAATAACCAGAGGTATATCACTCCCAGGAGAGTTTCTTCTGGGACAGAGAACATCTGTACATGCCATGGCTTCTCTCTGAAAAGAACATAGTCCTCCAGTATCTCCCCACCATGCCCATCACCAAGGGAGACAGAATGTTGCTCACTGGATTCTGCTGCTCCGGGGCTGCGCTATTCATTGCTGCCACCTGTTACCAGGCAGGCTAAGGGAGCTTGCAGAGCACATTGATGTGTATGCACAGCCTCCCCTGCCCCCACTGCACTCCTGACTGCACAATATCAGTGCTACAAGTTCTTCACTCTTCAAGGCCTCATAATTTAAATGTCTGTACATGCAGGTATGGATAAGTGTCTCTACTAGGAGAACACACCTGGGCGAATTCTCCTAGATTATTTGAATGTGTGTATTCAGCGTAATAAATTATTTAAAATGTACCTAGGGGCACCACAACTTTCCTCCTGTGAAAAATTAGCCTTGCTGAATCTGAAGGAATGCCACTTCCCTGAATTATATCAATTATTCCTGCAGAAATCTTACAAATTATCCTCATGAATGCTGTTAGCTAATGAGAAATATGTCTGTTTGGTGGCTAGAAACTGGAAAATGTATTCTAGTCAACTATAAGCCATACCAAGAAACCAAGACTAGCCAGTATGATGAGTCACTGAATTATTCAGATGCCAGATACACCCTGGAAAAGAACAAGGTGCAACATCTCTGAGTTCTAAGAGAGAGAAGTACTTTCTTACCATTAACTACTTTTCCAGATGCTTAGAAACTGTACATGCACCTCACCTTACTAGCTGGAATGTCATATATAGCTTGAGGAATGTTTTCACATTAGGAAAGTACAGATGAACTTGTCACAGACAATGCCCTACAGTTTGTCAGGAAATAATTCATGTCGTATATGGATAAATTTAACTTCTCTGCTACATTGCAGTCAGCCATATTATTCTCAAGCTAATGACAAGGCTGAGAGGACTTTGCAGACTGAAGAGTAGCATTCTAAAATAAGAGGATCCATCTTTTTTTTGCTCAGCTATAAAACAAAACCAGAAAATGCCAACAAAGGTTTCTCAGCCCAGTTGATATGTAGAGACAGCTGAGAAAATAGGTTTTTCTAATCCTGAGGACAAATTGTTTTTTAAGTGACCAGCTCTGAAGTTGAACAGATCAACTGAAGAGCAAAAGAATGCACAAGATGTCACTTTTACACAAGGGGTAATTCAAGGGTATTTTCTTACATAGTATTTGGGATTTTCTTTAGAGGAAGCTGGATGGTAAAGAGGTTGAACAACATCTGGCATTGTGCAACTCCCTTGTTTCTGTCAAGAGCAAGATGAGTATATATGGGAGACTTTTGCAGCTTACCCCAGAGGTCTTACAAAACAATTTATCATTTATCACTAAGAGATGGTCACAAATGTGCCTAGCTCCACTTCTCCAGAGAAACTAGATGCACAGTTATAATTACAATTATAATTACTAAGATAATTTTTTTTCCAAACTGACAGGCTTACCAAGACTCAAAAGGGACTCTAGGAAAAGTATACCAAGTATTCCAAGCCATAACCAACACACACATTTTGCTTCATGAGACTCACTTCTAGCCCAGGATTCTTTTACAGGAAGTCCCAATGGTCTATAGCTAAGAGGAGCATTTCTAGCAGAAACCAACAAGGATCAGGAAAGGAGGACCAGCCTCTCTCTTGGATTACTACAATGCTATAAAATTAATTGTGATGCCATTATGATTCCTTGTAACTGACTTCTTTCTTTCTGCTCCCTCCCACCCCGAACCCTCACACACCTTTTGTAAACATATGACTTGTCAGTCCTAGCCAAGATAATATCATGTACGTGAGCTGGTTAGCAATCCTGGCTTGTTAACAAACTTAGGGCATATACTGCTCCCTTTTATCTTTATTGTGTACTTCTACAAGAGTCTAATATTTTATGTGAGGAACTCTGCCCCTAGAGAGCCCAGATTAATACTTTTCTGGAACTAAAGTAGCATAGAACACCACTTAAAAAAAAATCTTGTGAATCACATAGGTAATAAAAGCAGTTTTCAAGATATGATGTGCAGCTTCACCAACATTTCTTTTGGAATTATAATTATGCACCACCAAATTCTTGTACCATCAAACAGCTGAACAATATTATGTACTTTAGTGTCCAACTTTGCTTTTAGTTTTATAGATGTATGACAGGAGTGGTCCCAGTGAAGCAAATTTTGTTGTTCTGCATAATTTATTGGTAGTGCTACTAAGAGTAGAATATGGTCCTTGAAATGGTGTTATGTAACAACTGAAGATGCTTGCTCTTCCCTAAAATGCTATCAATTAATAAACCCTTACTCAAAGCCCAAACTTAGATCTCACTTCTGCATATTAATTTAAGAAAAGAGATTATTTTTGCTTCCAAAATTAATTTTCATTCCAGAAAAAGCAGGCATGTCCTTAAGAAAACTTAGGCTTCATTTAATCTGTTTAATTTATTGCTAAAATCCATAGATGCAGCAAAATCAACAGTTAAGACTGAAGGAAAAACATCACAACATATCACCAATCATTTTAGTTTTTATGAATAATTTACCAGCACCTGCTCCACCAGATACCTTCAATTGAATGTGTCATACAGCTTCACTTGGTTCACTAAGGTTAAATTTCTTGTAAAAACTCCTACAGGCTTTATTGCTCTCTGTCCTAACTCAGAAGTTTATCATAGATGTGCAGAAACTGGCTTGGACGCATTTGTGGTGGTTTTATTTAGTTTTATGATATGAAAATTAAATATTATTACAAGAACATGCAAGCATTCCAACTATCTCAAGGAAAAAATGCAAACATCAAGGTGTTTATTCCAGTCCAACCCCATTGCTAGATTCTACCAGTAGGTGGTTGTAGTTAATAATTTTATCTTCTTCCAATCTGGTCAAATGAGAATCTCATTCCAATTTTAATCTTTTTTTTTTAAGATTTAATTTACTTAATTTCTAGTTTCAGAAGAGTACACCATTAAGATTTCAGCTATTACAAAAGCTGAGCAAGGACCCAACCATACAAATTCCAGCTTGCTGAGATTGCTGTCTTTGAGCTAGAAATATGTCCTTTGAGTAAGAAGCAATGTGTTACATTTATTATGGTCCCTATAGAATGGATGTTTGATCATGGCAGTATTTTGACACTGCAGGGTATTTAACAGATAATTGCTAAAATTAGAATTAAAGTGTGACATCTCAAGAACAAATCAACCGTCACTACTAAATAAATGTACATGAAGGGGAGAAAAATTGGCTCTTAATATTCAGAACAACTTAATTAATTTAAAGCACTTTGCCAAACAGTGTTTACTGACATGGAATATTTTTTTTCTTTAAGGAAAAATTAATCTCCCTCAATTTCTTTTGGTATGTCATTGAACAATTTGACAAGATGACATGAACGTGACTTTTCTGATTCTTTTCATATATGTTCTCTTATAACTTTGGGACCTATGACAGGTCGTCACTCATGGCCGCCGTCAACATGGCCCACACACCTGTCTCTGGGGCAACCACCCGCCTCCTCGCTTGCCACATCTTGATCTTAATTAATTAATTAGCAGGAGGCTGCCCTTATACTGCCCCCTCCACTAGGGGGCACTATCTGCAGCTCTGTTCCCTCTCCTACACTGCAGTCCACACCTTGCTGATGTAATCACCATTGTCTCAATTCTCTCACTCCAATTCTCTCAATATTCAGCCCCTTACTGTTCTCCCTGGGCCTTCCTTTCTTTGCTGCCCTCTCCTGCGGTTTTCCGGTGCCCAACCTACGCCTCCCAACAATGCGGCCCCCTATCAGGGGCTCCCGGTGCCCAAACTTGGGCTTCTCGATAATACTGCACCCTTCCTGGGGCTCTTGGCACCCACACTTGGCCTTCTCAAAGTTGCCCCATTCCTGGGGCTCTCAGCACCCACACTTGGCCTTCTCAATAAGATGCCCCCCTTTCTGGGCTCGCCGTGCCCAACTTGGGCCTCTCAATAAGATGCCCCCCTCTCTGGGGCTTGCCATGCCCAACTTGGGCTTCTTAATAAGATGGCCCCCTTTCTGGGGTTCACTGTGCCCAACTTGGACCTCTCAATCACCCCCCTCTGGGGCTGGGGTCTATGCACCCCGTATGCTGCGCCCACTGGCGCTGGGGTCCTCACACTCCACTGTGAGTCCCCTATGAGGCCTCCTCCATCCCCTTACAGCCTCACCCAAACCACTGGTTTGTTTAACAAACAGCAAACACAAACTTGAGCCTCCTGGCTATAACTCAAACATAAGCTGCCTGGCTACAATAACATTGCTCCACTCCAGTCAAGCAATACCTGCTGTTAGGCTTCTACCTGCATCCTTACTCCAGCAGCTCCTGCCTCTCTGGCTGCTGGCAGGGAACTGCCTCTGGCCTCAGCTCCTGGGTTTTATAGGGGCTGGGCCCTGCCTCTTCCGGTCATCTGGCCTTCATTGCTTGCCCTGGCAACCCCCAGCTGGGCTCCTTAGTCACTGCTAGGACTCCTTCCTTAGCAGTTTCTCCCTCTTCAGGCACAGGGCACCTCAGTGCTCTGTGACAGGACCCCTGTTACATTTAAAGTGTCAAATTTAATGTCTCTAACAGAGACTTCAATTCAGAATAGTTCACTGAGAAAGAAGCTAAAAAGAAGTTCATAATTCATGCCTTCTCAAATTAAAAGAAAACTTTTGCCAGAGGTGAACAATTTTTTATTGCTCGTCAATAGTAAGAGAAAACCAGGCTAGAATCATAGAGAAGTAGACCCAGAAGGAACCTCCAGAGGTCATTTAG
Organism: Caiman crocodilus; assembly: GCA_030014935.1. Taxonomy (NCBI): domain Eukaryota; kingdom Metazoa; phylum Chordata; order Crocodylia; family Alligatoridae; genus Caiman; species Caiman crocodilus. Next base: position 74,304,026 of record JAGPOW010001296.1, on the reverse strand, counting down.
CTCAGCTCTTTGCCTGAAAGAATTATCTCCATCCAAACCATCCCATTCAAATCCATGGTCTAAACTCTTAGAAAAACTACACAGTCAACACTGACACAACCACGACATATAAAAATACTAACCTGCTACAGATAAAGCAGGGCCAAAGTCTGGCTGCTGCAAAGGTTGTAGTCCACTCTCATGGACCCAGGGGGACAGCCTTCAATCTTCAGTTTCCCCTGTGGAAAACTGAAGTTTATTTCTTACCTATGGGGAACCTTTACCATCCTGTACCATCTATTCTTTTCCTAGAGCCTGATGAAGAGACTTTGATCCTGAAAGCTTGCAGAAAAGGACAATTTTCTTGTGATTTCCCAGTTGGTCTAACACAAGGTATCATTTTGGAACCAAGAGTTCTAGTTTTTTGTATGTCTATGTGTCAGATTTGTTGTTCCCGCCGTAACCAGAGCAGCTTCCCTGGAATGAAGCATTTTTTTCTCTTGTGTACTCATGGTGACTTGTTTGTAGAATGTGAGTGAATGATGATCAAGACACAAGTCAGCTACTGTCCACATTTGTCTCTAGTGAGTGTTCCCTTTGAAGTTGAGCTCCTGTGCAGCCAAGAGATGGATAACTAAGTAAGGTAGGGAAAAAATGTTGCTATGCACTTTTTATTACTTTGTTTTCTAAAACACTCTTCATACTAAAATACCTAGTATTATCATGCACTTTTCTGACTAAATTAAAAAACAATGAATCAGAAGCTCCCTGTGCTTTAGATAGTAAAGAAGAGTTACTTTATACACCTTCCAAAACTAGAAGTAAAAAATATTTTAAATCTGTATTCTGGTAGAAGATTTTGGATAACATCCTTGTAGATAAAACAAACTGATTCATAGTTATCCTTGCATACAACTTTCTGCAGTTTGAACGACTTGAGAAAAGATGTGGCATTTCTTTATGTTTCGATGGACACTAGTGAAAAATTTGGAAATAGGTCTGGGAAAGAAACAAGTGGGATGCTTTTTCTACTTACCTTGAGGTACCAGGCATGGCTCATGAATGCTGCGATGCTAGGGTGGATGGAGCACCCCATGTCAGAGGCAAGTGATTCTATGATTTTAAGTGGGGGTCCTTGGGTCTGGTCCCTGATAATAGAATTCATTATACATTTTATATTAGGCAATAATTGGTTAAAAAAGCCCAGGAATAATTCCAGAAGAAAGGGTCACGCTAAGCTAAAGAGTCACTCTCCTTGCTTGCTTGCTTTCTTGTCCCATGAATCTTGGACTTTAGAAAGTAGGCTAGTTTCAACATGAGGCATAAAGCAGTCCACAAATCTAATCCATAACTGGGTGGTGAAGGCATTTTCTTGGGTTAAGTGCAGACAATCAAAAAGCCCAAAAAGGAATTGTTTCAATCGTCATGGATTAGTCCAAACTGAATGGGTTGAACAGATAAGCAAGTGAACAGACATTCACTTTCGATTCTGAAAATGCAGCTACATGCCTGCAGTGGCCCAAGCCAGAAGCCAGGGCATGCCAGAGCATGCCTCCTTGCTTAGCTGGAGCAGACAGCTTGAGCCAAGGCTAGCCCGCCCACCTTGGGAGGTTTTGGGGGAGGTGCAAATCATTCTGGAATTCTGGGCGACTATGAGTTAACTTGAATCTGGAGAGGATCTGGAACAGAAGTTCAATACATCAATTTAACGTAAATCAGTTCAGTCTAATGCTACAACTATCCAGATTTATCTTAAACCAGTTTCAGCCATTTTGAAAGTTGTTTATGTCCACTGAACTTCTGTTGTGTTATAGATTTGAACCATTTTCCGATCGGTTATACTGATTTATGTGTAATTTCTGTCCCTAGCCTTGGGGAGTGGAAGAAGCGAGTCTGATTCCTCTCAAACTAAGAGGGGCTTATAAGCTAGGCCTCTGACACCCTGAGGAACTATATTTATCACTAGGGTATTGGGAACCACTACTTTTAGCTATGTTTTTACTTTGATACATGTATGCTCCCATTTTCAAACAGTTGTTAGATGTACCTAAGGAATTGGGCACTTCTCGGCGCAGATTTGGATCTCAACAAAGTGTAGGAGTGATTTGCTTAGGTGCCCAGTCTGGATCACTTCTGAGCATGCATAGTAGGTGCCAAATGGAGATGTAGGTGCCAAATGGAGATGTCTTGTTAATCCAGTCACCTAAGCAGTTTTGCAGCAGCTGGTTGCGATTTGCTTTGTGATTTATGGGACTAAATTATGTATACATCTTATTTAGGCACATGGGGAGTCATTTAAAATTTGGCCCTTAGTGACCCAAATTTACACACAGCCTGAATTATAAGTGTTGCTAGCTTAGATAAATACCTCACATATGAAAAATCAAGCTGCTGTCCTGGATGAATAATTCTGCGGCATTTTCAAGCTGAGACATCCTCTCCTACTCCCACAACTCCCATACCTCCAAGTATAGGAGCTAAGTCCCATCATTTCCTATACTTGGAAAAAAAAAAGTGGAAAAAAAACCTCTGTGAAAAAGGCTCACTTAGGAAACAAGGACGTGTATCCTTGTTTTTAACATTGTTGAACAATTAGTCCCTGCTCAATAAGAGATGAAACCTTTTTATTTGAAACATTAAATCAAGGCCTGCAATCAGAGTATTTAATTTTTAATAAGAAAATCAAATGTAGAAATCAAAGTAACTTTAATTTTTATTTCTATAGTTTGAAATCAAAAAATAAATCTATTGCCTTCATGTAACAAGTCCAATACATTGTGTTTAATGTTGTCTGTGGAATTATTTCCAAGGATAGCTCTCAAAGCTTGATGTTTCACAGAGCCTCTGATTTCACTCAACTTTGACTCACTAGCATAGTAGACAAAATAATCTGTCTGTCATAGTATAAAATGTAGTGCTATATTTCCGGTCAAATGATTCATTACCTTGCAGAAAGGTGACATCACAATAAAGTTACACATTAGCACCTGTAGGGAATTTGGCTACCATAATTAGTTTCACTTTTGTATCAAAGACTGTTTAGATTATTGAGCCACAATAAAACATTGGCCATAGTATAGAAATAGTAGCACAGTCTCTTCCTTCCCACTTCTTCTCTTCCTCCCTCTCTCTTTTAGTGCTAATTGAAGTGCTGACTTTTGGTTTGTCACTGTAAAATAAGCACACTGTCTTAAATTATTGCCTTGTTACTTTATTATCAACATTCTCATAATTTAAAATTACCTGTGTTCCCACAGAGATTACATGTGTTCCCACTCTACACAAGTATCTATACTAACGCTGTGTTTTTTTTCATTCCCTTAAAAAATTTTCTAAAAACCAATTCCAGAATCCTATCCATCACATCTCAATAATCTATAATACTTCCATTCCACTGTCAATTCCATTGTACCAAAGTGTTTGTTTTTGTTTTGTGATGGTGCAGTACAAATCTTTTGAGGGTTTGACTAGCTGATGGCAGCTGTCAAATACTATGTGCATGTACTATTTTGTATAAATAAGTAGTAATAATAATTCTGCAGGTGCTTAGCACAATGCACTGTGATGAAGGCAATAGCTTTCTTGCATTGGCATAGTTTTCATAAAGCAATCCTGATTCTACTATTAAAAAGCTAAGTTTATTCCATATTGTCTACCACCTAGAGAGGCTTTATATGTGATTCTATATCAAGAGGTGAAACATGCATCCTGACTGAAGACAAAAAAGGGAGCTTATCTCTGTCTTATTTTCTATAAAAAATAACAGCAACAGATTTAAGACCAGATGCAGTTTTGGCATCCAAATGGAACTACACATTGGTGTTTCATTGTTCAAAGCAAGCACCTCCCCCCAAGCTTTAATTTGACCAAGTATAAAGCATAAGCTTTTTATACAGAGACTGGGGAGAAGCAAGCACCTCTAAGTTTTATGGACCACTCTTCAGATGTGTTTAGAGCTAGGAAACACTAAGCGTAGGGTTGTGTCTGAACTCCAGCCAACTCCTCTTAAGAACTTTGGTTCTTGAGTCAAAGTAGCACATTGGGCATCTCCATTCACTTGAGAGCCAGAACACCTAGTTCCACTTCTGACAAGAGGTAATGGTAGAGCAGCATGTACCCACCTTTTCCATAACAGTTTAGTAGTTAAAATACTCATCAGGAAGTAGAAGTTCTGGATACTTAGCCTAACAAGATTCAAAGCCACATCTTCCACCTCTCAGGAGAGTACTGGCAGGCACCTAAGAATGGGTTCTGAAAGAGAACAAAAGGGTGTGTGCACACATGACATCCAGACAACGAACACATGACAAAAATTTTCCTGTGTGTGGCTTAATGGCATCACATGTTACACGTATGCAAGTGTTTGGTGATTTCAATGAGTTTGCATCATCACAAACTAATTCCCATCCCAACGTAGTTTAATTTGCAACTTGGAACAGTGCAGCCATTATTTTGTCATGTGTACATGGCAAATCACTGAATGACATGTAGTGAGCTCCTTTGTCCACTCAGTGTTGCTACAGTTTAAAAGTATTTTGGTGTAATGAATGTTTTAGGACATGAAGTGTAGCTGCAGAGCCTACACTTCAATTGGTTAGCCAATCTTCTGCTAACCTTTTATTATTATTTTATTAAATAAAGAATTCAAAGACACCAATCTGCCCTAGTTCACTTGGTGTGGTGGGTGTCCACAGGGCCCCAGAGTAAGTTGGTGGGTTGCAGATCAGGGTGATCCCAGGCTCTTTTGGAGATTGATCAGTGTGTGCGGCATGTGCTTCCTTCTCCATTATTGGGAATAATGTGGTGCATGGTGTGCCCTAACCCCCCTCAGCACTGTTATAGAAATACCGCACAGTGAAGCATTCTATTGAATTCTGGGCATCTAACTTGGGGTTAATACTCTGAGCGGTGTTGAAAAACCACTCGGTGAAATAAAAATGACCTAATATTAGCAAAGGTGTATCCTATTCCCCTAGTACAGGGTTCAGGGTTACTGCAGGGAATTAATAACCAATCGCCCACTTTATGTGGGCTTTTGAGCATGGTTTTATTTGCCGTTAAAAGCAGTAAGTAGGTACCCGATCTCAGGAAGGTGGATGATGGATACTAGCCTTCAGGCATTGTAACATTTTTTTTCAGTGTGTTGCTCCCCACCTCCCTCTGCAATTGTATTGGCAAGTAGAATTTTGCCAAGTCTGCCTGACTGGTTTTGAAGTTGTTCTGATCTCAAACACTGTCAATCATCAGGTTCAACTTCTGACTCCTGATAAGTTTGATGCACTCAGAGCATCAACCCAATTAGCACTCCCTGTATTTAACAATATTCAGGGCCAGTCCACCACCGCCCAGCCTTGGTTTAGCCACTGTGTCTTTCTCCCTACCTTGGGTGGGGTGGCCGATGGAAAGCTGCATGCACTCAGAGATTTTATGGGCACAGTGCAGCAGCCCCAAATACTGCTCACTGCCATACTCCACCATACCCACATTCTGGGCAAACACTTTCCCCCCAACTCAGCCCAGAGGTGGGTGTGTCCTCTTTCATTAGTGCAATATTTCTGAACCAAGCCTGGTTTTCTTTGGTTTGGCTTACCTCTTCCCCAAAACCCCCACCTCTACAACCCTTCTCATGTCAGCAGACAGACATGGACAAAAATTCATTTTAATTTCACCAAAGCATTTTACTGTCATTAACTGAAGCAGAACCCAAATAACACAGGAACACCATGCCCACTCACCAATTTGTACAGTACTAACAACTCAAAACCCATCACCCACCATAGGCTGTTCTTCTCCCCCTTCCCCCTGCCGATACCTCCTCTGTCTCACCCTCCTCTTCATCTCCAAAGCATTGTGGCACTCCTTCTCCTGCTAGATGAGGGGCACCTCTTGCTTGCAAGCACAGTGGCTGTCACCAAGGTTGTCACTATGGGGGGGCTGGTCACAGATAAGGGTCTCTATGAGGGTTAGTTCATGGAGTGGACGGGGGCAAGCACAGTGGATGTCACCTGGGTGGTCCTGTGGGGGTGAAGGCAGCTTATGAATGGGGGCCAGGATCATACATCTAAGGAGCTCTTGTCTAAATTTGCCCTCCATTCATCAGCTCGGGGTGATAGTCTGACAGCACTTATTGGATAGGTCAAGGAATTCCCTTGTCCTAGCCATGATGTACTTTTGTGCTGCTGCCTCTCCCTCTTCAACCTTTATATACATCTCCCATAGTTCATCCTGCCATTCATCCATGAACTGCACTTGCAATTGAGAGGCCACTACCAAGCCTCCATCATGCTTTCCCCCAGCTGAGAGCAGTTATATAGACATGGGAACATGGGCTATATGGTGATGCCTTGTCAGAGAAGGTACATCTTACTTTGAAGACAACCATTTTGACCTGGAGGCAGTAAAATGGAAGAAAAGGAAACAAGACCAAGAAATCCGTGGTCCAACCCTCTTTTAACTACCACCTGTGGCATTTGCCAGAGAGTCTGCGGCTCTAGGATTGGCCTTCTTAGCCATCAATGGACTTATTTACAAATTCTTTACTTGACCCATGGGAGTAATCATCCTCAACCATGAGGTATCACAAATGATGATGACAGCTATGTATAAAGTCACTTGGTGTTTGTAGTGACTTTTGTAAACTTATAAACAAACCGAGAGAAATAGTTGGCTCTACTAGTCTGAAGTCAGGCAGAAAGCATGGCATGTGGCATTTTAGGAGACTAACTCATTTAGAAAAGCATAAGCTTCATCATAGCATCTGATGAAGTGCCTATTGGCTAGGGAAGCTTATGCCTTTCTCAACAAGTTAGTCTCTAATATGCCATCTTGCCCTACCTTCTGCCTATAAATAACCTGAAAAAGAATTCAATTCAGCTGCTTAATTGGATGTGTTTTTTTCTCAGAAATATCATGGACACTTTGGCTGTAACAATAAAGCATCTTGGATGACAGCTTTTAAGCGCTCTTGAATGTCTTGCATTTGATGAGAGATGAGTTAAAAAGGTGCCGTACAAACAGTCTTCTGAGTTTTGCATTTGAACTGTCTGTGAATCAGCCAAAATTTACTCTAACTTTATTTAAGGACTCTGAACTATCCATAGAAGCTTTTTTATGAATACTGGTAGTTTCTAGACACCTGCCCATTTTTTTCAAGCTTCTTTCACCCTGCATTTCAGTGCTTGAGGCAAGTCAGCCAGTACATTGTTTGTGTTCCCAGTTGACTTCCTTCCTTGTGGTTAGAAGCACAAACCTGCTCAGCACAGGCTATTTTCAGCTTTTTATTATTTGTGATGCTGTAGCATCTAGAAACTAATTGCAAACAAAGCGAACTGTATTAAGGCACCGTACAAACACGGAGCAAGGGTCAGTTGAACCTATTAACATCAGTAATATCACTTCCCTTTACTGCTTCCAACAGAACTCCTGCAACCAGGTCAGGAATGAGGAATGGAAGGGGAACTACTGGGAATTCCCATACACCAATGAGTCTACTAGGAGGCCTCCAAAGAAGTTTGTAGACAGGCAGTCAAAGGAAACAAGGCAGGCCTGAGAACCTGGCTTCATGCTTAGCTGGTCCGTAACATGAAATTAATCAGTTCCTTATATTGCTTCTATACCTAATGGAATATAGTTCATTGGTAGGTATTGTTTATTGTTTATAAAATAAAGAGAAACATTAACAGTTAGGCAAAGATGTGATTAAATAGGATTATATTTCTTCTTATAAATTATCTACAAAAAAATAAACTCTGAACTTAAAAGACTACCCTCTTTAAAAATAGAAGAGAAGAATTCATGTCATGAACTATCGCCATATACAAAATTTGATATTTATCCACCATCAAAATCCAGACTCCTGCTTTGGGAAGCCTTATCTTGCCACCATGCTGGTTAGTTCTGTAACCCTTGTATCTAGTGGTGCTTTAGAACAACATTTATATTTTTCACATAAAAGGATATTGCCTTTTCATTAATTGTCTCTGATGAGCTTTTAGAAACTGTGTTGAAATGTCACGTAATTCAGACTTGAAAAGGTCTCCCCAAATTATACATGACAGGTCATATGCATTCCAATCAGAATGCTCCAATCTTATTGACTCATTCAGAGAGACACATCGCTCCATCCTGCAACTGTTAGCTCCAGGCAGGCATTTCTATTTCTTCTAGCTGAAATGCAGACAGATGGGGTTTGACAGAGTTTCCCCTTCAATGGCATCCCAAGGAGAATTAGCTAGCCTTGTCTTCTAGTTGATGCAGACACAAGTGACAAACAATGGCCAGTCAGAGGTATTTTCCCCACGCTAAATCCACAGCTTTGACAGCAAACACTTCTAAAACAAGCCCAAAGATAAGGAAATAAATTAATGTGAGGTTATAACATTGGGTTGTTTTGTAAATTTTGGTAGTGTTATCTATTATATTAATGGCAGATGCAAAGTTAATCATGTTATTGATGTGAAGAAAGATGTTAATAATAATGGACCATAGGCACTTTCTGCTAATTATCTGTGTCTTGACTATGTTTTAGATAAGAGGGTGGGGGAATGAAACTGCAACTACACAAATAATTAATTAACAAAGCTGCAGCATTTAGATTAAATGTATGAGCTATTCAAGGATATTTTTTTAAGGAAATTCAGCTTACTTAAGGTGTTAACAGGGTGTTCTCCTGTTACTTGGGGAAGATCATGGAACTTGAGTTGTTGAAGGGGATGGGGTCATGAAAAGGGAAAGGCCGGTAGCTGTCCAGATTCAGCTGATGAGGACCTACACACTGGGTGGAAATAAGAGAGATGAAAGTGGCTATCATGCTTAAAAGGCGGGCACCAAGGGACAGGATCTTGTCCCTCAGGGCACTTAGAGAAAGGAGGGAGTCCATGGTAGACAACAGACAGAACAGGAACACTTCAGCCTGAGGGACAGCAAATTAATGGCCAACTGGTGAGTGGCAAGGTACTTACCTGAGGGCTCGCAGATGGCAAGGGCAGCTGAAGGCAGGTCCAGGAAGCCTTTAAAGAGAATGTTAGAGAAGGGAATTAGGGTAAAGGGATCATGGGTAACTAGGCGAGGTACTGAAGGAACCGCATCCCTGTTAAAAAGCAAGAAGCACAGCTTGGTGGGCTGGAGAGGAAACTGCATCCCTGTTAATGAGCAATAAGAGCAGTCCATTAAGATTTTGTAACTACCACTCAATAAATAGAATACATCGCTAACTTCTATCCAGGTGGTCACTGGTATCACACCTCACTCAGAAAATAACTCGTGTCATTTCTCCCATCTCAAGTTGTGGCAGAGGTCAGGGAGACACATCCACCCTCCCACAAAATTGGTGCATTGGCTAGGAACCAACACACTGGCAAAGGACCCAGGAAGTCATGGAATCCATGGACGTCCAAGTCCCGACAGACTGGCAACATGCCCACAACATCACCCTATGGATTCAACAAGGGCAACAGGCACAACTGGAGGAAATGATGTGGATGCAGACCCAAGAAGCTGAAGTCAGGATCTGGCTGTTCACCCATCAGCAAGATTTAAGTAAAAAAATTGAGGTTCAACAGGTATCCCTGGGGAGGGAAGGGAAAGGCTCAAGGTTCCCCAGAATGTCTCCCTGGCACAATGTAGATGCATATCTGGAAGCATCTGAGAGGATGGCAAGAGCATCCAAATAGGACCCAAGCAGCTGGGTGGTGTGAATAGGGCCACTCCTTATCTGCCCCCCAATCAACATCTGAAGCCAGGGACTACTGTAAGGTAAAGGAAGCCATACTTTACTGCCTTGAAATTTCCCCCGAGACATACCAACAGAAATTCTGGGTGTGTAAATGGACAAAGGGACTTTATGGACTCTCAAGGACTTAGCCGAGCAATAGCTACATCCTGAAGAGAGGTCCATAGAGGAGGTGGTAGACCTCATAGTACTAAAACAGTTCCTAACTGACCTCGGGAGCAATACCCAACATTGGGTGAGGTGGCACCAACCTAAGATGGTGGAGGAGGCCCTACATTTGGCTGAAGACTACGTGGTGGCTGAGGCAGAGGGAGACTCTCCTAAAAGAGAATGCCCGGGGGGACCAGGGCAAAACTTCAACTTGAAGGACCTAGCAAAAGGAAGAGGATGGAGATTGTCCGAGCCTCAAGCTGTGAGCCCCAGAGCTAGGAAAGCAAGGAAATAATATGTTACAGGTGTGGGAAGAAAGGATATGTGGCCAATTCTGCCCTCACAAATTACAGGCTGAGGCTCCAACTCACAGTCTCCATGATGAAAAAATGGACTGTAGCTGTGGATGACACAAGGGGCCAGGATGCCAGAACAAACCCATCATGGACGTCAAAGTGGGGGATACCATTATTCCCACAGTAGTTGACACCAACTGCTCACAATCCATGATGCAGGCTGACCTTATAGTGTCACAGCTGGGAGCCCCCCAAACCACTGTAAGGATTGTTTGCATACACAGAGCCTCATACACATACAAGCGTGGGCAACTCAGGTTCACAGTGCTAGGCCAAACTGAAGAGATCACAGTGGAACTGGCCAAGACACTCCCATGGCCCATGCTCCTGGGGGTTGACTGGCCCCACTTAAGGGAAGTGGTCACCCAAGTTCTGAGGATGAATGGGGGACAGTGGAAGAGCAACTCTGGATTGGCATGCTTCAGAACCCCTGACGGGGAAGAAGGAGAAGACCTCAATCTGGAACAGGTAATCGGGGATGGATATTTCCCAGAGGAAAAGGGTCAGAAACCACTCTTTCAGAACATCTGGCTAAACCAACTAGCCAAGCAACAGGAAGAGGTGCTGGACCCTCAGAAGATGAAGTGGAGCCTGTGCCTCGAGGTAAGGATGGGCATTCTATATCAGGTAGAGAATTAATGAAGACAGGGAGGAGAAACAATAGACCTTAGTGCCACAAAGGTATTGGGGCGGCTTACTGCAGGTGGCCCATACACTCCTGACAGGAGGGTATCTGGGGAGGGGCAAGACAGAAGCCCATTTAAAGTGGCAAGTTTTCTGACTGGGCCTCTATAAAATGGTTAGGAGGTACTGCTCTGAATGTCCTGAGTGCCCAAAGACCAAGGGAGTAAAGCCAGCAAGAGTCCCATTGGTACCACTGCCTCTGGTAGGGAGACCTTTTGCTAGAATTGCCCTGGACATCACAGGATCATTTCCTCACAGCTGAGCAAGATACCAATTTGTTCTAGTAATCATCGACTATGTCACTTGGTTCCCCAAAGCTGTACCCCTACAATCAGTAATGGCAACAGCAATTGGGGAGCATTCATGAAATGGGTTGCAGGGGTCCAAATACAGAAGAAATTCTCACCAACCAAGGTAAAATTTTCGCCTCTAAGATCATGAAGGGGCTATGCAACATGCTGAAAATCAAGCAGCTCAGAACCTCCATCTACCATCCCCAGATAAATGGTCTAGTTGAGCGTTTCAACAGGACACTTAAGGAAATGAGCTGCGGGTGTATACAGTGGGATCCTAGGAGATGGGATGTGATGCTGTTCTCGATTCAAGAGGCCCCTTTGCTCTTCTCAATTCAAGCCCCTCAAGCATCTACAGGATATGCCCCGTTTGAATTAGTGTATGGACACAGTCCGTGGGGTCTCCTGGATGTGATATGTAAAGGATGGGAGTCTGGACCTGAGGCCACAAACTTTCCCCAGGCAGTGGCTCACTTTAGAGAGTGACTAAAGAAGGCTCAAGATATAGCCCAGGAGAACCCAAGTAAAAGACAGACGAAGCAGAAGCAACTCTATGATGCTCATGCCTCAGAGAGAGAATTACACGTCAGAGATTGGGTGTTGGTACTACTCCTGGATAGCTCCTACAAGTTGATATCCAGGTGGCAATTCCTGTGGTAGTTGACACCAGCTGCTCACAGTCCATGATATGAGCTGACCTCATACCGTCACAACTGAGAGCCCCTGAAACCACCTGCATATATGAAAATGGTCTGCATACATGAAGCCTCATACATATACGAGCACCAGCAACCCAGGTCTATGGTCCTTTGGGCCAAGTACAAACTTTACACTTTTACTGGTAAAAGTGATCGGAAACCAGTCTATACTGGTAACAGAACAGAAGTTCAACACACAGGTGGGTTTAAAAAATGGTGGAGCCCGATCTAAGATTTGACCTAAGAATGTCCATTTTGTTTGCTACTGATCTAAATGACTTACAGAAAAATGCATAGCTTAGATTGATTCCACCTCAGGCTTTATAAATGCCCATACCTAGCCTTAGGAAGACCACACTAGTGGTGTAATTCAGAGCACTTCATCAGTGGCTGATGGTAAAGCTAGGTTGAGCAAAATGAGGGAGCTGCACTAAGCATTCTTATGGATATCCTCTGCAAGGATCAACACTAGATTTCAGATGCAAGGGAAAATGTAACTCACCAGTTTTTAGAGAGATTGTTTCATTTTGTGACAGCAGCGTGCCGCCATCACGGGCACAGGTAGGGCAGGAGGAGGGTCACAGGGGAGCAGCAGTCTCCCAAGAAGACCCTGAGCCAACACGCTTACCTGCCGGAGGGTCAGCAACACCGGAGCCAGGACCGTGGCAGGAGCAGCGGCTGCCATTACAGCCGCGCGAGCTGGGGTTACACCAGCTTTTTAAACAACTGTTCCCGGCAAGGGGAACAGTTGAGCCAATCGCAGCAGCCATTACAGCTGCTGTGGGAAAGTTTAAAAGCCCCAGCAGGCCCCGCAGTGAGGGGGACCCAGGAGAGAAGGGAGCAGGCAAGCAGCACGCCAGTGTGGCTGCAGCTCCCCTGGAGGCTGCCTCTCAAGCAGGAAGCCTTCTCTCAGCTCAGCGGCTGAGGCAAGCAATAGGAGCCCGGGAAGGAGCAGAAGGTTTGTGTCACAGGTGGAGAAGCCCTGGGGGCACTCCGAAGCTCCCCAAAGGAGCTGCAGAGGCAGATGCGAGCAGCAGAAGGAAAGGAAAATGGCAATTACTCACCATAGGATCGCTGAAAAGCCCCACACGTGGCGGGAACAATGGCCTGAAACACCTGTGGTCAGCAGGTGACGTCAGCCCGAGGCACCGGGCGGAGAGGATAAAAGAAGCCGCAGCCAGGAGACGGGGGGAGCACGTGGCTGCCGGGCGGAGGCCACTGCAGAAGTGGCTGGAGTGGCGGAGCGGGAGGAGCAGGCTCCAAACGGGAGAGCGAGCCTGGGAGGCGCGGCTTGCCGGAGCCGGCTGCCGATGTGTGCTCCGGGCAAGAGAGCAATCCTGGAGGACACTGAACACCAGAGCCGTCTGCCAATACATGCGCCGACTGGGAGAGAGAGCCCGGAGGACGCTGGAGAACAAAACTGGCTGCCAACACATGTGCCGACTGGGAGAGAGAGCCCGGAGGACACCGAGCAGCAGGACCAGCAACCGGCGAGCCATCCAGAGGCCGCGGGTGTTCCCAAGGGAGATGGAGGCCGGAAAGCAGTGTACCCAGTACGGGTGAGCCAGGAAAAAGCAGGGAGCGAGCCACAGGCACATGGAGAGACCCGTGGATCGGAGAAGGCCCAGAGGGAGGACTGCATCCCAAAACAGACCCAGGTGGGAGAGAGGAACATGGGGGCCACCCGGAGAGAGAACGGCCAGACTGGTGGGAGCTGGGAAAGGGGATCTATGACAGGGAGAGCACGGAGAGGGGGTCTCTCCCAGGGGAATACGATAAGGAGCAGTGGGTAGCTGGCCAGGGAGGCAAGGGCTAGCAAGCAGAGTTGCGGGTAGCGGCTCAATGTGGGGGGCAAAGACCCCGTTAGGGGAATAGTAGCGTTTAAGTTGTTAGAGCATTCCTTTGTTTGTGTTTCCCCAGA
>JAGPOW010001296.1:74253980-74281681 GCA_030014935.1 Caiman crocodilus | reverse complement strand
ATCCAGGTCTTTCTGCAGTCTTTCCCTCCCTACTAGCATGCCCACCTCACCCCAAATTTTGGTATCATCAGCAAATTTGAACAGGTTGCTTTTCACCCCTTCATCCAAATGGCTGATAAAGAAATTGAACAGTGTGGGCACAAGGACCAAGCCCTGGGGAACTCTGCTGCCCACTTCCCCCCAGGTCGAATATGACCTGTTCACCACCCTCTGAGTACGACCCTTCAGACAATTAGCAATACATCTGACTGTGTAGGCATCGATGCCACAGTCGCCTAGTTTTTTTAATGAGGATAGGGTGGGAGACAGTGTCAAAGGCCTTGCTGAAGTCCAGAAAGACTACATCCACGATGACACCTGCATCCAGTGCTTTTGTGACCTGATTGTAAAAGGCAATCAGGTTGGTCTGACATGACCTGCCCCTAATGAAACTGTGCTGGTTGCCCTTAAGCATCATCCCCAATGCCAGCACAGCACAGATGTGCTCCTTGATGATCTTCTTAAAGAGTTTCCCCAGGATTGAGGTAAGACTGATGGGCCTATAGTTGCCCAGGTCCTCCGTCTTCCCTTTCTTAAAGATGGGGACCACATTGGCTATCTTCCAGTCATCTAGCACCTGGCCCAAGCACCATGTGCACTCATGAAGCTATGCCAAGTGCCCAGCAATAACCCCTGCTAGCTCCCTCCTCCCTGGGATGGAGAGCATCTGGACCTGCTGACTTGAACACATCCAGCCCCTCCAGAAACATTCTAACTTGGTCCTCCTCAACCTTAGGTCTTGAGACGTTCCCCTCGAGTCTGTCTTGAAACATGGTGGGGGAGTCCCGGTCCCTGCACAAGAAAACAGAGGTGAAGAATTGGTTAAAGATGTCTGTCTTCTCTGGCGCAACCACCAGATTGCCCAGCGCATCTTGCAAAGGCCCCACATTTCCTGGTGCCTTCTTCATCCTCCCTATATATTTGAAAAAGGACTTTTTATTATCTTTGACCTTGGACACTAGTCCTAGCTCTATGTCCACCTTAGCTTTCCTAACGGCACCCCTACAGGCCCAAGCAATGGAGATATACTCCTCTTTAGAGATAGCTACCCCCTTCCACCGGGTGTACGCTGCCTTTTTGGCAACCAGGCATTCCCAGACTTCCTTGGTAAGCCAGGGAGGCTTTCGAGCACTCTTGCCCCCCTTGCTTTTTGTTGGGATTGTCACCTCTTGGGCCCTGAGTATCATCTCCTTAAAGAACGACCATTCATCTTGGGCACCGAGTTCCCCTGCCCTCGAGAACCCCAGCACCTCTCCCACCAATCTCCTCAACTCATTGAAACTGGCCCTCTTGAAGTCTAGGACTACCGCCTACCTGCAGGCCCTTGACACCTTGCTCCAGATGATGAATTCTAGCAAGTGATGATCGCTATCACCCAAGTGGTCAAGGACCTGGAGCTCCCTTACCAGATCATTGCCTGTGGCCAGGACCAGGTCCAACAGGCCATTTCCTCTGGTGGGACTGTGCACCTCCTGGCTTAAGTGGAGGTCCTGTATCTTGGTCAGGAACCTCCTGGAACGGTCTGACCTGGTTGACTGTTCCTCCCATCAGATGTCTGGGTAATTCAGATCACCCATGACAACTACATCCCTTGCCTTAAGTGCCTCTGCAAGCTGGCCCAAAAATTCCTGGTCCAGCTCCTCCCTTTGGCTGGGGGGTCTGTAGTAGACCCCCACCATTAGATCCTTCTCCCCGTGACCCCCTTGTATCTTGACCCAAAGTACATCAGCTTGCCCCTCCTCTGACCCCATTTTGCTGGCAGAAGATGTGTATTGCTCTTTGACGTGGAACGCCACACCCCGTCCCTTCCTACCTTCTCTATCCCGCCTGAAGAGCCTATAGCCCCTAATGCTAACTGCCCAGTCATAGGATGATCCCACCACGTTTCTGTAAGCCCCACTATGTTATGTCTGGGTTTGAACTGGCTATTCTGAGGGCAAGTTCCTCCTGTTTGTTCCCCATAGTCCAAGCATTGATATACAGGCATTTAAGGGCTTGCATAGCTGTGCTTGCCACCCCCTGATTAGGAAGACTGTCTGGATCCCTGTTTCTTACCTAAGTACTCCTTGCAGGTGCCACCTGTCTTGCTCCAGTGGCATCTCCTCCTCTTCCTGCAGCCCCCTCCCCCAGCCAGGCTAGTTTAAAGCTTGCTGTACGAGATCAGCCAACCTGAAAGAGAAGACACGCTTGCCTTAAGAGAGAGGTGAAGGCTATCCTGCCCCAGCAAGTCCCCCGCCCGAAAGCATGGGTTATCTAGGAACCCAAGGCCCACTTATGTACTTATAAGCAGCCACCAGGTCCCTCCTGTGCCTGAGCTTTTCCAGGCTGAAGAGTCCAATGGCTTTCAGCCATTCTTCATAAGGCCTATTCTCTTACCCTCTGATCATGCACATGGCTCTCTCCTGAACTCTCTCAAGCTTCTCAACATACATCTTGAATTGTGGAGCCTAGAATTGGATGCAGTACTCCAGCTGCGGCCTCACCAAGGCCAAGTACAGTGGGACGGTGACATCCTGAGATTTACTTGAGAAGCATCTCTGGATGCAAGCCAGAGTTTTGTTTGCTTTACCAGCTGCAACATCACATTGGTGGCTCATGTTCATCTTGTGCTCAATCATGACCCCCAAGTCTTTTTCAGCAGTGGTGCTAGCCAGCAGAGCACTGCCGAGTCTATAAGCATGCTGTGGATTTTATTTCCACAAGGTGGAATACCTTACATTTATTGGTATTCAACGTCATCAGGTTTGTATCCGCCCACTTACTAAGTTTGTCCAAGTCAGCCTAGATCACTAGCCTGTCCTCGGGTGTGGATGCTATGCCCCAAAGTTTAGTGTCATTGGCAAACTTGGCCAGTGCACTTCTAACACCAATGTCCACATCGTTGATAGAGATGTTAAAGAGGAGCAGTCCAAGGACAGAGCCTTGAAGGACGCCACTGGTTATGGAGTGCCATAGTGATTTTCTACCATTGACCACTACTTTCTGGGCCTGACCTCAGACCCAATTTCCCAGCCATCGGACGGTGGTGTAGCCGAGGCCACAATTGGCCAAATTTTCCATGAGGAGGTCATGGGACACCAGATAAAAGACTTTTTTAAAGTCCAGATATATGATGTCAATCTCTTCTCCCTTGTCCAGGTGATATGTCACATGGTCATAGGAAATGATATTGGTCAGGCTAGACCTACCCACAACAAACCCATGCTGATATCCCTCAGGATGTTGCCCTCAGCCAGCTTCAGGTACTTCACCTGAGTGCCACAAGTTTTTAAATATTTTGCCAATGGTTGGGCTATGACACCTGCCAGCTCCTTGAGTACTCTAGGGTATAATCTGTCAAGACCAGCTGACTTGAAGGTGTCCAGCCTCTCAAGGTGATCCTTTACTAAATCAACACTGATGCTGGGTATAAATACACCCTCACCCTGGCCATCCCATGTCTTGCTAGGCATGGCAGTCCCATTGGACTGATAAAAGTCTGACGTGAAATATCCATTAAGCAGATTAGCTTTTTCTTGGGTGTCAGTTACCAGCTGTTCCATTTAGTTCAACAGGGGTCCAATGTTACCCTTGCTTCTTTTCCAACTCCCTACATACCTGAAAAAGGACTTTTTGTTATCCTTGATATGTGAAGCCAGATGGAGCTTGGTTGCAGTCTTGGCTTTCTTGATCTGTTCCCTGCAGGTACAGACCAGTGCTGAGTACTTCTCCTTGGTGGTAGTTCCAGCATTCCACCCTTTATAAGTCTCTCTTTTGAGGCATAGGAAGTCCTTAAGTTCCCTACTGAGCCAAGTGGGTTGCTGTACCCTTTTGTTACCCTTCCTTTGAGATGGGATGGCCATCCCTTGTGCTGTCTGGATTGCTGCCTTTGTAGCATGAATTTTTGCATATTAGTTATTATGTATAAATGATAATAGTATTGAATTTATCAACCTCTATGATTTTATCAACAACTAAAACTCCATTTTGTGCTTGTTCCCTGCTTGACATGAATAGATGAACTTCGTATGCCCTCTATACGTGAGTGTCTATGTAAGAGGGTGAATGGTGAAAGAATGATAACATGAAATGGTTTCCATGAAAACAGAAGATTTAATTGACTGTGTAAGCAACAAGGTGCCAATGTATAAGTTACCAGACAGTAAACTAATTAAGCTAATTAATGGATTGCTGAAGAAATCATTTGTGGTCAGGTGTGAAGAAGATAGTAGGAAGAAAGAACTTTGCACATTCTTCCATTTGAACTACTCAATGCTTCAAGGCAAAGATACCGACTACACAATGCTTTAAGGTAAGGATACTGACTACAACAATGCTTCAAGGTGGAGATAACCAACTTTACTGAAATAACCTCAAGTTGAGATTACAGGTGTTTTTTTCCTGGTTATTAAAAACTGATCATGAAAAAGCCTCCAATGCTGAACAAAGACTTGAAATCCCTATAAAAGTGAGATGCAGACAAGCCAAGATGTAAAATCCACTCTCTGCAACCTCATGGAGCACAGGCATGCATGCCTGTATACCCCCGCTCATATCCTCAATAGGCCTGGACCCAGACATCCAGTGCCAAAATTGAGTAATATCTGCTGGTAACTATAACATGTTACTGGAGTGGTTTTGTCTGTATGTCTGTCAAAGTCAGCTTTCTTGAAGTCAGGGACTTCTGTACTGCTGACTAACTTGCCAGCTTTGTGATGGATAGTAAAGGTGATCAGCTCATAGTCACTATCATCCAGCTTTCCCTCAATTCTTAGGTTACTGAATAGGTCATCCCCTGTGGCCGGCACCAGGTTAAGCAACACTTTACCTCTCATTGGTCCATAGACTTCTTGAGTCAGGTAGAGCTCATCCATGCGCATGACGAAGCTTTGCATCCAATCAGATTTGGCTGAGTGTTGTTCCCATGAGCTGTCCAGGTAGTTAAACTGGTCAACTGGTATTTGTTTGTGTCAAACTGGTTTGGCACAGATTGTTATCAGATTGTTATAAGTAGTTTCCAGATAGCTATTGCCCATTGTTTTCCTGTGATCAAAGGGAATCTCATTAAATTGATATCTGTTCACAACTCTGGGGATAGCACAACACCAATTTCAAAGAATATGAAGACAGAAATTCTTCCAAAATACTACTGATTGTCCTGTAGCACATCCCTCTTCTCCCAGTCTTCACTTTTTACCTGAACCCACTGTTAAAAAAAACTGATAACCAGCTTCAGAGCAAGTTATCCTTGGTCATGGCAAAGATTTCTTCCTCTTTAGTCTCTCATAGGCATCAGGTACAAATATGCTGCTTAGATACAACACGAAATGGGCCCAGATGTTCTCTCATATGAAAACACTACAACCCAAGCAACACTATCTTCATCCTCAAATAACCAGGAAGTAATTGGTACCAAAAGATGTGAAGGGAATATCTTATGAGGTCCACTGCTTCCATCTATTCACATTTTATTTGAGCTAATATATCTGTTACGCATAGAGCCACAGTGCATTAAGTAGCTTACAGTAATCTTCTCATCCATGCATGTCAAATGTAGAAGAGCCATGAAGTCTATAGCTGCCAACATTTGTCCAGGAACGCTTATACAAAGGGGTGGGGGAAACAGATAGGACTCTGTTCTAGCTAATAGTAAGTCACATTCATATTCTGATGAATTGTGTGTAATTCTTAAAAAATACCACAATGAAAGAAACACAGCATACACACAGAAATACACATCCAAACCCTGAGCAGGCTCTGGGATCCTTGCAAGCATTTTTATGCCTTGATGCTGACCCCCATGTTCTTTTGTATAGACATAGATAGAGCTATTTGCTTCAATTGCTCTCTCATCTAACCCTCAGTGGTGCCTTCCTCTCATCTTAAGCAGGAACTGATTGCAGGGAAAGGAACTGGGAGGCTGCTGCCTGAAATTTGCAGATAAGACAGCTGGAAAAAGCATCGAGGAATCCTTGCTATGCTCAGAACATAGCCATGTTACACTAAGAGGGCTTCTGCCACAAGCCATGATTTCCTTTTTTTCTTTTCTCATCGATTCTTTCTGAACACCTTGCCCCTCCCCTCTCTAATCAAGCTGTCATCAAGGTGAGAGAGTTTTGAGAGGATGGAGGGAGACAGAAAATGAATGGAAAAAGAATGAAAAAATATCCATGAGGGGTAAAGAGCCCCATAATTGTATTATAATAATGCCTAGAAGCCTACAGTCTGAAATCAGGTCTATATTTTGCCTGGATATGTTGTATCCATTCCCTGTTAAATTTTGAATCCTGAATGAACACAAACAAGTTGGTCAGAATACCACAAAAAAGAACCCCCCACATCATAATTAATAGAAGAGAAAAACAGCACTTCTTGTATTATTAAATGATAGCCTAAGGATGCTTTCCTTTTATACAGCAATATCTGTATCAGTAGACGTAAACCTTCAATGAACAAGAAAGAGAGATTCATTAGTCCAGGATGTGTTTATTAACTGGAAAATTATTGTTCAATATTTTAATGAAATATTCAAACTTTGAATTTATGAGAAGAAAATATAATGAGGAGAACAAGCAGTCTGCCAAAATGCTAAAAGGTAAAATTGTTAAATGTGCATATTAAAATAAAACAATATTTTCTGCCCTCTCCCCCATTTTTATTGTACTTCACATCTTGTTTTCCTCTCCTTTCCTTTTTAATTCCTTTACCAGCTTATACTAGCACTATAGTACTTATGCAGATCCCTTCACTTTGAATGGCTCTTAGTGACTGTGAAACAGTCAAGATCCATGGATTGGTATACTGTTTGTTAAGTGAGAAATAACTATGCAGTGATTTTGCAATTCAAGCCTATTTGCAAATTAGATACATAACCAACCAGAATTCAAGGAAATATAAAACATAAGGAAAACTGAAGAACCAGGGATTAGTAACTGTCCAGTTTCTGCATGAGACAATCACATTTTGGTATAATGTATCTGAATAGTTGCACACATAATAACTTAGTCCTTTCCATAGAATAATGATATCAGTATGTACAGTAGTAGCTCATCATTAGGCAAGGCAGCAACAGTATTTAATGCAAAAAATGTTAAATTATTGTGAACAAAACTAAGATACATTTGAGTTCTTTTTATAAGGGTAGCAAAAAGTCCAGATTAGTATTCAAGCTATTGAAAAATGGCATGATATACTTCAGAGTATCTTTGTATGTATTGTTTCTCCCTCAGCCCAGGTACTGACAACTCTCCAATCAGAACTCAGGAGCTGTATAGTTTTGGGAGGAAAAGTTGTTTCCATCCCCTTTCTAGCTCCTGCACTAGATGAAATTTGCATGTAGAAAGGCCACACTGAGCAAACCAGACACTCTTTGCATTATGGAACACAAGATATACAGTTAAGGTTCCCCACTAGCAGTAAAGAGGATTGGGGCAGCCTTAGGGAAGCTTCTTCCTGTCAATGGAAGGTAAGATCTCTCTCTACAAATACCCAGCCATCCTCAGCCTAGTTTGTCTTTGAAATCAGTAGATAGCATCATAAAATGAGATACGTGACTATTTGAAAATAGTATCATTATATGCAGCAAAGATGGAGATAGTTCCACCAAAATGGTCTGCCATTACCTTCATTAGTTGATTTGTTGGGCTGCTCAATCTCTTAAGAGGAAGGCATTGTGAAATATGGGGACTGATAACCACCTTTCTTCAATTACAGGTTTCCCTTGCTTTATGTGGGTTCTGTATATGCGAGTTCGCTCTTATACAATGACCCTTTTTACACCTAAAATTGATGATATGTGAGGAAAATTTGTTATATGCAACTCAAGTCTGTAGGGAAAGGGGCACAGGGAGGGATGTGCCGCAGCCCAGCGACTGCAGATAGGTGGTGTCAGCTGCTCCCGGGGCTGCAGCAGGAAGCAAAGTGAAGGAAACTGTCAGTGGGCACAGAGTGCAGGATTGCGAGGGGGGGACGCAGCTCTTGCTGCTATGCACACCCTGGATGGGTTGCAGGCTGAGGGTCTGTGCTGGTCTCTTCCCAGAGGGCCTATGGCCCCCAGATCTGAGAGCATGAGAGCAGGCTGCCGCTGTAGGCTGAGGCTGATGGCAGATCCAGCCACTTCCTGGCACTTAGGGTAGATGGCAACAGCACTAGGAGGGCAGGTTGTGGGGAGCTACAGTGAATTTTGGGGTGGCTGCAAGTAATGGCTTGAATTTCATATAAAGGGTGAAGACACATGACATTTATTCTGGAGTAATTTGACTTCAGTTCAAATTTAAAGATGACTGGACCCACACTGTACAACCTTATGCCAGTGCAACTACCCTTACCCCTGCTTTTGTAAGACGTACCTATTGAAAGGTGAAAATTACACTTGTGTATCTGTCCTATGTCTGCTCTCCTAGTCAGTTATATCCCTCACCAGTTGCCATTTGTTCAATGTAAACCACGTCTCCCAGCACGAGTTCTCTCATTAAAACCTCCACAATCCATGTTTTTGTGTGGTTAAAATTAAACACCACTATATATGTATCAGTTGAACACAATGTTTTATTGATATATTTATAATTTTAAAGCAATTTGGAAGCCTACCAGTACCTCAGTCACTATAATAAAATAAATTCTAAGTACCTATACATTTTGGTATATGATTTTGGATTTTCTATCATGGAAAATCAGAGTTTCTCCTGCCCCCTTAGCTCACCAGGACACAGATCTAAGCCCCTCACTTCCCAACCACAACCCACCACCCCTCTAGCCCTGCTAGAGGGTGCCCACAGCTGCCAGGGCTACAGGGCCAGGGACCCAGGTCCACAGCCCCCTGCCTACCCCCCAGCAATGATCAAACCCTGGCTGCTGCCCATGGGATGTGGAACCTGCTGTGGCAGAGCAGAGTGCAGTCTGGCTCCCCCTCCTCCATAGGTGATGTGGCTGGAGCAGAGCCCATATGGGTTGTGGGGGTAGAGGTAGGCTGCCCTCTGCAGGCTCTGGCTCCCCTCTATACTGCCCTCCCCCTGGGGCCTCTGGGGCCCAGCAAGCAAGATCAGGAGTGGCAGGGCAGGGCAGCCCTTGCTGCTACCAGGCGGGCACTTTGCCATGGCAGCACAAGACTCACAGCAACAGCATCAAGTTTCCCTGTCCCACTCTGCCTTGCCGTGCTGGGTCTTGCCCATTGAGC
This sequence comes from Caiman crocodilus, assembly GCA_030014935.1. Lineage (NCBI taxonomy): Eukaryota > Metazoa > Chordata > Crocodylia > Alligatoridae > Caiman > Caiman crocodilus. The sequence continues at coordinate 74,272,488 of JAGPOW010001296.1, read as the reverse complement.
GGTGGAAGCCCCAGGAGGGCAGCAGGGCAGGGAGCCTGAGCCTGCAGCAGGAAGCCCACATGCACCCTGCACACAAATTTGGGAGGTATGTGCCCCCTGTTCTCCCCCTGGGAGAGTGTGCAGTGGCAGGGAGCCTTCCCTGCATCACTCCCTGGATGACCTGCCTGTGGTTTCATCACATTCCCCACACATTCTGGCCCCAGGCCCCATGCACCACCTGGGCTGGGCAGCATCCCCAGCCCTGCCCAACTCCCTCTTTCACAATGAGGGCCTCAATCACCTCCTCCCACCAGATTTAACTTTGGGGAGCTTCTCTCCAAGTTGCCTGGCTAGCATGTGCATGTGTGCACATGAACATAGTGCCCCCTGCCTCATCACCTTCTTCCCATTCCCCCTAGCCCTTTGCAGGCTAGAACTCTGCCAGCCTGTAAGATGAAACCCACTGTTTCCCACATTTTTCTCCTTAAAATGAGAAAAGCTGGGTTTTACCAAGTTTTTCATGGTAAACAGCAAACCTGGATCCCTCGTAAATCGAGCTACATGTTCATATATAAAGTCATCAATTATGACTTTGCTGCATAGTTTGCATGAGGTTTTATGATGTTATATAATTAAACAAATATGAGTGCTTATTTTAGTCAACTATTAAGGTCTGATTCCTGCTCATCACACTCACTTATGTATTTCTGTTGCCTTTATTTGAACTACTGTTGCACAAAGGATTTTACTTACATGAGACAGTGAGGAGGATCAGATGCTGAGCCTTATGTACTTAGGAACTTTTTTTAGCAGTGATTTTGACATGAGCAAACAGCTTCACTTCAGCTTTGAAGCTGACGCGTTTTTGATCTTCATCTTCCTTTTGAAATTGTACTTTGTTGGCATCACGACACAATTTTTTTTCACTCCAAAAGATTTGCTTTTGGGAGAATTAAAGGATCTCTCTTCATATTTCTTGATGTATTCATTCAGCACCTTTTGGTTTAAGCATGCACAGAAATTAAACCATTATCTTTTTCCCCACATAGTTATCTGACAATCATTGTATTCTTTAGATGATTTGCAACTTTAATACAACACTGAAATAACTAAAATAAATAAGGCACTTCTCCAAAGCCATTTACTCATACTGAGTAGTTTCTTACTCAACAGAAGTGCAGGAAGGGGGTAGGAAATCAGTTAAGTGTTTCTCCCAAACAGCTCATCTATGAATTATTTAGAAATAACAACTGACTCAGCATTTCATTCCTTTTTTATTTAATACTACATATTCTCACATATAAGACAACTCTGAATGTAAGATAACCTCTCCCCACCAATAATTGCATTATAAATATGGACAAGTCATACATTTGTTATAATTTTGGTGTAGAACAGTGTAGAATGCGAGTATCAGAGTGTTGTCTTGAATTCAGCCCCTTCCCACTACTACAGCAGGGAAAATAGTGCTTGTGGGGTAAAGTGGCACCCTTGCCCTCTTCTCCTACAACTTCTTCCCCCTGTAGCTTTCCTACCCCCTCACCCCCCCTCCCCACTTTCAGACCTCGCTCAGGCTCCCTTTCCCTTCCCAAGCACAAAGTGTCTAGAAGTGGTGGATTATGGTAAATAGAAGAGAATTTTTCAGAACTGGCTGAAAGAGAAGGTATTGTTCAAAGAGAAGTGAGGAAAAGGGTGGAAGAGCTAAAAGAACTGCAAGCAAGGAAGTAGGTAGTATTAAAGGAAGAAATAAGAGGAGTCTGAGTGAAAGAACTGGAAGACATACAGTGATGTACTGAAAAATGGTTCATTTGCAAAATGGATGAGAAAATCCTTCTGACTAGAGCACCTTGGGTGGAGAAAGGGGAAGGATGGTGTAAGGTTTTTGGTGAAATTGAGGAAAAGAAGAAAAGAAATGAAAGCAGTGAGACCTGAAGAAGGAATCTAAATACAAGAGAATTTGAAAGTGCTGGACATGGTGGCAGAGTCTTGTAAAGAGTTGTACAAAAGAAGAAGAGTGGATGGAGGAAAAATGATGGTGTTGCTTGAGGGAATAAAGGAAAGAACAGAAGATGGGAAGAAACAAATATTGGAGAAGCATGAGAGAGGTGAAGGACTGCTTAAAAGCTTGCAAGACAGGAAGGTACTGGGAAGAGACAGACTTCCAGTGGAATTCCATGAAAAATTTTGGCAGCGGCTATGGACAGATATAATAGGGACATAACAGGGAATAATGGAGGGTGGGGAGATAGAGGAGGATTTTGCAGAAGGTGTGGTAATTTTGATATTCAAGAAAGGAAAGAAAGATGAGTTAGGCAATGGGAGGCCAATAACCATTTTTAACATAGACTACAAATTGATGGCAAACATATTGGTCAAAAGAATACATGAATGTTTAGCAGATGTGATTAAAAAAAAAGAACAAACATGCGCCATGCCTGAGAGGAGGATATACCAAACCCTATGGTTAATGACAGGTGTCATACTGGATGTACAAAACAGGAAAAGAAACACAGTAATGAATTTAGACCTGGAAAAAGCTTATGATAGGGTTGAACATGATTTCATGTTTGAAGTATTGTGAAGGATGGGGTTTCCTGCAAAGATGATCAGATGGGTCAAAGTGCAATATAATAAAGTAGAAAGTCAAGTAAAGTAAAAGCTCTGTTATTCAGCATCCCCCGGGAATGGGGGATGCTGGATAACAAAATATGCCAGTTAATTCAGCAACACTGGCCACCACTTCTCACACTGCATCTGGGGCATCCCACAGCTGGGCGTCTACCCCTCCCACAGCCTCGCCGCCCCTCACAGCAAATATGTTGTGTAAAAAGATAATGGGGGGGGGTGGGCAGAACTGCATGTTTTTGCCATTACCTGGCAGGAAGAACATTAAGACGACAGAGAAGGGGAGAACAGAAAAAGCTGTGCATGTGGCAGCCACCCTCCCACTGTGCAAACATGGAGAACTTCGTAAGGGTAAATAAACTTGAGGGAATGGGTTTAGAGTGTTTGAAAGACTGTAAGAAAGTGATTAATATAAGAAAGAAAGATAAGATAACAATGGTTGGAGATCTGACAGAAATACAGATGGAAAATGTCTGGAAAGCAGTGACAAATAATAGAGTGAAAAGAGAACATACGGCTCTCATATGGATGATGATTCAGAATATTCTTCCTATGAGGGCCATGCAGCATAAATGGGGCTTGGTAAGATTGGCTGTATGCCCAAGAGAGGGATGTAGGGCTGAAGAAAATTTGGGACCGCCTTTTTGTGCAAGGAATACGGGAGGGAGTGAATCCTTTTTTGAAGGTAATCAATATGAACAGTGACTTAACATATGACATGGTGTTGTAGGGGTTAATGCCCAAAGGACTGGAGACACCAAGGCTGAGAACCTTTTTGTGATAGTAGCAATATGGAAGGTAAGAAACCTACTGTTGGTCAAGGGACTGGTGTTCACAAGAAGAGAATGTTTGGAGTTGGCAATTTATGAATTGACATACAATGTGGATCAACATGCAGACAAGATGGGAAAGGAGAAGGCAGAGAGAAGATGGAGGAAAGAAGAATGGCAGCGGTTATTTTAAAAAGACAAAGGGATGGAGTGAAAGTTGCTTCCTCCTGAGTTGAGAGTGGTTCATGAGAGGTCAGTGTGTTAATGGTGTAAAGGGGTAGAAAAAGAATAAGGTATTGTTGTAGGGAGATTATAAAACTTGACAATTAATATAGTTTCTTTTAGTTGTTTTATAATAAAAAAGCATCTCAGCCTTTTGGCTAGGATCAAGCATGGCATCAAAAGGTAGGCTTTGGCCTTTCTAGTGATACCCTGGTGTTGTAGTACCTTAAGCATGGTGTCAGTTTCCTGTGGAGGGAACACCTGCCCATTTTTTTTTTAAGTGCCAAAACAAAACAAAACAAAACAAAAATACCCATCAATTTTGTGGCAATGGAGGATTGTTTTTGTACTTTTGCCCTACCTGCTTCTCAACCTTTTGGCTAGGAGCAAGCAAGCTTTTTGGCTGGGGCTTGCATGTAGGATGCTACCAATAAATAAACTAGTTCCTATCAGCAGTTCAAAGCAGGCCACTACACCTAGAACATCTTCCAGGCGATAGCTATCCAGATGGCCAGACAGGGGGCACACAATGCAGTAGTGCCGCACAGTGGCCAACTCTGCAGCCACAGCCCACTGGCATCTGGACCAGAGGGACAGATGCCTCTACTGCCTGTTCAGTGCATATCTGCATCTGGCAGGTGTGTAGCAGATCACAGCCAGACAGCAGCCCTCACTGCCAGACTGTTGCAGTGGCTAAACAGTGCAGGGAATTCTCAGGGCTGCTTCAGCAGTCCAGCTGGCACAGGGGGTAGTGTCCCCAGGTACCAAATGGCTGGGCCCCAGAAATTCCTGAGAGCTAGTAGCCCTGACCTACTTGCCAAGGCAGCTTTTTGTACTGCTGGGGCCAGGACAGGGAAGCTTTTTATACTGTTGGGGACAGCTCAGGTGCTCATGGCCCCAGACCCTACCTCCCCTGGCCGCAGATCCTGGAAGAGCCAGGCAGGGTTATTTTGCCCCAAGTGGCACAATTTGCTCCACAAAAAAGTGCATGTCTGAGCACATGTGCTGAGGCAAAAAGCCCCACCTCAAATTTGCACTGCTTCTATTTGAGCTGCTGCAAGCGCACATGCTTGCATGTGTAGATGGGCCCATGGGGTCCAAATCCCAGCAATACTACTCTGCCAGGAACCCCAAATCAGTTCCCTGCTGCTGTTGCATATGAGCAGTGCTGCAGGGAGGCACAGGGTTTGTCAGTCACCAGGCTGAAGTAGACTTTGCACTGCAGAGCTATTTTAGTGATTCAGAAGGAGGGTGTTTTCTCTTACACATCTTTCCAACATCCAAATCTGGAGATAGCTTAAGGAACTATCATATAAAGATGATACATTAAAAATGAATTCATTGCCAATGACCCACAAGTCTTGCCTGCCTCCTTCCATTTTTCTTTTGTATTTACTATTAAAGCTGGCTAACCTGAAGATGATATGAAAAATTCCAGTACATGGAGTACAGATACTGCTCTAACCTCTTTGGAGGTCTCTTGTCTTATTTGCAGCATCTATCCATATGGTCAGAACTGGTCAGGAAGATGAAACAATCTGGGAGTTTTGGGGTGTGTAAACTTTTATGGTGGAGTTCTTTTATCCCCTTCCCTCTGTTTCTAGGCACAGCAAAGGAGACTCTTAACACAGTGAATTCCTCTCTCATGCCTCACTACCACCCCCAAAAAACATTACACAACCTAACTTGTATGTTTAGTATTTCAACTCCAAAGTTAAACAACCTATAGAATATGCCTGCTTGGCAAGTTCAGCCAATTCTTTAGATTTGCTCACAAAATCGTTCTTGGATGCTTGCCCAGATGCCTCTTCTGTGCACTTCCTTTGATTGTAAAGAATCTGTGCCCTTGCATGCTATGAACTTGAGAGATGTGTAGGAAAATGTATCCATCTTCAAGGACTTGAGGAAATCCTGAAATGTAGTAGTATAAAAACAGACCAAAAGAAACATCGCACAGGTCTCCTGAATCAAAGCAGCCCTGATGTATCTGCTAAGTATATGTCTGTGTGTGATGATTCGCTAAGGTGGGCTGCTTGAGCTCCTATATATGTGTGGGGAGCCTGCTCCGACACACTAGAAATCACGTTGGGGAAGACGTGATGAACTGGGAAATTGACACACTCCAGCAGCCTTCCACATTACATGTATTGGTGTCCCCATGTTGAACAAATAAAGGCAAGGCACTTGAAATAAAACACATTCAATGAGCTTTAGTTCAGAGCACCCCACTACCATGAAAATTGGACAGCTTCAACTGAGGGGACTTAACCCTCTAACCCAAAGTAAACTATATTCTGACAATTAGGGCACTCTACTTGGTGCCGGAAGAATTAGGTTTAAACCCTGTCAGGTGGAACATGAAATTGAACTCCAGTGTCCTTATCCTAACCACTGAGATTTTGGATGCCATTTGGAGAGAAACGCATTAGATACCTAATCCTAGAGAATTGTGCCAGCCTGTGAATCCCAAGCAGAGTGAGGTTCCTTAACTGCTCAGAGTAAGGCACTAAAGAAATATTTAAAAGCAGATGTGAGAATACTAGGCCTTTCAACAAACAATTTTTTTTGTAGAGCTAGGCCCAGATTATTAAAAACATCTAATTCCCAATGATTACAAATTGAAAATTCAGTGGAACTTGGGAATCTAAATGCCTTTAAGGTACCCTAGCATTTTTGTGCCTCAGCTCCCATCTGTGTAACAGAGATAATATTTTTCTACTTTCCAGAGGGTGAAGTTACATGTTACACTTCGATCATACTGAATCTATGCAATGTTAAGCGGTGTTAAATTTAGAATGTGCTGTGAGCAGTTGCATATTGAGGGATAATACTGTTTCTTGTCACTAGAGGGCCAGTGAGCATGGGCATGGCTAGCAACCAAGACATCTGGTTCTATCCCTGCTCTGAGTGGGGAGGGGAAATGAGAGCAGTGCATCTTGAGATGCTGGAGGACTGCAAGTTGCTTGATTTATCTCTGTAGGGCAGACTGAAATTATTCTAGCACAGCCCAGAGTTAACCCTCATCTTATGTGACATAACTTTGAGATGCTTAGAGGACACTTAGAATGAACTAACTAGCTTTAACATGTGAACATTCACATTTTAAGTGGAATTAGTATGGTCTAAGTGTAACAGGTAACTTCACCCAGAGTTGTTAAAAACTATGAGGAATTCAGATACTGCTGTAGTGGGGGCCACATAAGTTCCTAGCAAAGATGCCTATCCAGCTATGTAAATACTAAAACAGAATATTAGTGAAAATGGAACGCATTGCTGGTAGAGCCAAACAGGCATGCTCATGACTTACCTAGATTCCAATTAGTGTCCATTTAAAGAAAGAAGGACTTCAGTCAGTCTGGGTCCTGAATCTTATGAACTGTAACAGCAAGTATGTAAGATGGTTTTCAGATTCCAGGTTGAAAAGAGTCTAGAGTTTCTTGAAAAGCCCATTGGTGTTTGTCAGTTTCTATCATTAGACAAAATGCACTCAGGCTTGGAGATAAATTTTTATATAATGTAGCCCTGGAGTGACATGGTTCTTCCTGCCTTCCATGATTTAAAAATTTTAATTATTAATATTCTTTGTTTCTTTGTATAAAGATCAAAGATGTTCATAATTACCTACAATGTTGTTAATGAAAAAAATATTTCAAGCATCATTTTAACTTTTTAGAGGTAAAAATTGAAAATTAAACAAGTACTGGTCTCTTCCTGGTCTAAGATCTTTTATTTATTTATTTACACACACACACACACACACACAATATACAAATGGTCACTTTGTTCTATTACCCACTTTCATATACACAAAAAAAATATGCTAAAAGGAGTTCAGTTCCAGGTTATATAAAGCCTAAATCCTCTTACGTTTACACTTATGTACAATACCGTGAAATAACTTCATATGTGAAAGTGGTATTCTGTCCTCAAGTAAATGGTTACTATTTGATAGTCCACTACTTTCAGTCTTCATGCTTGCCAGTTTCTACAAACAAGGGCCCTGTCTTCCCTCCAGTCCGCAAACTAGTCAATTTGTTTTAGTGTTCACATCACAGACAGGGTTGCGGTGCTCCTGTTACGCTATCTTCTTGTTCAGGGGTTTTGATCAGAGTTCCCCTCTGCCAAAAGCTCACAGGGAAAGCTGGGCATTGAAAAAAAGTACACTCCGTTAATTGGTACTCAAGTCTTTGTTCTGCCTATATGCTTCAAACAAAATTACTGAATCTAGAATGTGAACAGACTCTCATGTGAATAATAAATCACACCAGCAGCAAGCTCCAGCAGCAACTTTACAACAAACAAATTTTGGCTTGTGGCTGCCATCCCATTTTTTTCTGGATATAGAAGCATAACAAATCAGCTGGGCACCAGGGGCAGCAGAAACTTCTGGTTGCTGCTGGCATGATCCAGCGGGATGGGAAGCAGCTGCTATTTTTCAACGTGCATCTTCCACCCTCATCGTACAAGTTGCCACCCAGCCCTGGTCACCCTGCCTTACTTATTCTAATGATTGGATAACTGAAGTCATGTGAGATATCTGTAACCAGGAACCTTTGACCATTTCATTTGACATCTTCCAAAATTACAAACTTTTGAAAAGGTTCCAAACATCAGCCTTTCTTCAAAAAAAGGTCACCCATTTCCTTCTCCTGCCATCCTGCAGAGTTCATATCTCACTGCCCTCTGCTTCTCCTTACTCCCTCCCCAAAATTAAACTCAAATGAAAGACTGAAAGATTTCAGCATGGTACCACTGACAGGTTTTGGTAGCACTGGAGTGATGTTGTAGCCAGGATGCTCCAGGAAATATGAGAGAGGCAAGGATTTCTGTGGGTGGTATCAGAGACCTAAGCCTCTCACACATGCAGTTGATCCAATAAAAGATATTACCCACAAAAAATCCTTCCTTATGCATTTTTGTGCTTGGACACAGTACTACCTACCAATTCTGGAATCTCTCCTAGAATTTTCTATAAGACCTTAGATTAAAATATTCCATCAAAATTGTTTTTAATGGACGCTTGGATTTTCACTTTTTTGTTGCAAAACGCACCTGCTTTCTGTGAAACATGTTGTGATTTAATCAAGAATTAAAACATTTTAAAATATAAAACTCCAAGTTTTGGAAGGAAAATATCTGCTGAGTCATTCTGTTTATCATAGAATCTGGGTTCGGAGCGTCGTAGGGCTATTGGGTATCAAACTCATAGTAATATATATAAGTGTTATTTGAAAAAAATCTTAATTATTTTTTTCTCTCCTCCTCAGTACTATATAATTAGTACCTAAAGCCCTTCTGCACAGGCAGAGAAATATAAAAGAATAGACCCAATAAAATTTTCTACTGTCTAAAAGCAGATGTCATGAATAAAAATGTGCACTTGGAAAAACTACCATGAATATGTACTTCACGTTAATGATTAATGATGATAGTGATGGAAGTGAATTAACGTTTCCCTTCATATTTAGCTTCTGTTTTCTCATCTGCTTTCAATTTTTTCTATTCACATTGAGCTTAATAACCTTGTGGTGTTTATTTTCAAATGACTTGATTCTGTTTTCCCTCCCAATTCCTTAACCTGCATATAGCAAACCAGTCTAAAGAGCATAAGAGGAGGAAAGAAATGAGTCAAAAGTGTTGTATTAAGTCAGGCATACGGTCACCTTTTTCAGAATTATGGGAACACATTCTCTACTAGAGCAAATAAGAAAAGCTTCATGGTTTTCAGTAATGAATTACATGAAAGGAAAATGCAGCTCACATCTTTTGCTTTAAGTCTGCTGAAGGTTCCAATTTAGAATCTGCTAAAGCTTCTTCTCCGCCATAGGTCACAATACCATGTGACCTAACTTCATTCATTTTGTACCCCAGGGCACTATGTCATTCTATCTTGGAGAACTGGGCTTTTTTACAGTCAAAAAATGTTCATTCTCACAATCAGATGGATCAGGGGATATTACAGAGGGCATTTTTAATCAGAGGGTTGTGGTTTATATTTTTTCAGCCATATTAGTTAATTGAGCAATTAGTATGACACTTTGCAACAGTAAATGCTCCAAATAAACAAATTACATTTTACTTTCTAAATTATTAAAGGGAAAATGTGCCTATTGACATCACCTTAAAATTTCTGTTTTACCACACTGTTTCATTTCCATGAAAGGAAGACACTTTCATGCTCCACAGAAGCAAGGCAACATCACCTTTAACTAGTGGCAAATGTGAAGAGGTTGCAAAGTATTGCATTTGTACCTGATCTGTCCAGTACATATTAATAAGCATTAAAACTAGTTGTTTGCAGTTGCTCTTGGACAATTCACATCAGGATTCAGAAAGAGACTCATGATAGTTTTCTGTGCAATATGTTTGTTAATGATTTGGTGGATGGAACTGACTGTACTGTTGGTAATTCTATAGGAGACATCAACCTGAGTGAGGCTGGCTACTATTGGGAACTTGAGAAGACAGGGTTAGGATTCAAAAGGATCTTTATCAGTTGGGGAAAAATGGTCAGAAATGGGATGGTATTCAATAACTAATGCAAAATACTAAACACTGGGGAAAAAACAACCAAATAAATAAATATCAAATGTACAAATACTGGGTAAACTGCAGCACACCAGAAGAGGACCTGCTAGTTATATAGAAGATCACAAACCAATACATGTATTAACAAGAAAGCTCTATGCAAATCATGGGAATGCATTCTTCCACTTTTCACTGCACTCCTAAAGCTCATTGTGTCCAGTTTTGACTACCACACTTCAAAAATAGTATAGACCAGGGGTGTCAGACATATGGGTCTGCAGACTAGATCCAGCCCACGGAGGCTAATAATCTGGCCCCTGGTGCTGCCCTGTTGACTCATATGCTGTGACAGACCAGCCCCATTTCACTTGCAGTGATCAGTGGGTCCAGGTCCCATACCAGCCTGGGCAGATGTTCTATGGGCTGTATCACACATGTGGGCGGGGTTCCATGAGCCTTATCCAAACTAATTAGAGATCCAGAAAGCAAGACATACATGGAAGGGTTGAAAGAACAGAGGTTATTTAGGCTAGAGACAAGAAGACTGAAGAATGATTTGATAGCAGTCTTCAAACACAAAGAGAATTATTATAAAAATGATGAATAATTGTTTTTCCTAAATCCACCAAGGAGGGTTATGTTAGACATTAGGAAGAACTTCCTAACTTAACTATTAAGGTGGCTAAACACAGATTCTCTTGAGAGGTTGTGGCACCTCTATCACTGGAAGCTTTTAAGTGTAGATTATTCAACATTCATATGGCATGATTTGAACAGATATATCTCTAACCAATGATCCATCAGACTGCCTACTTAAAATTAAGTGGCTAAATCCTTCTGAGCATCTGGACTGAAATTACCCTTCAGTGCAATGATTGTTACAAACGGGGTTTAGTCAGAAAATGCCCTTCGGCATATGTGGCTAGCTACCGTCAGAGATAGGATAATGGGGCTAGAAAAAGTCTACTCACAATTGCTATGGTGTCCTGCCATAAAGAATGAAAGATGGGAACATACTCACTCAGATATCAGAGATAAGAGGAGAAAGTAAAAGCCAAATTAAGAAGGACCTAGGTATGCACCAGAGGAAAAAGTTGCAAGGCAATATAAAGATACAGCATGCTTTAGAGCAGAGCTACTTTAGACCTGGAATGCTACTTTAGACCTCCAACATGCTTTAGACCCAGGAAACTACGGGCCAATCAGTTTGACCTCAATCCCTGGGAAGATTTTGGAAAACAATTATCAAAGAAACCATTCTTGACAGGCTAACAAAAGACAACATTCTGAGGAATATTCAGCATGGGTTTGTTGCAGGTAGATCTTGCTTGACCAATCTCATTTCCTTCTTTGACCAGATGATATATCACCTGTAAAAAACGGAAAAGGTTGATGTCACATATTTGGACTTTAAAAAAGCCTCTGACCTGGTGTCCCATGATGTCCTTATGGAAAAATTGGGCAACTGAAGCCTCAACTACTCCACAGTCCAATGCCTGGGTATCTGGCTCCAAGGTCAGACCCAGAGAGTGTTACTTGATGGAACTGAATCAACATACCACTCAGTGACTAGCCAAAGCTTCATTTTCAGACCTGTACTCTTTAACGTCTTCATAAATGATCTGAACACCGGTGTCAAAAGCAGACTGGCCAAGTTCGCTAATGACACCAAAGTTGGGAGAAAAGTGACACTTGAGGATAGGCTGGTGATCCAGAATGACCTCAATAGGTTTGCAAGGTAGGTGGATGAAACCTGATGGCATTTAATACGGAGACATGCAAAGTGTTCTACCTTGGGAATAGAAACCCACATCACAATTATAGGCTTGGCAATGTGACTTGCTAGCACCATGACCAAAAGAGACTTGGGGTCATGGCTGACCACAAAATGAATATGAGCCATCAATGTAATATCACAGCTGGCAAAGTGAAGAAAACTCTGACTTGTATCTACCAATGCATCTTGAGCAAGACCCAGGATATCATCTTCCCACTGTATTCAGTCTTGGTGATGCTGTAGCTATACTACTGCATCCAATTCTGGGCTCCACAATTTAGGAAGGACAAGGAGAAGCTTGAAAGAGTCCAGAGGAGAGCCACACACATGATCAGAGGGCAAGAGAACAGGCCTTACAAAGAGAGGCCACAAGCTATGGGACTCCTCAGCCTGGAGAAGCACAGGCTCAGGGGTGACTTGGTGGCAGCCTATAAGTACATGAGGGGTGTGCATCAGGATCTGGGGGAACACCTGTTCATCAGAGCACTCCAGGGTATGACAAGTTCCAATGGTCAGAAACTCCAAGGTCCAATGGTCACAATGGTCCATTGTAGGCTGAACATAAGGAAAAATGTCTTTACTGTGTGACACCCCAAGGCCTAGAACAGACTACCCCCAGAGGTGGTGCAAGCACCTACTCTTGACACTTTCAAGAAACATTTGGACACTTATCTTGGAGGGATCCTTTGATCCTAGCTGACTTCCTGCCCGTTGGGCAGGGGGGCTGGACCCAATAATCTTATGAGGTCCCTTCCAGTCCTAATATCTATGAAATCTATGAATTTTAATGAGTTTTGGTGAGCAGTTGAAGGCAATACACATAAAATGTTTCAAAAGATATAATTTTAACAAACTATAGATAAAAACAAATTATATATTAAAAATCAAACATCTAATATATTTCAATTTTATTTCAAAAAATATTTTTTGGTACTGATTTATGTTTCTTTGAGTAGTGTATATAGAGGTGATTGCATAACAGCTCAAAATAAAGTCTTACTCTTGCATATTGTGTGTGCAAGCGGTGTGGGGGGGAGTGAGTGTGTGGCTGTGTGTGATGTGTGTGGGGGGCTGCCTGCACACTAGGTTCTGGGAGCTGGCTAGAGATGGGAGAGGAAAGGAGGAGGGAGGCCAGGAGGTGCATGCAGCAGAGCTTGCTAGGGAGGTGCAGTGCAGGTGTAACTGCGGTCCACTCCCCATCCTCTGATCCAGCCCGCTCCTACCTGGGGCAGCTACCTCACCCCCCTCCTCAGCTAATGGTACCACCCAAGCCCCTGGCCCCAGACATGGTCTTTGGTCAACATGCACAGCTTCACAGCTGTGTTTTCCACCCATTTGGCTGCCAGCAGGTGGTTGCTCATCATGCTGAGTGCATGGAGCCTGTGAAAGGCAGCTGAGAGCTGGAGTTGGAGCCCCACATACTGGGGCAGGAGCCACCCAGCTGCAGCTTCCTTCTACACCTGGCTGGGCATGTGGTGCCTGGCATAGCTCCTACCACTTCCCCACACTACCTGCTCCCCAGAGTAGCATAGCAGGGGCAGGAGGAGGAGGCAGGAGGAACTGAGCAGTACCTGGGCTGGAGGTAGGTGTAGCTCAGTACCTCAGTTGCTGCAGCAGCAGGAGCAGCCTGACTAGGAAGCTATGCATGCTGGTTAGGACCAGGGCCAGGGCCAGGGCCAGGGCCAGAGCAGAGCCATTAGCAGGTGTGGAGTGGGTGCAGGTAGAAGCACAGCAAGGGCTGCCCAGGGGCCATAGGCAATTAGTCAGAGGGAAACCTCAGAATGGTAAACAGATGTTAAAGATGATCAGGAGTGGGACAGAGAGAAGAATTATTCTTGCCAGATATTGGCATATTTCTTTCTTTAAAAGCTGAAAACAAGAACCTGAGCTGAGATAGATGCAGAAGAGGGAATACTATCTAGCAGCAACCAAAGGAATGCTGGCTAGGAAAGAAGAAACATAGAGATCAATATCAAAAACGATATTCTTTTTTAACTCACAGGATTAAAAAATGAGCTCTATCATCATTATAAACAGTTATGGAAAACAAGTCACCTCTGGCTACCTAGATGTTCAGTCCAGCCATGAAAGATACATATCCAAATGCACTTAGCTTCACGCTAATAACATTAAAAGTTTGCTTTCTATTTGTATTTTTTGTGGAAATGTTTGCTTGGTTGTAAACACTTGCACCTATTTTTCTAATAATTACTTAGTCACCAAATTTACTGATAAAAACATTTTTTTAAACAAACTTAAATCATTAAGCTGTTTAAATAAGTTTAATTATTAAAACTTACATCCACTGAAAATCTACTAAATAAAGATACTTTTGATGTGTATATGACTGTACAATAGTAGCATCAAGGGGTGTGTCCCCACAAGCAGGAACATGCGTTGTCCCAGGGACGAGCACCAGCACAATATGTCTGTCTACTATTTTGAGGTATCCCTCTATCTATCTGCCTATGGTTCCTTCAGTTATCCCTTCTATCTCAAGTCGCCTTTCCTTCTAGTTTTATTACCTCTTTCACCTTCATCTGTATGGGCGCCTGTCCTATTGCCTACAATACTGCTGCTACTTGTCCCCAGGAAACACCTGTGCACACATGCTCTGGCATGCAGCACATTGCCCTGGGTGGAGTAGGGGAGGCTGGGACCAGCATCTGGACTGGCCCCAGCAGCCTTATCTGAGGCTAGTATACTGTGTAGTACTGCAGATGGATCTGCACCACTGCATACCACACAATCGTGCTCATCTGGACATGCCTAAGGAAGCTATTTTCACTGTAACTTTAAGAATAAAAGTCAAACTTTTGATTTGGCTAAAATTTTAAAACAAGAGCCTTGGCTTAGGACCAATTCTCACTTAGTTGCTCCCTCTCTGCATGTACCCAAGCATGACAAGTAGGAAGAAATAACAGCTTTAAAGGGTCCTGAGCATATCTTCCAGCACCATTTTCAGGCTGTCTGAGGTGCATACTCAGACTTCCAAGTTATCTACACTGTCCAATTACCAAGCCATGTGTGAAGTGAGAGTGCGTATGCAGGGCTTGCTTCCTGGTGTGGTCCTGGGCTTGACAGAGAGACAATTTAGACATGGCCTAAGGCTCCTCTATAGGCTCTCAGGGGCTATGACAGACATTCAAAAAGCCTGAGCTTGAATTGATTCAATTTTTGCAGATTAGTTTAACCTGCAGAAACTGAACTGATTTGCAAGTGGATAGACATTCACTTTCGAATCATGAAATGCAGGCACATGCCTGCAGTGGCTCAGGCTAGCAATCAGAGGGGTGCTACAGCAAGTCCTCTCTTCCCTTCCACAGCAATGTTCCCTCTAAGGAGTAGCGGTCCATGAGCATGCCACATCAGTCCATGAGTGAGCCGCTTCGGTGCGGCATGGGACGCTTACCGAAGGTAAGCTCCTCACCCAGAGGAGGCAGCGGGGGTTGGGACCTGGAGGCTGGGGGCCTGAGGGCTAGGGGCCTGGGGACGAGGGGCTAGGGACTTGGAGCCTGGGCCCTGGCATGGGCTCTACCAGCTCTAGGACACTGCTCTTCTCCCCCACTTCACCTTGGGAAGCAAAGAAGCACATGGCATCAGGGCCAGGGAATGGAGCACTTCCCCAGAGCCAGCAGAGTCTCACTCAGGGCAGGCTCCTCCCTGAGGTGAGGCAAAGCAGGGAGGGGGACTGGGGCTGGCACAGTCTCTGCCAGTTTCGGAGAACTGCTCTGGGGAAGTGCTCCACTCCCCAGCCCTGACAACATGTGCCTCCTCTCTCCCCAAGGCAAAGCAAGGGAGTAAAGCAGTTCCCTGGAGCTGACCTGAGGTGAGGCCATGGCCAGGCCCTGGCAGGATGCTATGATTAGGGAGAGGTTTAACCTCCTCCCTACCCCTAGCCTGCACAGTCCCGACCCAGGGTCTGCCTGGAGGGGGTGGGGAAGCAGCCCTCACCAGGCTTCCCCCCAACCCCACCCCCTGCTCAAGGAGTGAGAGTTGCCAGAACCTGGCCCCCAACTAGCACTCTGGGGCAAGGGTTGTGGGGAGGGAGGACTGCTTGTGTGGACTGCATGCATCTGTTCATGATATTGAGCTTTTCAATCTCCCTCTCCCTCCTTTTTCATATTGTCTGCAGCAAACTGATGGCACTCTGCAGGTTGCATTCATTGTAACCTAGGTCATCTCTCACACCTCTCTCTGTCCCCTGTTGAACACTAACAGATTGAAAGCTTTGAAGCAAACAAGCCAGCAGGGAGCTTATCAGAACACGAAGCTTATCAGCTCATCAAGCCCTACAAAGGATGACAAATGCATGCCTCTCATTAGTTTCAAGCTTTTCTTATCTGCAAGGTACATTTGCATTTGCAAGTCACTGGCAGACACTATTCTTCCTGCCTTTGTTCCAGTGAAATTCGAGACACACACAGACAATTTTCATCATTAGCTAGCATGGGGGGGTGGGCATGGCCAGATACCAGCTAGGGTCTGTGCCACTGGGGCCCCTGCCATGGGAGACGGGTGGGAGTGGGGATCCCTGCTTGAACAGTGAGGGATGGGGACAGGGGAGAGCCTGGCAAATACTGCAGTCCCCCACGTCCTTCTCAGCCAACTGGAGCTCTGGCTAGGGAGAAGAGGGGCAGTGCCATCCCTGCTCTCTGGAGCAGAAAGCTCAGCCCAGCCCAGACCAGGGCTGAAAAGCATGCTGAGATGCTGGTGATTTGACTTAAACCAGGAAGGGGTCTGGGGCAGAAGTTCCATAAACTAGTTTGACCCAAATCAGCTAGGTCTGATATTACATTCAGCCAGGTTTATCTAAAACTATTTTTGGCCATTTTTAAACTGGTTTACACTGAACTTATGCTCTGTTACAGGTTTAAACCAGTTAATATGCAACTTCTGTCCCAAGCCAGGAAGGGGAAGATGATGCTGTGCAGACAACTAAGCCTATTCTTTCTTTCCTTCTGAACATGTATTTCTCAGATCTCAGAATAAGAATGAAGCTTTCATCCTTCATTTATATGAATGGACATAAGAGCTGAATAAGGATTGTAAGCTTTGGCTGATATTTCTATGCATATTGTTCAGAAAATACACTTCTTTACAACACAGTTAGGTTTGTTCCTTATTCAGAAA
Organism: Caiman crocodilus; assembly: GCA_030014935.1. Taxonomy (NCBI): domain Eukaryota; kingdom Metazoa; phylum Chordata; order Crocodylia; family Alligatoridae; genus Caiman; species Caiman crocodilus. The sequence goes on along the minus strand of JAGPOW010001296.1, from coordinate 74,255,454 downwards.
TTGTTACAGGCATCTCTGTGCAAATATGTGACACTATGACAGAATCATTACAATAGGTTATTGTAAGAGCAGCAGTCTCCTTTCAATTACTTCTTCACTTAGAGCTAAGCTATAGACATGTGTTTCCATCCATTTGAAGATATGAGAAGCCCAACAGCTTTTTTGTGACTTTAGAATTACATACAGCATAAAACCATCCCCATGCAAAATGAGACATCATTTACCCTCGTCATTCCAGCCAGTGTTTGCCAGTATCCAGATTTTTCCACCATGCTTTGTAATAGCTAGAGGTGTACTGATACATTGGTCCAAAATTGGATCGGTACTAATATAAAGAAAATTTGCTGTATTAGATATAAGCCCAATGAGGCTGATAATTTGGCTGCTAAATGCCCGTGCTGTGCTGTGGAACAGAGTTGGCAGCATGGAGAACTGCCTCCAGCTGGTAAGTTGGACGGTGAGAGGGAAGGGAAGGGGCATGGAGGGGCAGATCAGTGAGTGAGGGAGGAAAGGAGTGGGCAAGAGCAGGCACTGCCCAGGTGGGGTAGGGACGCAGAATGGTTTGAATCATGTGTAGGGCTGGGAGCAGAGTGGAGGTGAAATTTGGGGTGGCTGCAGCCCCTCCCAGCACTGCCGGCACCCACTCCGAACCCAGCCCCTGCCAAGAAGAGCTGCACAGCACTGGCTTCAGCACCCCTGCCCCACGCAGATCTGGGGAACACACTTCCCCTCTTGCCCTCCCAGGGTGAAAACAACAGCAGGAGCTGTGCCCCCCCCCACATCCCATGTCCCTTCTCTGCCTAGGCAGTACGTGCCCCTGCCCCTTCCCTCCCTCACTGCTGGGGTGTTGATCTGTCCCCTCCCATGCTCCTTCACTCCTATCACACCGGACTTACCACCTGGAGGTAGCTGTATTAGATATCAGACTGGTATCAGCCAATATGCCTCATTAAATAAAATCTATCAGCATCAGCCCCAAAAATCTCTATCAGTGCACCCCTAGTGGTAGCATTTTTCTCTTACTGCTTATATAACTTTTCCAGACCGATGACTTTTTGGATCTTCACTGTCAGTATTTCATTCCTTTCTTCTCCCTTGCACCATCATTCTTTCCCTCCCAGACTCTTGGTCTTTCGCTTTAGGAGTACTCTGAAATACTCCCTTCCTCCTAACCTGATTGTCACCAAGAAGTATTAGTCCAGCCCATATCATCATTCTAAGGCAAGGCTGGAAAATACGGTATCGGGCAGATCCTTAAAAGCATAAAGCAATACCTAAGACCAAGCAGTAATAAATTTCATTTGGAGGTAGGGGATGAATCTCAAAAAAGACTTTCCCATTGTTATGCTTCAGCCCAAGTCTGAATTCGTTGCCAGGCATGCATGAGCCAATACATGAATGCCAGTTGGAAGTTTGAAAGAAAAAAAGTTTTTATTGCTAGCAATAAAGGTGCAAGGTAGCAAGCACACTAAAC
>JAGPOW010001296.1:74218130-74253880 GCA_030014935.1 Caiman crocodilus | reverse complement strand
AAACAACCTTCCAGTCTCACTGTGTATTCTGTCTTGGGAGGATGGCTCGAGGCCATTTATTAGGCCTTCAAAGAAATGGCTCGGGGTTATTCACAACACCATTAAAGTGCTCAATGTTGCACTTCAGAAATTGAAATGGATCACCTTGTTTCTGGGTCCTGATTGGGCTTAGAAATGAACTAAGTGCTGAACTACTTCACTATGTCATGACAGCCGTATTTCTGGGCATTCAGAGAAGCAGAACTTAGATGCTTGAGGAACTTCAGTTATGGAAACAGAGTAATTTTTGGAGTTGAGATGCTTCTGCAGTTTGGTAGCATATGAATTCAGTTTTCAGGATAGGTATATTTTAGAAATCCAGGTTCAAACTGTTAAGTTCCATTTTAAGTTCTTTTTTGGGGGAACTGACCAGAGGTATCTGAATAACTTTAAGGATTTGGGGCTGGAGGAATGCAAGATGGATAGAAAACTGACTGCATCAAGCTCAGAGAGTAGTAATCAATGGCTCAATGTCTATTTGGCAGCCAGTATCAAGTGGAGTCCCCCAGGGCTCAGTCCTAGAAACAGTTTTGTTCAAAGTCTTAATCAATGACCTGGAAGATGCCATAGAGTGCACCCTCAACAAGTTTTCAGATGACACGAAGCTGGGGGGAGTAGTAGATATGCTGGAGGGTAGGGCTAGGATTCAGAGTGACCTAGACAAACAGGAGGATTGGGCCAAATGGAATCTCAAGTGGTTCAACAAGAACAAATGCAAAGTCCTGCACTTAGGACAGAACAACCCCATGAACCAGTACAGGCTGGGGACTGACTGGCTGGGCAGCAGCTCTGCCAAAAAGAACCTGGAGGTTACAGTGGACAATAAGCTGAATATGAACCAGCAGTGTACCCTAGTTGCCAAGAAGGCTAATGGCATACGAAGCTGCACTGGCAGAAGTGCTGCCAGCAGGGCAAGGGAAGTGATTATTCCCTTCTATTCAGCACTGGTGAGCCCACAGATGGTGTACTGTGTCCAGTTTTGGGCTCCCCCACTGCAGAAAGGATGTGAACAAACTAGAGAGAGTCAAGCAGAAGGCAACCAAAATGGTGAAGAGGTTGGGGAATGTGACACATGAGGAAAGTGTGGGGTACTGGGCTTATTTAGTTTAGAGAAGAGGAGACTGAGAGAAAACATAATAGCAGTTTTCGACTACCTGAAGTGGGGTTCAAAAAAGGATGGATCTAGGCTATTCTCAGTGGTGGAAATGACATGATTCTTGAAGCACAAAAGAAGTCTGTTCCCATGTAGAGGAAAGGTAGCAGAAGGGCTGGTAAGCCCTCTTGGCTATATCATGGTCCTCTTGAAAAAGAAGAAAAAGGCATTCAAACAATGGACTCTTGGGACAGTCTCCACAAGGACTATACAACAACAGCTTGCACTTGTAGGGAGCAGATTAGAAAGGCTAAGCTGGCAACTGAATTTAAACTAGCAACAGAAATAAAGGGCAATATGAAGTCCTTCTTTAGGTATGTAGAGAACAGGAGGAAAACAAAGGGACGTGTGGGACCATTGCTTAACAACTCAGGACAGCTGGTTATTGATACTCAGGAAAAAAGAGAACTCCTAAATGATTAGTTTGCTTTAGTATTTCACCAGACTAGGGGGAAAATCATACTAAATAAGGTTCAGAATGGGCATGGTGGGAATGACCAGCTTCCTACAGTTAACGTTGAGCTGGTGCATGATCAGTTAGAAAAGTTAGACATCTATAAATCAGCAGGACTGGATGAACTTCACCTATGAGTGCTGAAGGAGCTGGCTGAAGTCATCTCAGGACCTCTGGCAAAACTCTTCCAAAACTTGTAGTGCTTGGGGAAGGGCCCTGAAGACTGGAAGAGGGCCAATGTTGTGTCCATCTTTAAGAAGGGGAGGACAGAGAACCTGGGCAACTATAGGCCAATTAGCCTAACTTCTATCTCAGGAAAAATCCTGGAAAAATTAATCAAGAAGACTATGTGTGATATGCTTACAGAAGGTAGGATTCTGAACAATAGCCAGCATGGCTTCTTTATGGGCAGGTCTTGGCTTATCAATCTCATCTCCTTCTATGACCAAGTAACTCACCACCTGGATAAGAGAAAGGAGGTGACATTGTATACCTCGACTTCCAAAAGACCTTTGGTCTGGTATCCCATGATGTTCTCATGAGAAAATTGGAGGATTGTGGGTTTAAATGCTCAACAGTTAAGGGGGTAGGAAGCTGGCTGTAGGGTAGGACCCAGAGAGTTCTACTGAATGGACCTGTGTCATCCAGGCAAGAAGTGGCTAATGGTGTCCCACAAGTGTCCGTGCTTGGTCCAGTGCTTTCCAACATCTTTATCAATTATTTGAACGTGGGGGTGAAGAGCTCACTGGTCAAGTTCACAGATGAGACCAAACTATGGGGGAACGTGGTCGCACTTAAAAATATGCTGCGGATAGCGGCAGACCTAGACAGGCTCACAAGTTGGGTGGATCAGAACCAAATGAAGTTTAAAACTGAGAAGTGTAAAGTGCTCCATCTGGGGACGAACAATCCACAACATACTTACAGGCTCGGTGGTGCCAAACTGACTAGCACTATGACTGAAAGGGACATAGGGGTAAATAATAGACCATAGTATGAACATGAGTTGTCAGTGTGATGCTGTAACCAGTAGGGCAAACAATACTCTAGCATGCACCAACTATTGTGCCTGAAGCAAAACCAAGGAAGTGATTCTCCCACTTGACTCAGCATTGGTGAGACCGCAGGTGGAGTACTGCATCCATTTCTGGGTGCCGGCAAACCATATGAGGAAAGACTGAGGGACTTGGGTCTCTTCAACCTAAAAAAGAGAAGGCTGAGAACTTAGTGCTATATCAGGGGAATACTTCAAGGGCTCAGCAAACAACTGTTCAGCAGGGCACCCTTGGGGAAAAAAATAGAAGTAATGGCCACAAACTCCTGGAAGACCATTTCAGGCTTAACACTGGGAAAAAATTCTTCAATGTTAGGGTGTCCAGACCGTGGAATAAACTCCCTCCAGCAGTGGTTCAATCACCTACCCTTGAAATCTTCAAGAGGACATTGGGTGGTCACCTGCCTAGTGCAGTGGGGCTGGACCTGATGATCTTGCAAGGTCCCTTCCAGCCCCTTACAATCTATGAATCTATGACAGAACAAAGAACAATGGTCTCAAGTTGCAGCAAGGGAAGTTTAGGTTAGATATTAGGAAAAAAATTCTCACTAGGAGGGTAATAAAATACTGGCACATGTTACCCAGAGAGGTGGTGGAAACTCCATCCTTGGGGGGTTTCAAAACGTGTCTGGACAATGGTTGGCTGGGATGATGTAGTTGGTGCTGATCCTGCTTTGAGTAGAGCATTGACCTAGATGACTTCCTGAGGTTCCTTCCAATCCTAACTTTCTATGATTTCAGAGCCCAAGTCAAATTTTCCAACATGTTTTATGGCCCTCATTTTAAAAACTGCTAAGATCTGTAGAGTGCAAATAGTTGCCTACTAGGGCAAATAGACACTTTTGAAAATCCCATGCCCATCTGCATCTCTAGGAACCAAGAGCCATTTAAAAATCTGGCCCTCAAGAGCTTAAGTGTCATTAATGTCTCTGTCTAATTGGGAGGAAGTATCAAGTATAACCTTTCAGGGGTCTGTCCTGGGTCCACTACTGGTTTATTAATAATAAACCAGATTAATAAATCTGTCCTGGGTTTATTAATTAATAAATCATTAAAGATTTAAAAGATGGGACTGAATGCACATTTGAGTGCAAATCTGCACATGATACCAAGATGGGTGGAGTTTCCAATAATTTGGAGGATGAGATTTGGAGTCAAGATGACCTTGATAAACTGGTAAAATGGTCCAAAATAATCAAATGAAATGAAGTAAGAACGTGTGCAAAGTTCTGCACTTGCGATGGAATGATCATATGCACAAATATAGACTGAGGAACAAGTTGCATAGGAGCTGTTAGATATAGATCTATCACGGTAATCTGTGTGTTAGTTTATAGTAGCCAGTAGCATAAAAATAAATTATATTTATAAAAATAAAAAAATATTTATTTTTATTTGCATATTTATATAGTTAAAAGCCTTCTGCTTTGTTCTATGTTAGATTCTGCACCAAATCTCATAATGCTTGAATGCTCATGTTAGCTGAACTTTGTATAACTTTGGGCTTGCTTAGAAAATGCTTTTAAGCCTGTTTAGCCATCATAATAGTTTAACAGTTATAATATGCAAACTGTTTTGTATGTGGAGACAGTCCTCAGTACCAGAAGGCAAGCAGTTAAGTGGACAATGGTGAAATAGGAAACAAACAGTCAAGATGATGAGAAAGGTGGAAATGTGGAAATGTAAGAAAACATGTTAAATGGTGGTTGGGAAATTCAAAGGAAGATCTACTTTTCTAAAGGAAGAAAGTAGAAATTTATGAGATGACTATGGTTAACAGTATGACTATGCCCCAAGATTGATTACATAATTGTTACAAACACCCTTAAGTAAAGCTTATGGTAAGGTAAGGTCACGAAGTGTGGGTGTGCACACAATTAAGCTCATTATCCAAAAGAACCCTGCTTCAGTCAATGGACAGAATGAATTGTGCTCATTGAAAGGCTAGCTAGTCAACATTTTTATTCTCAATGTTTAGTGTGTTCCTAGCGTTATTTACTGTGTAACATATATCACTTCACTGAATGCAGAATTAGTCATTTCCTCCTGAGCTTTTCTTTAGTGCTCCCAGCTGACTAAGCTAGTCCTCTACAAATATAAAAAAATGTATCTTTGCAAGACATGATGTGCAATTCTGTTATCCGCATTTTACCCATGTGGCACGGAGGCATAAAGATTAAAGCCAAAATTGTCAAAAGTGCCAACCATTTTTGGGTGCCCAAATTAAAATACCAAAAGGCTGATTTTTCAGACTACTTTGAATTTTATAACACTCCATATGTTCAAAACACAACTCTCACTGATCTCAGATGCAGGTATGAATGCTCAAGGAATTTTTAGGGCAGTATCCTCTACTAGGCCATCTACGTAGCTGGGTTAAAGTTAGACAAATTTTTTAATGCAAGGCATGTTGTCAGATCTCTGACCACAGGAAGCTAAACACAGCACCAAGTATGAATGTTCAACATTTCTATAAATCAGACCCCAAATGCCTCAATTTGGTGACTTTAGCTAATAAGGGACAGTGGTTACTTATGAGAATTTTGGTCTACAAAACCTTTTCCAAGCAGCACATCAATTCTGTGACACAGGCAGATAGCTCACTGGAGACAAGAGTCATAACAATCTTTTTCCCCCTGCAATCTTTCATGCTACAAGTCTGATTCATTCCCAAAACATCATCCATCCTGTGTACTGAACAAAGTAGGGATCTGTAGATGAAGAATAGAAAGAATGCAAAATTGTGTACTTAAAGGCTGCAGCACAGTGCATATGAGCATATGAATTAAGGTTGTGGGGACATTCTGAATTCTGGTGTCTCCTAAATTTGAACCTTAACTCTGCAAAGCTTTCTTTTTACCACTGGAAACTAAATCCACACAAAAACAAATGCCCCTATTTTAAACTCCCCGCTCTGGGATATAGATGTATTTAAACTTCTCCTTTAAATGGTATTTTTCTAACATTTGGCAAATATTGCATCTCTCATCTCACTGCACAACCTTGTACACTGAAATGGTTGGAATGCTTTGTCTTATACTTCCCAAGAAAAATTAAACACAGAATTATCTAGACATCCCACATGGAAAATTTCAACTCAGTGGCAAGGTAAATGCCTGGCAGTGTTATAAAGAACAAAAACAGGGGCTTAAAAATTAATGTGTTTACATATTTAAGTATAGGTAGCAATACCAGCCGCACTAAGATAATGAAGTGGCAAGAGAACTTGTGGAAGGAACATTGCTGTTATAGTGCTGATATGAGCAAAGAGGCAGAGCACTCTGGTGGAAACAGCTCCTGTAAGTTTTGCTGCTTACATCAGAGGTTCAAGATTTCACCCTCCATGTATAGGGCAAAGTAGAAAGGGGGTAAAAGCCTATGTCTTTCAATCCTTCCAAATTTTATTTTATTTGTTTTTATATTTTCATTAATTTCTTGCTCAAGTTACTCCTTACTTGTTTTCTTTCACAATCAAGAGGATACCATGTACCACCACAAAAAAATGAAATAAAAACCACAACCCAAGAAATTCAGCTGTTGCTCATTTTAAGTACTGATAAAATTGCAGAAAAGCTTTTGGGGCTGTAATAGCTGTACGAAATATAGATACACATTAGAAGACTCTTGGACAAAGAGACTGAGGAGGTTAAGAACAAACAACAGAACACAACTTCAAAAAATAAGGATGGAAAATGCATGTTTTTTGTTGTTAAAATGGAGGAATGCTATGTGGACAAAGTCAGCAAGAAAGCTTGTACTGCTATTTTATATTGAATTTTTAGATTTTACTGAACTGTGCCCCCACTAGGACCTTGATGAGAATCAGGAAGCAGTCCCTTTAAAAAAATCTAAAGTCTTTTTCAAAAAGTAAAGAAAGCTTCACACTGACTCTTCTCTGGCCAGAGTACGCAGGGGAAGAAAGGACAGGTTGTGGCTGAACTGCATTGTTCTAAAGTATTCTCAGTTTCCCAGGGCTGGTAAGCAGGACATAAATCACAGGTGACCTGAGACTGTTCTAGTTTACATTAAATTACATCTGTCCCAGAACATGGGGAGTTGGCCTAGTCTATTTCTGCCCTTAATGCAAGAAAAGATCCAGTGGCAACTCATAGAGGGTACATGGGGGTGCACATGTACCCCTTGAGAGTGCTAGTGTACCCCCTGACAGGCCATGCTCCCTGTTTAGGTAACAGGTAGGTGGGGACAGGCAGGACCGCCAGTGCCCCACCTGCGAGCACCAGCCATGGAGTAGGAACGCTGGATGAAGAGCCGCAGCTGCTTCCAAGTTGACACAATTGGCCGCAGTCAATGATTAGCCATGGGGGACCCCCCCCAGCCACTGACTGGTCACTGGGGGGGCATGTACCCCACCCCCAACCAAGATGGCACTAGTTGCCCATGAATAGATCTACTCAGAACTAGGCCTGTGCACAAAAAGTGCAACCATTGGCCAGGAGAAGCAATTATGCCCCAATGAGTAGAGATTGTCAAGAAATTTAACAGTAATCCATCCACAAAGGACATGGAATAGTAGAATAGGTGATCTAAGAGGGACCTTTTCCTCATCTTGAAGTAAGTACAGTGAGATTTTGGGACTATTGGAAACATGGGGAGTTTCACCATGGACTTCTATGGGACCAGCATGTCACTCTTTTTTCTGTAACATTAACCCTTTATTAATACAGATGAATATGTTCAAATTTGAACTTTGGTCCTGTTAAAAGTGAAGCTAAATACCAAATCAACTGTCTATCTAAAACTCCCACTGACTTGAGTAGTACCTGGTATTGTTTTGCACCTTTGAAAAATCTGTTATTTAAGACACCTCAATGTGAATTTACTGGCCTAACTTCAGTTACCCAGATATGAAATTTCTTTCCATTATATTCTGTATTTATTTTCTACCAGTTGCATGCAGTTGGTCCAATAAAAGTTATCACCCTCCAAAAAATCCTTGCCCCGATATAATTCCTGGACCATTGTGGCTACAACATCCCTGTAATACTACTGTTCATTTGCTACAACATTCAGATATTTTATATGGCAAAAAAGTTATAAATTACTTACTTTAGAGCAGCATTTAATAAATTGTTGCTAAAGTGTCTTTAACTAAAAGTTTCTACGTCTTATTACACATTTTTAGTCATCTGTCTATTGAACCTCCAAAGAAAAAAAAATATGATGAACTAAAGTTTTATTTCATATTTAATCTTTTCCTATGACTCATTTTTTTCTGGAAAATTAGCTTGATACGAGTTTAAAGAAATCCAAACAAATAAAATAAATTATTCTAGCAATGGAATATTTTGTCCAAAGATGTGTCATCATGTATACAGTAATGCAGAAGCTTTGTCTAGCTTTCTTTCTATTTTTGTCTTTATTGACTTTTCCCAATTATCTTTTAGAGAACATTTGTAATACAACAGCCCAGCTAAAATGTTGAAGTCTGCACTTTACGCCCTCTATCCTCACAAAGCTTAGTTGTAAAGACCTTGAAACCTGGGGTGCAGTTCACTGAATGAGCTAGTTCTACTGCAGTGGAATTTTAATTTGATTTCTCCTGCCCTTTTGTAATAAGAGGACAAAATGCCTGTTCTCCTGAGTTTTTTCCTCTGAGATGTCTTTAATTAAGACGTACTAAATGATATTTTTCAAAAATATACTTCAGCAAAGCATCATGTTGTCCTGGCTCAAATAAGCCTTTAGGGGCGCATCCAGTTCAGTGCTCATGTGTCTCTTGCAGCATCTCATACCCCTTTGAGATGCTGCAAGAGGCACATGCAGGAACAAAAACACATTCCCTGTGCTGCATATTTGCAGCACAGGGGCAAAATTAGACCCCTGGATATCCAGGGTTCAAACAATACCCTGGGGGAAAACCACAGGGCAGGGCAGGGCAGTCCCGGACCATGCCCTGAGGCAACCAGAGGATCAGGCCTCCACAGAGATACTCTGATAGGCAGCCAGGGCATGCAGGGACCTGGCCCTGGCTTCATGCTGGTAAGTAGGGGTTGGAGGACTTGAGGAGTGGGGAGGGGACCATGGGGGAGCCCTCGCCTAGCCCCGGCCCCTGTTCATTTTCCCAGTTCCTTATTTGTTCCCCCCCACTCCCCATTCCGTTCATTCCTCCAATGCCCCTTCATTCCCCCAGCTCCCTGCTTGCTCTCCCAGCCCCCCCTACCCCCCCCCACTTACTAAGTAGCAGCAGCCTCTGAGGCTGGAGATGAGCAGGGGAACCAGCAGGAGAGCTTCTACACCTCATCTCCAGGGGCTTGTCTCCAGCCCCCTGCTCATTCCCCTGCTCATCTCCAGCCTTCCAAGGCTGGAGATGAGCAGGGAAACAAGCAGGAGGCTGGAGCAAACTCCTGGAGAAAAGCTGAAGATGTTCCCCTGCTGTCTCCAGCCTCCTGATCATTCTCATGCTTTCTGCACCCTCCTGCTCGTTCTCCTGCTTATCTCCAGCTCAAGGCTCCCAAGGCTGGAGATGAGCAGGAGAATGAGCAGGGGGCTGGAGACAAGCCGGTGAAGACAAGCTGGAGGCTTCCCCTGCTGTCTCCAGCCTCCCAAGGCTGGAAACAGGGAAATGAGCAGGGGGCTGGAGACCAGTGGGAGGACTGGGGTGGAAGTGTAGCCCCTGAGCAGAGGCTGGGACCCTACAGGCAGGGTATTCCATGTGCTGGGGGCAGGGCTCTGCCCTGTGCAGGGGCAGGGGACACACACCTCCTAAGCACCCCCACATCCACAGTTCCCCCACACCTACCCACACACTGACCCGCATTCCCTGACATCCCTCCACATCCACCCACATCACTCCACCCCCTCCTGAAAACACCACAGTCCCCCATCACACACCCACCATGTGATAAGGAAACCAAAAGCAAACATTAAAGTGTATAGATATTTAGGATTTATTTTATTATGGTGCTAGAGACGCTCCTAGGCTTCCAAATTACTTTAATATTGCAAATATAACAATAAAACAATGCCCATCAGATCAGTCCCTCTCTCTCTCTCTTTTATTCTAATTGTGGAAGAATGTGGATTTTGGGGTATTTTGAAAAGTGAATTTGGGATGCTACTTCAGTAGTCCAGCTGACACAAGGGGCTAGTGTCCCCAGATACCAAGAAGCCGGGCCTCAAAAGCTCCTGGGGGCATGTAGCCCTGAGCTGCTGGCCAGGGCAGGTTTTTATACTGCTGGGGTCAGCACAGGTGCAGGCCCCAGGCTCTAGCTCCCCCTGGTTGCAGATCCAGGAGCAAGGCATGGGGTTTTTTGCCCCAAGTGGCACAATTTGCTCTACAACTAAGTGTATGTCTGGGCATGTGCACTGAGGAAAAAGCCCCAGCTCAAATTTGCACTGCTGCTGCAAGTGCAAATGCTTTCATGTGTGGACGTGCCCTCAGCCATGACAATATCAACATTGGGCAAAACAGGTGGATGGCATTCCTTCTATGAACTCTGGTTTGGGTGCACTGTAGAAGATACTTAAACTAATGGTTTAAAACCAAAAGAAGCAGAAGATGTTGGGTGAGAGAAAGGAAAAAAAACCCAGAATCATAATGCCAGAAGGTCACCCTGGAGACCACTTAGTCCAACCTCTGTTCACGGCAAGATCATCCAAAAGTCTGTCTAACCCTGTGATTCTTAACCGGAGTGCAGTGGCAACCTGGAATGTCACAAGATGCTTTCACAGGTGCTGTACTGCTAGATACATAAACACCTATGCAGGATTCACAAGACAAACCCAGAGGTTTCCAATAGGAATCCACAGCATCAAAGACATTCTGACCTGTTGTGTTTTTCCTGAGTTCTTTACAACAGAAGAATTGCTGTACTATTAAGTCAAGAAACAAGTGAAAGCAAAGAGCTGACATTTTCTGAAGGGTGCCTTGAATCAAAAAGGGTTAAGATCCACTGGTCTAAACTCAAAACTTTGAAGGATGGTGATTTCATAATCTCTCTACATCCAATTTTTAACCACCATAAAATGTTTTTGTTGCAATTTAAGACTATTGTTTCTTGTTCTGTTCCCACAGAGAGTAAGTAGTCTATTACCATCCTATTTATAACCACCCTCATGTATTTAAACATTATTATCAAATCCTAGTTTAGTCTTCTCTTCTCCAGACTACATAATCCCAGTTCTTCCAACATTTTCTCTTATAGCACCATGTTAGATAATAGTACAATTTCTAAACTTGAAAGCAAAAATATTTGCATATAGCAAGACATGGGAAAAAAATAACCTTTTCTATTTCTAACTCCATGGTTTTTGCACTGCATTTTCCTTGTTGATTTTCATCTTTCTTGTCTCGCTGGAACTTTCTGGTTGTAGAGCACCTCAAGGCCTGTGATTCTAATTTTATTTCAAATATAGAAAGCTCTGACCTTTCTATTTGGGGTTCTTAGGAATTTATCTACATACAAATGTGATGTAGGAAATGTAAATGGACAAGAACTGTTCATGCTAAAACTGAACTAAAAGGAGAGATAAACCACTGAAATTTTGCACAGGAAACCTGTCTAAACCATTAGGAAAGCTCCCACAACTGTTTATCAGATATGTTAACATGGATTCACCAGGTATAAAGATGAGAGGCCAATGTAAGTATTTGTTCTCCTATTCTTTTTAATACCAATGAATATTGTATGGTATACATTGAAGGAAGAGATCTTATTCTGAAGCCAGTGTATTATGAGTTCACAATTTGGGTATGAAATAGGAACCATGTGGTATGAGAAAAAGGATATACTGAGAACTGCATCACTGCAGTATTCCTGAGCACCTAACAAAATTAACTACACCCACTTGTACAATCTCAGCTGTCAAAGATTAGCAATTAGGCAGAACAAAGGGGACCCAAGCCCCCAGTTCCCTTTCACCTTTCTGGAGCCTGTATTTTGGGCTGCTGCAACCCATTAGCTCTGGTTAACTGACAATCTTTGGTGATCCAGAGCAGGAGCAAGTGAACAGAGCTTATTTTAATGGCAGTAATCCCCGGGCTAGAAAAGAGGCCACATGAACATGCCCATGGAACCATAACTTATAAATTCTCAAAAGGCTGACTAACAGCTGCCAAAAGCAAGGCAGCTGAAACAAGGCTGAAATTCCAGCAGGATTTCTGTAAGTCATTCTTATAATAAAACAATCAACTTAGTTTTAGAAAGTGATTTGAGCAAAACTTTGGTTAGGAGAATACAGAAACTCAGGTAGGTCACTGTTTTTAAAGATTTTCAGCAAAAAACGAACGTTCATCCTGTCAGCCTGAAAAGAAGGGCTACAGCTTATTATTGTTGCATTAGATGTTGCCTTGCATCCTTACAAAGGGACTGATTGTATGTAGGGAAGATGGCTTGAATGTATACAAAATGGAATTAAGCAACACAAATGTCAGACTTAAGTTTTCCACACTTGACAACTGCAGCTGCTCTTCTAAAACTACTGTTTTCATCTGAAGATGCTCTTGCATGCAAAAGCAATTTTGCTTCCAAAACTTGACAGAAACTAATGATGAATCATAAATGAGCTATAAATAGGAAATGACTATGGATCTAGAAACACAGAAACAATCTCATTAAACAACATTTTAAAGGCCATCTAATGTCATTTATTAATCTAGCTGAATCATGTTGAGGCTCTTACCAACACAATGTTAAATACATTGTGTTGCACAGTAAAGTTAGTCTATGTGATGGGCCTTACTATTAAGTTGCTCTGGTTAAATATCTGCAAGTTCAGTGTGACTCTTTGGCACCATATACATTCCCAGCTTTACTTCTATATATTTTTGAAAAAGAAAAAGTACCAGTTAGGCCTCATCTTCCATAAAAGAAGGAAGTGATTAAGTGACTATTTTGGTATCATAATTTATATTTGAGCTGATTAAATCTATCACCGTGTCTGTTGACAAACAAAAAGAGCACAGCCACATGTACCCCAACTCATTATTTCTGTAAAGAATTCTATGTGCTCTGACAGCTAGAAAATGGTATTTAAAGGTTTGCTTTTCAGAATTAGCCTGTAGGTAAAGTAAATATTGTATTATTACAATGGTCCAGGGCAATGGCAAGGGTTAATTGATTTCTAAAAGCCTATTTGTACCAGTCTCCTTCCAGATCCACTGTATCTGACACAGGCAAGCAGCAAGCAGACACACAAGCTGGGAAAATGAAGACATGTACCACACTGTTCCATAAGAGAGATAAGGGACTGTCACTTTGGCCAGGTCACAGTGGCCAGCTGCAGAGCCCTCGAGATATCCAGTTTTGGTAAATGGACCAAATTAGGAGGACACCAGAAGAGCCTAAATTAGGATATGTATGTGTGTTGGGTTTGTGAAAGAAAGGAATATACGGATAGGACAGACCATGGACAGTACGACCACCACAGGGAAACCAAACAACTATGCCCAAAAACGAAGAGAAGAGAAAAGAAAGAACACAAGAGGAGGCATTTCAGAGCAGCAAAAAGTCCCCGAGAGGGGAACCCGAGGCCACTATTGACAGAGGGCACACTACCAGCCCATCTCGCCCACCCACTGGGGTAAGGGCCTCAGCTTCCAACCTCCTGGCTGCTGACATCTAACAGTGAAGAGAATCTCAGAGTGAAGCTCACATACTAGCCAAGCATACCTTGACTCTGTGAACCCTGGGACTGGTAGATACAGAATTGTTTGCATTATTCTTATTTGCTATCAATGTGTAGCAATAAAATTTGCCTGTTATCAAACAGACTGGTCATGGCCAGTCTGAGGGTTTGGGTCTGGCCAGAACAAGGTATCTGGGTCATAAATCTAGTGCCAATATACTCTGATAGAGTCTGAAAGATTCATTACAATTAATGAGATTTGGTGTCCCAGTGCCTAGATTGGCTTTAATTCTCAAACATAATATACATAGTGTGGAAATAAGTTTAACCAGGCCTCTTACATGACTAAAAGGGGAGACAAGATTTCTTCCACAATAGTAGCTTTCCATTGGAATACTGAACAACCAAATAGTCTTTCAAGGATTGAGAGGGCTTACAGTCTTGCAGCACATGTCAAAACACCTACATTTTCCTATGAAAAGTCCCACTTAAATCAAAAGGATAACCCATGGTTAAGGGGTCTATGGACATACACCATGCTGCAAGATCCAGGCTTACATTTTCAAATGGTCAAAATGAACTTATATATTACATTACAGCTAGAAATGTAAACTTCTTTCTCTCAGATTGAAAAATAAGAAGAAATTTTGTTATTCATTTTACAGTTGGTTCAGACACCCATTAGTCATTAAAGTGAAACAAATTGAGTTTAGGTCCTTAAGATTTTCATATGTTTACCTGAATGAACATGTGCATTTTTTCTCCCTACAAAGGAAAAAAGTTCCTCTTTAAAAAAAAAAAAAAGAAGAATGCTGGCCTGTCTATTACTCTGCACTGAGCTTCAAGACAATATTGTCTAAGCTGGGTATATGTATGAACTTAATCCAAGAATTTGGGTCTTCATGGAAGGCTTTTCCACCAACGTTGTTTTCATTATAAATATTTTGAAGTCAAAATAGTTTCACAAAAAAAAGTTTAAAATTGAAATAGTATATTGGTTTTTAAAAGCCAAAACAGGAACATTTCAATCCAAAATTAACTGCAATGTTTTTTAAAACATTCTTGGAAAAAATACATTTCTAGAGAAATAAAAGTAAATTTTTCAACCAATGTTTGATTTTCGGGTGGAAAAAAAAAGGATCAATCCTGTCTAAGCAATAGACATTTCATTTTAATTAATATTCTCTTCTCATAATCTTCTGTTATGGCCAGAACACTGCAGTTTCAAGATGCTAGCCATTGCTAAATGAAATGCAAAACTTGTGTTAAGTGAATGAGCTCCTCTGTGAAGTAGAAAGAGTTTAGAAGTACTTATTCTTTGGGAATCTTCCATACCTGGGCATTCATTACAATGTGTTACAGAAATTCATAACAGCCTTAAAATCATTCACCCCAACTAATCTCCATCTCGTGGTACTGATCTGATATTCTAAAAATAGAACTGTAATGAAGAGAAACAAGCATGTTTATATTTATTACTTAGACATTTCAGTGAGAGCAAACCAAATTACTTTAGGGAAAGGAGAGAAGTGCAATTCTCACTCACTCACTGCATTTTACTTTTAAACAACCATAAATCTTAACAGTTTACAAGAATTGTTTCTCTGGGTTTCAAATATTATTTCAGCAACAGCTTTTTTTCTTTTATTCAAACACTGACAGATCTTTTCTTCCTCCTAAATCCACGTTTCATTTGTCAGTTTCCTTCATTCTTTATGTCTCTCTCACTTGTTATTTGTGCCTACTACCCAAAACTGATGGTGTGAGGATGCTCATGTTGTCACCCAAAGCAAAAATAAGATGTATACTGTACATTTGTTGAGTAAAAACCCCTTTTCTTGGTTCAACGGGGCATCTCATGCAACATTCAAATTCAATCTACTAGCTTGTCATATGGATGAGCCCTACATAAAGAAATGCCATCTGTCTATCTATTTGCTGACGTGTTCATACTTACTATTTTAAGTCGTTTCTCCTATTTTTCACTGGTGTTTCTGTTTAGATATTTGATTGACACTTGATCTGTTTTACAAGATTGTATGAATGAATCGTGCTTTGTATATATGTTTTTGCCAGTTTTCCTATTTAACGCTGATGCCATAAATTATTCTCTGTTTTGCAATCTGCTGTGAACATTCACATTTTCAGCTAGCTGTGAGAATGAATGAACATGACGCCTAATTCTACAAGAAGCCAAGTGCCTTTGGTGAAAGGAGGATAGTCAAAATCATACCATCTTCCTTAAATAATTCTGGAGGAGATGAGGCTATGCTTGGTTTGTTTTCTAGGTCAAGATAAGAATTATTTAAAAATTTTTCCTGTGACATTTTTAATTGTTTTTAACACAACAGTAAATCAAAATCAGTGTCTTAAAATGCCACTCAAATTAGCATCAACATCACAACTGTGACACAGAGATCAGATTAGTCAGAGGTGTAGTCAGGCAGTTCCACATCCTGGGCACCCATGTAATGCCCAAAGCAAACTCAACAGCATGACCAGCTGTGGCTTGCAGCTATTTTTGTGAACCTCCAGCTTACCCTCTCCCACCAACCCTCCCATACACACACATACAGAGGTTGTGTCCAATCTTAGATGGCCCCAGGATGTTCCCCTCATTTAAGTTTGCAACATTTTTTTTAATTATTATGAAAACAGAGGCTGAGTCAGTTACTGTTGTCACGGTCAGCATTCCCACTAGTAACTATGGGGAGGTATACTGGGGCCCATCACAACAAATTTGAAGACCAGAATACCACCGTTTTTTACTTTAGGAAAATAAAAGGAAAACAACATTAATTGTCTAAGTTCAGATTCTGTTAGTGAGTCCTGAAGGAGACAATGAGTGAAGGACATTGTGGTAATGATCTAAATTCAGAGATAATTAAATGGTACCAAAAAAAAAAAAATGCTAGGTAGAGGTTTCCTGCTGCCATCAGCAAAATAAAAGGAAACACATCCTTTGTAAACAGGATAAGTAGGTCAGAATGACACTAACCTTTGCACTACCAAGACATACACATACAAACATCGATACTGAATACGTTTGGAGGTAGAATGGTGCCTAATGAAAACAGTGACAAGAGACGTAAATTATTTTTCAAAAAGATAAAAAAAAGAATCCTTCACTGATCAGCAGGGATTTGGGTTTCCAGTTCACTACAGAAAAAAAAAGGATTTCCTTATTTTAAGGAGAAAAACACAGATTTTCTCCTTTAAAGGTGAAAAACATTGGAAATGGCAGGTTTCCCCTTGCAGACTTGCAGAGTTCCAGCCTGCACAGTGCTAGGGGAATAAGGAAGAGGGCGATCAGGCAGGGGGCACAACATGCATGTGCATGCACATACAGGAAAACCTTGCTATTCACGGGCTCAGAATTTGCAGTTTCAAATATTCACAAATGCCAAACCTGCATTTTAAATACACTTTATACACTTCCAGGAGCTCCTCTGGACCTCCACACTTGCAGCCACCATGCTTCTGCCACTGCATTCCTGCCCTGCAGCCGTGCCCCCCACCCCTCAGCCGCCAAGGTACTGTGTTCGTGAACACAGTGCCTAATTTGCAAATGGTGAGGATTGCCTATACATGCATGTGGTGCCCCCTGCCTGAGTGGGACAGAGCTGCAGGTAGGTCATCCAGGGAGCAGTGGGGGGCTGACTCTCTGCTGTTGTGTACACTTCCACCAGGGGAGACAAGGGGGGTACATGCCCCCCAGATTTGTGCACAGGGTGTGAGCAGATGCAAGCTGGCTGTTGTGGACTCAGAGTTCCCTGCCCTGCCACCTCCCCACCCGGGCCTCTGCAGCCCAGCAAGCAGGACCTGGTGCAGCAAGGCAGAGTAGGGTGGGAAAGTGGCACCATGGTGAAGTGGCCCCTGCCTACCTGGCAGTAGTGGGGGTGATAGCATGGAGCTGTGGCCCCTGACACTACCATATGGCCAGAGGGTGCTTCACCATGGTGAAGTGGCACTCCTGGTGGTGGCACCAACCTTCCCCACCCTGCCTTGCTCTGCCTTGCCACGCATGCTGGTCCATAGAGGCCTGGGGGGGGAGAGAGAGGGCAGCAGGGCAGGAAGCCTTGAGCCCATAGCTGCCAGCCCACATCCACCCCCTCCTCTCCACAGGCTCTGCTCCAGCCATGCTACTTGGGAAGGAGGGGGAGCCAGGCTCCTTGTTCTGCTGGGGTGGCAGCCAGGGCAGCCTTGTGCCAGGGCTTGGGTGTTGCTACTGGGGTTAGGGGACTGCAGACACAGGTTCCTGGTCTCATATTCCCAGCAGCTGGGGGCCCCCTCCATCAGAGCTATGGGTGGTGGGCCAGGGGCCTGTGACTTGGGAGTGAGAAGCAATGACATAGGCATGGGCAGGGCACCAATATACCAGGGCTGCTCAACTCCACAAAATGGGGAGAGGGGGGAGGGCAGATGCAGGTGGACCTATGTCCTCATGAGTAAAGGGAGCAGGGAGAGCTCTGATGTTGCATGATAAAAAACACAAAATCAAACACCAACATGTATAGGTATTTAGGATATATTTTATTTTAGTGACTGAGGCATTGGTAGGCCTCCAAATGTCTCTAAAATTATAAATATATCAATAAACGATTGTGCTCAACTGATACATATACACATATACATATAGTAGCATTTCATTTTAATTTCAGGAAATTGCAGATTTGGGATTTTTTTTACATTACAGTATTTGCAATTTTAAATGGAAAAAAACAGGATCCCCGTTGATCAGTATGAATCTATTGACTACATTGTTGATTTACCCATTTGAGGATTTGGCTTTAAATATTTTGATTGTATATGCATTCCCCTGACAACTGTAGGGATTATGGGTGACAATATAAATTACAATCTTAAATCTTGCTAAGAGGACTTAAAATGTGAAAGATCACATATTCATGCTTGTTAACAAGTGCCCTCTAGGTATTTTAAATTATGCCATTTGAAGTGAGGTTTTTCTTTGAGCTATGCTAACCAGCTCAACTTAGCCTAACTTCTAATTGTTCACAAGAGATCAGAAGGTCAGTTCACAGTCCTCCAGTATCCCAGGAGGTGCCACTCCTAGGTGGATTAGCTGTATTCCTGAACTCCAATTCTGCTCCCTGCCCAGTAACAGCCTGGACACTGGATCCAAGTTGCAGGTGGAAAGTGACAATTGGGCTAAGCAGGTAAGGGGAGGGAGGGAACTGTCAGGCTGCTGGGGTGGAGGGCTACACACCTGAGTGGCAGTGGGGGGAAGGTGATATTCACATGATGAGTCTCTAGCTGTTTCCCAGAACTGATGGGGGGGCTCCCTACATCAGGGGTAGGCAAAATGCAGGCCAGATGTGGCCCACCACGCCATTCTATCTGGCCTGTGCGGCCCCTAAAAAAAATTAGAAAATTAATATTTAGCTGCCCCGGCTGCCTGTCATGTCACTCTCGATAGCTTGCCAACACTCAGTAAGTGGCCCTCTGCCTGAATGAATTGCCCACCCCTGTCCTACATACCCCTGGATTCTGTGCAGCCAGGGGCAGCGCCACCCCTGCTGCTTCCCCCCTACCCCAACTGTGCTGTTTGGTAGTTGCCAAAAGCAAGTCTGGAGGGTAGGGGGAAGAGGGTATGTGTTGCTTTTGGAGAGCCAGGGGCAGCTTGTCAGCTCCTAGCCATGTCGCTGTTCAGTAGCCCTTTGGCAGCAGCTCAAAATGTACATCATACAAACAGTATTAACCCTGAACACACCATTGCTCCCAGCATGTGCTAACTTTAGAAAGTTCTAATATTCCTTAAAGTTAGCAAGTGCTAATTACAATGTATAAGCATACCCAGTCTGAACATACCCACTACATTTCTAAATGGGCATCCAAATAAAAAATAGATGACAGGACATAAGCTCCAGAGGACAGCAGTACTTCCAGAGCAATCTTCTGTAGTATACTGTGTGAATTCAAAGCAATGCCTTGTAATGTAAATTTGTGACAGGAGCAGCCCTGCTGACTGGATTTGGAATACAACTCCCAGGAATCTCCAGGGGAACCACCTTGCAAAACTGTGCAGACTGCATGTAGACTACAATCCCCAGAAACACTGAAGGCAAGGAGAAAAGGGGAGAGGAAGCAGGAAGCAGTGGCAGCAGATTTTGGTACTCAGCAGCAGCGAGAAATGCATGGCTAAAAATCCCAGAGAAGTGACTGAGATGGGACTGTGAATGGTAGCAGCAGGATTTGGACACAGAAGTGTGTGCAGATAGCAACTGAGCACTCCCAGGAGCAGAGGTTGAGTTAGAGTGTGTGAGGGTTTAAGGTTTCTTGAATGTATACACCATAGTTGTAGCATGCACTGTCTGTTACCTGTTCTTGAAAGAATACACCTCAATGTTACTGCTTGTTACCTGTTACCTAGTTCCTAAGTACATGTACCTTAATATTAGTGTTTATTTACCTGTACCTGTTCCTTTCTTCTTAGCCTGTTAGCTTGTGACCTTAACCCTTAGGTATTTTCAAAATAAAAGTGGGAATTTCCTTGTGTTCTACTTCCTGTGCCAGATCCCCAGGGTTTCAGGGTTTGGTATACTTGGATAAATATCAAAACACTAAGAACAGTTCAGCAATGATCTGGTTACAGTCATGGAGCTGATAATGCACACCTTAAGTGTCCATGCCCTTATACAAAAGATTCTCTAAACAAGCTCCTGCACTTAAAGCATGTACTATTTATATATTTATTAAGAGTTCAAATACCTTCAGAGATGGAAAGTACTCCAGTGTGTTAAGCCAGAATGGTAATTTTCCCAAATATTACTTCCAAACTATTGTGGTAATGATCTGTAATGTCAAAAAAATGTTTAGGAATTACTTTCCAAAACTAGGCCCTTACCCTTCAGACTAGTTCTATTGAAGTCTACTTACAATGTGCAGGCAAAAACCTTTTCTTATCAGAGTCTGAATTCTTTCCATACAAGAGTAGAAGGCTCAGAATGTTGTTTGAGGCAGGATTGTGTTTCACTTTCAGCCAACTATCATCAAGAAACCCTAAAGGGAATTCTCCTTCTAACTTTTTATGACTGAGAAGCTGTCAAGTGAAGCCTAGACCCTGAAATATGTGGATTTGGGTAAAGTTAAGAAGAGATTATCAGGTCTTTAAAGAGAGAGATAGAAAATCCTCTGGGTTCAATGAAAGAATATTAACAACATTTATCTATGTTTTTTTCATAAACTATGAGATGGCCAAGCTAAAACTGGCTCTACCGAAGACATTTTCACTAAACCTTTGGGAATATTTACACACTGTGCTAATGCACTGGAATCTTTCAGGACCATCTGCACAAGCTATCTTTCTATTTGCAAACTCCTTCTATTGAACCTCATTAGCTTGATGCTGGAATTTATGGTCATGCCTCTGAAGTCTGACTTGAAGAACAGCTGTCACTATCTTGTGATTTACTAAGCATGAATATTGTCCAATGCATTTGAGGCACTGTAGTTCAGCAAGCACATTTTACCTAGAGACATTATTTTTGTATAAATAAATACTTTGCTCATGATTATTATGCCAAAAATATTTCAGAGCTAAAAACACTTTCCTAAAATAGAATTGAGCAGAAGCCACTGGATGTTGCAGAAAAATAGTAATTTCCAAGCTCATCCCAGGTTTGAAAAGAAAAAAATATTTAAGCATTACTTATAACTCCTAATCCTGGATTTTCCACTTCTAATATGTGTTCATGATAGTTCTTCCCTGTTGTCATGGTTACTAAAACCGATTTGCAGTTTGGATCCTTTTTGTCCTTCTCAAGTGCACCCTTCAGATGAGAGCTGTAGTTTCCTGCACCTTGGTCCACGTGGAACCAGGTGACCCAACCACTTGGACTGAAACTCTAGGCTGCAGCCATCCCTACACATACACACACTTACCACTCTATTTGCCAGTCCTGCCAGTGCAACAGGCCCAGCTGAGTTTAGTACCCGTAATTCTTTTACCCAGTAATGGTGGCACTCGTTTGTTATTAAATACAATAACACTGTAAATAGTGGTTTTAACTTTGTTATGTAACATTAAAAACTATTGTTTTCACCAAGTAACCATTCAATTCAGAACAGAATGCAAAGTGTATGAATTATTGCAGAGTAGCACAGCTTGCCCTGGATACATAAGTCTGCTAGGTTCTGCATAAGCAGTAGAATTTCATTCTTATGAATTATTCATCCTATATAACTTCTTATAACTTTTACTGCACCAAGCTACCTTCTTTTCTAAGAGCATCTCATATTAACTTTATGCTGCATTATGCATTGGTGAAGATGGAGAGTTATTGGCTAGAGAAATCTCAATGCATCTCTGTTGAGAAATAATAAATCTTGATCGTCATCAACAGTTTTCAGCATGTGTAGTGTTACAGCTGCTCACACACAGCCAGGGCAGAACCTAGTTGAGTACACACCGAGTCATTTCCTTAAAAATAAAATTAGAAGTAGAAATTAGATTAGAGGTCTAATAAAAAGTGTTCTCTCTCTCCTAAAAAAAGTCTAGTCAGGCTTTGTTAAATTATATAGATTGTCTGATTGATCAATATTGATCTAACAATATTTGGGACATCTGAATAGATAGGTAGAAACTCATAGAATCATCACATATAGTTGCCTAAAAATAATTATATAGTATCTAAGAGAGATTATGGCTTGTATTGAGAAAGAGAGACAGAGAAAAGCTCAAAATGAACTTTATACAGAAATCCACCTATGTAAAAATTAAATTGATTGATATATCTCATATTTGCCATGTCTCTTTCCTGTTTAAGACTCTGATGTCCAATATCCTTCAAGACAGGTGCACCTCAAAAGCCTTATACATTATAAAGGCAAATTTACAGTCAGTCAATGGTTACTGTTATCAAAGTGGGAGTGGAGGGAAGAAGAGATAGGAAGAAAGGGAGAAGAGAAGAAAAAAGTGTCAGAGCGCCTCATGGAGAATACATCTTTGTAGCCAATCATTTTAAACAAAAGGGATTGAGAAACATGTTTTAAAAATTATAATTACATCATTTTCAAAAGTGCTAATACCCATAAGTGCTAGTGAAGTAACTAGAAGTGCCGGTACTAATGGATTATGGGGCAGAAGCACATATATTAAATGAAAGTGACACTGGTAAATATTATGACATGTTTAGAGAAGGATCATCTTTTACCTAGAAATTGTACGTGAAGGGTCATATTTTTAGATTATAATAGATATATATTACCTGTATAGCCCTGGATAATTATGCAGACAATTACCCTTAGCTATACAATTCTTTGATCTACAGTGGCAACTACCTGCTCATGTACAAAACTGCAGTCTCTCCATTTCAACCTTTCTGTGAAGATTTATCTCAAATCAATTAAATGAATTGTATGAATACATGAAGGAAAAAGTGAAGTTGCATAGTCTTCTATATGAATGGATTAGCAAGTGAATAACCTAGTGCAATAAAGAACAATATAAAACCCCTGTCATATAAATGTTGTGAACATCTGTCATGAACAGTCATTCTTCCTGGGCATGTTAACTTTTGTGAAATGGACATTTTTGACTGACAGGATTTTTAAAAAAATGCTAAAAAGTGTTCCTGATAGTGTTTGCACTGAAACAGATCTATTAAATTACAACATTTTCTGTTTTTGTCAACAGATTTGGCATGGGCTATACAATGTGTCAACTCCAGTAATGACAGTTCTTTAAACTAAATGTTAAAAGTAAGTCAGGTATGTGAACAGGTACCTCTGACAAGGCCTGCACCAGAAAAGCATGGCCTGTTGTGGGGGAAAAAAATTAGTCACCATATGCATCAAAATATTTTGTGCCTGTAATATTCTACATATGGCTCTGTCCAAATGCTAAACTGGCAAGAAGGCACATCCACAGACTGAGTCATATACTCCTACGCTAAGTCATGGGAATCTCATTTTGGCAGTGTTTTCAGATGGATTTCTTGATCAGTATTTCCTGTTTGGGTAGGGATGGAAATAGTACAAGACCCAGACTTGTCTGAGATCATTATGTACCTCTGTTATCATTTCTGTCCCAAGCTGGGAAATGCAAAGTTAAGACAAATAAAAAAAATGCTGAAACATTAACTCATGAAGCTAGGTTTGAGTTTGATTTGTCTTTTGAACAAATGATCAGAATGATTCTTAAAACAGTTTTGTCCATTTTAATGAGGCAGAATAATTTAGTACATGCCTGCAGACTACTTTGTATTAACTATGGAGCACAGATGAAGACAATTTGACAAATTCATAACTTCAGAAAATACCTTCTCAGGTAAATGAAGTGATGTCATTTTTTCCCAAGATACTTATTGCACTTCATTTCCAGGCTCAGGACTTACACAATTCAAGTCTGATGTATACCCCTTAATTCCATGCTTTGGACCTCTCAGGACATCTCCATGAAGTTCCTATTAGTGATCTACAAAATTAACTGTTTTCAGCACCAAATAGTAAAAACAGTGATATGAGGGATTAGAAAATGGCTATGAAAGGGTTTCGTTCATACAGGGTAACCTCAAAATGAGAAAGATACGACCTCCCCCTGCTTTTCTTCCCCTTTCATAACAGTAACAGTCTAACTGGCAGTAAGTTTGCTCTTATAATGTGTAAAGCAACGCTCTTGAGCTAGACATGTCCTTTGAAGGATATTAGACAAAGTCTTGAACAGGAAAGGGCTCTCACACAGGTTCTTGAAAGAAAAAGCAAACCTTGGTAAAAGAACAATTATTGACTGGATATAGCATGAAGTAAGAATTCTACAGTTGAGTGTCATGTGGCTATAGTACAGAGACCTGTGGACTATTACAAAAAATAGAAAGGCTGCCAAATCTGGATCTAAGAAGAAGCCAGCTGTGAAACAAAACGGTGTCAAAGGGAAGAGGAACTGCATAATGATTTGTATACAGTAACTAAATAGATCCCTGTAAATTTATTTTGTCAAGACAGTTTTTTGACAAAAAACTATGTTGAAAAAGAAATATTTTCAAAAGTGTGTCAATTTGGACACATTTTTACTTTGAACAAATAAAGCAAAGCAATTGTAATAGAGTTTCAAGCTGGTTTCCTGTTGCAATCTCCTCAATGAGCTGAAATTCAAACAGACAGGAATCCTATACAAAGTGAAAATTTGGTCATATTTCTATGGAAGAGTATAAGACTAACACATGGAAATGCTGAGAGAAAAAATAAAGGTGGCGAAGTCATGATCTGAGATGCAACTGGCAAAGTATGTAAACAGCAATATAAAAAGTATGTCAGAACTAAGAGGAAAACCAAGAAAAGTCCCTTACAGATTACAGAAGGCACACTATTTATGGATGATGCAGAGAAGGCCAAAGTATTTAATGCTTTCTTTTATTTCAGTTTTCATAAATAAAGTCAGTTAAAGGGAACCCACGCAGATGGCAGCAAAGATTAGGAAGGAAACAAACAGCCCAGTGTAGTGAAAGAACAGATTAAGGATTATTTAAGAGATGCTAGAAGTTTTCTAGTAAGCAAGGCTGGTTGGGATACACCCTACAGTACTGAAATGTGCTTTGCAGGGCAAGGAGGTTCTGGGTTCCCAGCCCCCACTCTGCCCCAGATGGTCCAACCTGATTGAATCGGCTATTAGATAGAAGCACCCAAGAGGCCTGCTGAAGTGCCTGATCTATATATATATGCTAGGGAGCCAGGTTGAACTAATAAACTTCATCTTTTGATAATGCACTGTTTTGGGAGTGCTCCCCACCCCATGTCTGTCATTGCCCAAAATGTGTAAAATATGCTGAAAAGGCCCTTTTTCCTTGTATGGATATTCTACTGTCATCCTTAATAACTTGGAATGCTAAGAAGTGAGGACTCCAAAGCTTTCCTGTCAGTGAATATTAAGGTCCTATACTGCCATAACCCTATACTTGATGACACCAGCTTCATAATTTCAGAGTTGTGTTGAGGCTGCCCCAATTTCAATTATTGTTGGTAATGATAAATGGCAACACAGTTTCTTCTGAACTTTCTATTCCTTCTGAAGAGCCAGATTTACAAAGCCCATTACTATCTCAACTTCTGCTTGGGTGACTTGGAACACAAAAAGAATAAAAATTATATTAGCACTGAATTGGCAGTCAGCATATTCACATGACAATGGTCCCAAATACATTTGTCTGTGGGAGTGTCTACACGTCATATCATACGGCAACTGAAGAAGAGAACATCCATTTCTTTGGATTACGGAGATAGGGAAAGAAGTTTAATGAGCAAGAAGCACAGAACAGGCTGTATAAAGGGATTGCATAAAGAAGTTAAGGTAAAACGGAAAAAGGGACTGATAAAACCAGCATGAGTTCCAAGTAAGTTCTGCCTACGTTCAGTCTCCTACCCATAAAAAAAACTCACCAATTTTTTTTTTAAATAAATATATTTGAACATAGAACATCATAATGGAAGGAATCTCCAGTATTATTTAGTCTGACTCCCAGTTATTATAAACAACTATGCATTTTGGTTTCAAGGAAACTTTGAGAGCCACCTGAATTCCAAGAGAGTCACAAGTCTATCAGTTTAGTCACTTACCTGAAGGGTGCATCTACACATGCACTTAACTGCAGAGTTGACTAATAGCCTGTGCAGTAATGCATCACCATTTACATATGCACCTGTACTAAGGTGGAGTAAATTAACTCCATTGTAGGACACTACTGTCTGGGACAAGAACCATCAGTAGAATAATTTTATGCCACCTCAAAGTGTGGATAGATGGTGACCAAGCCTGGATGGGGCACAAGTATGCTACAGTGTGGGGGCTGTCTGCTGGCTAGCCCCACATTGCAGTACCCTCATGCCCCAGCCACCCTCAATGCTGCTTAATGGCATCATGAGGACCCCTGGGGTTCCCTGTCAGCCCAGGGTTGCTCTGCCTTGGCTCACACTGGTGCAGTAATGGGCAAATATGAAGATGCTGTGGCCAGGAAGCAGCTGCCTCTAGTGTGAACTGCACCAGAGTTTATTGCTCCAAGTTAATTGCTTATGTAGATGCACCCAAGATGTGGTACATCCAAATTCAAGTGCCAATTCTGTCTGTTACCTTAAATACCATCCCAGCCATTGACTCGCAGGTAGAGGTCTGTCTACTTATCTCTTTATCAAACAGCAAAGCATTTCTAATGTTCTTGGATTTATGCCAATGCAGAATAAAAACAATTTTCAAAACGTTTCAAGAAAGGGTATTCTTATTCTTTCCAACCAGCCATACTAGCCAGAACCTTGATTTTGCTTTCTGTATTACCTTTTTATCATTTTGCTTTCTCAATTACCTTTCTTACATGCACCAGGAATACTCCTGAACCTCCACTCCTTTCAGCTCCCCACACTCTGACATAACTCCTGGCAAAGATATTTACAACTGAAAAAAAAACAGAAGAAAAAAATTAAACAAAACAAAACACATACAATGCCACATCTCATCACCCAAATGACATTACCAGAAACATTTCAGGCAATCGCTTTCCAGAATGACAAAAACTGTTACAAATGACTCCCAATTACCCATCAATTAAACAGCCAAAATACATACACTAGCCATCTACTTCAACATACCACCAGCACAATCATCTGGAGGCATCGAATTTCCCTTTTTATATCACTTGATACAGTCCAAGTTAAAAGCCTCAGAGGTTCTGTGACATGAAGGGAATTACACACATGCTGATGTAGGGAGAGCAGCAATGCTTAGGGTGGGGACAGACATGGGCTCCCCAGCAGTTTCAGAAGCATCCTTCAGATCCAGATTCTCTGGTGCTGCTGCCTCAACAGCACTCAAGGAATGAACACACATGTACTTTCGGAATTACTTCTAAATTTATAATCTGTTCTGTTCTGATATTTACTACTCCTGGGAGGAGAAAGTGCTTTGTTCACAGTTTAAAAAAAAAAAATGAACAAAATCGGTCTTCTTCACTTTGCAGTCCTCTAGAACAAATACAAAATAACAATGCATGAAACGACAACCTTTTATATGAGAAAGCACAGCAGTGTCTTGGAATCATGCAATACTGTATTGAACTGCCTTTCAAATTCTAAAATTATCCTTCTCACCATTTTATTTATATTAACCATGACTGCTGCTGCCTTCATTCAAAAAAAAAAATGCACCATTAAACTCCTATCCTCATTTACAGAAAACCAACGCCTCCTTGGAACATAAATTCACTCAGAAAAGACAAAAGTAATTATAAATCCTTTATAACATTCCTCCCATAATAATAAAACCTACTATAGCACTGCAAAGAACATATGCATAAATTAGCTGAGTTTTCAAAACAGATCTATGTAAGAAACTTGTGATTCAAATTCATTCATGAGTATTTGAAAAGTCACATAATTTATATTTATTAATCTATCCCTGCTTTGGAATTCCCACTCTGCTTTGCAATATGGCACTGTTAGCTTGTTCCAAGCATTGCCTCAGACCTTGAGTTCTCAGTCTTTCTTTCAGTACAAAATATCAACCTTAAATATTTTTTTCATTATCATCAATAGACATCACATTTTACCGTTTCACTGCTTAAAAGCATTTAAAATTAACAGGCAAAGCAGAATGCTAATTAGCAATACAGGATTCTTCCAAATCTAATATTCTTAAATTTACAGATGACTGTTTTGCTTAATATTAAAAACTCAATGAAATGACAAGCTCAATTAGCAACATCTCAAATCAAAGCACATTATTTCAGGAAGCATTAAATTTGCCCAAGAACATAATATGGGAGAAAACCCAGATCCGACAATCAGCCATCATCTCAATTAAATCGAAACAACCCTTTTCCATTTTTTAGCCCAAAGGAGGGATTTTTCCATCTTTCTTCAGGGTGCTGATCTAATTAAAGACGCAGAATGGGAACACATCTTACTAAGCTATTACCTGCAGCAATGTAATTTTAAATACGCTCTGCCAACAGACAGGCAGTGTTATTCTGTGCATGGTCTTTTCTTTTTGGTAAGAAAGATATTTCCTATAATGGATCCAAATACAAACCTGCACATGGCCAACCTAACTTAATGATTTAATCTGAAGTTGCCACTGGCAAACTTGAACATTAGTACAAACCAGGCTGCCATTCAAATTGTCTGGGTTTGTTTTACCTCTAGGACAATTTTAACTTTTTTTTTTTAACATTAATCCTTAGTGCATTACAGACTGTCACGACTGATGTATTAAATTCCCATTGATTAGAGTATTTACTGAAGTAGGAACTCAAAACTATTCTCCATTTATTTTTAATTCAGAATGGGATGACTTACCCATCTCAAGACTTGGTCTGTTTTGCTTCCCTATGTGCAGCTTGGGCCCCATTGACAGAACTGGACTCATTTACAGTTCTGAGATACTTCTGGCTCATCCATACAAACTTCTGTCAGCTTGGACCTTAGAAAGTAACAGCAAGCCCCTTAAAAGGGCACTCCTTGTGCAGCTCCTTCAACAGGATAGCTACCTAATGGTGTGAGCGCATGACCTGCTGTTTAGCATGCTGACATTTATGACCCTGATTCTTGGATGTCTACCTCTTTACAAGCACAGCACAGGGGATCCTGAATGTCTAACTAGGCAGAAAAAAAGTTAACTATTGCAATGGTAAGTCTTAGTTCTCTTTGGGTGCGTCTACACATTGCCCTGCCGTGATGTAGCCATGGCGCTACAGCGACATAGCTATCACATAGGTCTACACATGATTGCCATAGTGGCACACTCCCGCAGCAAAATTTAACCGTGCACCACGCACACAGAGCACTAACTTCCCATGCTTCGCTGTGCTTTAGTACTTTCCAAAAGGAAGTACTAAATCATGGCACTATACCAACATCACCATCAAGGTTCCCTCTAAGGTGTGTGCATGCGTAGCTGTGCACAACTAAAAGTGTGGCCACGCACAGCCCTTTCAAGGCTGTGCACCAAGAGAGGCTAGGGCAGGAGCCTGAAGTGGGCTCCGCTGGCTCCAGGGAAGTGCTCTGCTCCCTCACATCAGGGCTGGGGAGTGGAGCGTTTCCCTGGAGCCAGGGGAGCCCATGCCAGCCGCCTGCCCCAACCTCCTTCCCTGCCTTGCCTCACACCTCAGGGGAGAGACGCTGCCTGCCCCAGTGTGGCTCTGCCGGCTCTGGGACACTGCTCCACTCCCCCACATCACCTTGGGGAGCGAGGAAGCATGGGGCATAAGGACCAGGGAGCAAAGCAGCATCCTGGAGCCGGGGCAGGCAGCAGCTCCTCCCTGAGGTGAGGCAAGGGAGGGAAGGAGGCTGAGGCAGGCAGCTGGTGCGGGCTTCTCCGGCTCCAAGGAAGTGCTCCACTCCAGCCCTGATGCGAGGGAGCAGAGCATTTCCTTGGAGCCAGGGAGCCCACGCCAGGCTCTGACTCCAGCCCCTGGCCTCAGCCCCCAGCCACTGGCCCCCAGCTCCCGCCTCTGGCCCCCAGCCGCCAGCTCCGGCCCCAGCTCAGCCTCCAGCCCCAGCCCCTGTCCTAGCCCCTGGCTCCCAGCCCCCACCCCTGGCCTCCAGCCCCCTTCAGAAACTGTCCCACGCTGGACCAAGGCAGAGCGCTCACGGACCACTGCTCCTTAGAGGGAACATTGGCCACCATATAGCAACATATAGACACACCATTTCTGAATCTAGTCCTGATTACCAAAGAAAAATATTGCTTCCCAAATCGCATTACTCAGCATGAAAGACTCTTTCTTCATAAAGGAAAAGTCTACACAACTCTAGGGCTCTGTGGGTCCTACACTGTCCATTTTCCCTCACCAGAGGAATTTCTGCCATGACACAAAGGCTGCTGTTCAGCTCTTTATGTTTCTAGCTTTCCAAGTTATGTCATTTGTAACCCAAGTTATACCTCCAGCTCCAACCATATCACAGCAGGCCTCTGTTAAGAAGCTGCCAGACCAGCTGGGCCGCTTACCCAGTTTTGGCCGGCTGTTGAGGGCTACATCAGTATCCCCTCCCTTGACAGGTGCCCTGTACCCTGGTCACCATCTTGGGACCAATGTCCCAGGGCCAGCACTGGTGGGGCCCAGAGTGGGGCACAGGCTAGCAGGGGTCTGTGGAGCCAGGCTGAGCTGCACCAGCATGGAGAGTGGGGAGCTGGCCCAGCTTCATAGAGCCCCTGCTGGCTGGGACCCCGTGCTCCTTGGACCCTTCCCTGGGCACCACCAGCACTGGCTGCAGAGCATCAGTGCAGGCCCTGTGCTCCTGCTGGCTCCCTGCCCACTCACTCCCAGTGCCCCCCAGCCCCACGGTACAGGTGGGGGGCAGCACACAGCCCTGATTCCCTGCTCACCAGCAAGGCAGAAGCTGGTGCAGAGTGCAAGGAGAAGTAGCCTCTCTCCTGCCCCATGGCTGGCGCTCCCTGCTACAGGCAGTCACAGCCTACATAGGGCTCTCTGGAGCAGGCACAGGCAGCCCCACATGGGCTGCAAGTGGCTACAGTGTGGAGCACCAGCCATGGGGCAAGTGAGGGGCTACTTTTCCCCGTGCTCAACACCAGCTTGTAACCTGGCCCCACTGCCAGCCTGGGCCCTGTGGCAGCTCTGGACTCACCCCATCAGCAGCTGCAGCCCCCCCCCACTTGCTGCGCTGGGCAGTGTTTGCTGCTGCCTGCCTGGAGCTCGCATGCTTGGCAGTCCAGAGGTGGCAGTGGCAAACACTGCCTGGCCTAACAAGTAGGGGGGGTGAGGGGGCTGCAGCTGCTGTCACCATGCACAACCCCGACAGGCAAGCCCAGAGCCAGCATGAGACCAGGTCACAAAGTGATGCTGAGTGCAGGGGGGAAGGGAAGCGGCTCCTCCCCACCCCATGCCTGATGCCCCACACTGCAGCCACTTGCAGCCCACCTGGGGCTGCCTGTGCCTGCTCCAGACAGTTCTGTGCTGTCTGCACAGCATGCGGCACTGGCCACAGGGTGGGTGAGAGGCCGTTTTTCCCCACCCCCCAC
Organism: Caiman crocodilus; assembly: GCA_030014935.1. NCBI lineage: Eukaryota > Metazoa > Chordata > Crocodylia > Alligatoridae > Caiman > Caiman crocodilus. The sequence goes on along the minus strand of JAGPOW010001296.1, from coordinate 74,222,613 downwards.
ACTCCTTCCCTGCCCTTCTCTCTCCCCCCTCCCCTTACCTGTGGTTTTGGCAGGGGGCAGCTACATGCTCCCAGGCCAGAAGCCCCAGCTGGCGCTTCCAGCTGGAGGGAGCGGGGCCAGGTGGGCCCTGCTGGGCTTCCTCTGGGTCCTACTGCCCTTGGTTTTGACAGGAACCAAGGGCAGATGAACATTAATTTTCTACATTTTTTAGGAGCCCACCCCTGGGTTACATACTTACAAGAGAGGTAAGACTGGTTTAGAAAGGCAAAAGTAAGTCCTAATAGCATTTTTTTAGCATAGATTGTTCATACCATTTTATTTAAACAAAATGTGAATGCACACACAGGGATAATATTTTTCTCTCCTCAGACAAACAGGTCTATCAGTCGATATTCTCTTTTTAAGGCAGTGATCCTGCTCTAGTCATACCAGTTAAAAGCCAAGAAGAATTATAGGTCTCTGATTCTGTATTATAATGTGTTAATTCCCATACTTTTCCCCAATATGGAGTACCATTATTCAGCAGTTCCTGATGCAGGATTTCAGCCATAGAAATGAAATTCCCAACCCATAAAGAACAGTATTCTAATGGTGCTGAACAATGCAGATTTCATTTTAACCACTCCTACTTTCTTTTTCTACCACAGTAGGTATAGTCAAGACATCAAAGTTACAGCTGGCCACAGACATGTTGACATCATTTTTTTACCATGTAAGAGCATTTTCAGGGACAAGGAATCAGTTGCCTCTTGCAAAGATGTAAGATCCCACCTGTAAAGAATCAAAGGCATGCCTAATGAGAAACAACTGCACCTAAGCTGTAAATTAACTAATCTATATGACTGTTTCTTAATATTTTTAATTTCCATAACTAGTACTTTTGGTGCAGAAGTCATAGAATTATACAATATGTTCACTTTTCACTCTAGGATTTTCCTGCCTAGGTCACTGCTTTTCTACATAGTACCTACATCAAACATTCACAAACTTCTTCCATGCAAGTCATGCTTTAGCATTTGCTGCCCAGAAGGAAAAAAAACTGCGGCTTTGTGATCAGATTTTGGGAGGCATCACCAAACATTAAAGTCCACAGATTGTTATTATGCTATAAAAACAAATAAAATAGGATATAAAAATAAAAAATCCAGCACTCATTTCATGATCCATATCATGCTAGACTGTTTATACTAAAAATGCATAAATGCTTTATCAAATTAATCTATTTGATTGTATCATTATACTACTTCCTGGCTGTTTTAGAATGATTACAACATAAAAAAATTATGTCAGTGTTTTTGTTAATAGTAAAAATCCTTCTTTCCTTATACCCTATGTAATTCTTCAGGCTTCCTGCTAGAAATAGTAAAAGGAAACTTTTATTAATTTTTTGAGAGAAAGAAACAAAACCAATTAGTTGTGATAAACAGTAAACCTGAAAGGGCAACTTCTAAATATTACCTTCAGTTTTTCAGCTGAAGTAGAGGCATGTTTTCCTCAGTTGCTATTTGTGATTTGAGACTTTGGATACAACATAAGAATTTTTTTAGATCAGTCTAGCCAAGGTTAGGTCAGCTTAAAATGTCCAGGTGTGCATACATTCACAGGGCTTAAGTTGCCCTAAAATTGGTGTGCCCAGTCTAATATTATCTTACCTTAGAGGTGGGCTAACTTTAGATTGCCATAGGGTTAACCCAGCCCAATGAGCACCCGTACATATTCTCAGCACAGCCCTGGGGCTGGGAAAGCCCAGCCACTCACGATAGATCTGGGACTGGGTTACCCTCTCCCTACCCTCATCCTGAAAATACTATTTTATAGCCTTCTAACTAAGCCCCTCAACTCCAGCAATTTTATCTATTTACTAACACAAGCAGTTTGTCCAGTAGGCCAAGGGGTTGTAGTCCAGTGGCTCCACATCCTCAGCGAGCTAGGTAGCCACCAAAGCCTCGGCACTACCTGCCTGACGCTAGGGTCTGGTGCGTTTGGACCCCAGAATTGAAGCCATGCCCATGATCCACCTTGGCAGTGGCTGATGTGGAGGAGACTGGCTGGTGCTGGTAATGCGGGCACAGGAAAGTGGATCCCCTTGTTCCACATCCCCTCACCTCGGCATTTCGGCCTCCCTGACTTTGTTCACCAGTACCTGCATCCAGTGATCAAGGTTTGGGGGCTGCCAGTGCACAGGCTCCCCTTCATCCTCGGATCACACATGTCCACCATCATGTGAACCATACTGGACCACAAGGGATGCCCTCCTTCAGCCGCCTCACCAGCGCCTAACACATCTGGTGACAGCGGCCTGCCTCAGCCAGGAACAACAATCCCCTGAAACTTCTTCATTTGGTTCTCCAGTTCCTTCACTACAAGGATCACCTGGCTGAGGAAGGCATTGCCAGCGCTAAGGGTCTCAGTGGCCTCAAGGAAGAGCTTGAGGACCACCAACATCTGGGAGATGGTACCCCACTCAGCTCTGTTCAGAGGGGCGATGATCCCAATCTCCCCAAACAAGACTATTTCATGGATGGCCTTCTGTTGCTCCATCAACCTTTTGAGCATCAGGTATGTGGAGTTCCACCAAGTCTCTACATCCTGCATGATTTTGTGCTGCAGGTACTGGTGGTGTCATTATCACTGGCAGCCCTGTTCCCCTCCAAGGCATCCCACACTATTAGATGCAGCCTGTGTGCCACACAGCGGATGCCAACAACATTGGCATCATGGACTGCCTTCACCATATTGGCCCCATTGTCAGTGACCATGAACCCGCAAGTGAGCTCGGCCTGCCCAACGAGCCACCCCATACCATGCAGTTCATGGCCCTCATGATCTCTCTTGCTGAGTGGGACTCATCCAGCACCTCAGCCTGCAGCAGAGCCCACTGATGGCCTGACTGAAGGCACCCTGTGAGGGAGATGTAGGCGTGATCGCCACCCTGGCTGCTCCAGATGTCAGAGGTGAAGTACAAGGTTACCTACAGCCCTGCCTTGCGCAGCTCCTTCCTCAAGTACTCCCTGCACACCTCATACAGGGAGGGTACCACCGCCCTGCTAAAGGTGGTGGGCGTGGTCACTTTGTAAAATGGGGCCAGAAGTGCTATGGACTGCCTGAAACCTGGCCACTCAACTAGGGAGAAGGGCTGGCTATCCAGAGCAAGCATCTCTCCACTGCTCTGGGTGATTATGCTTGCCTTGGGAGCCCCTCTTTCTGTCCACCTTTCCCCCACTAGTCCAGGGTGCCCTGCCTCTGCTTTGGGGGTGAGGGGGCTTTGGAGTGAGTGGGGGACTTCCCTTTCGGCACACTCACACTAGTACCAGGCTGAGCAGCAGGAAGAAGGGCAAGGGGGTGCTGCCTCCTCAGATGCAGCAGCATGACCATGGTGGAGAATTGTCTCACACCCTTGCCACAGCTCACGTGCCTTCGGCAGTGCTAGCAGATGGCAAACATGGGATCATCTGCCAGCTCAAAATGATGCCACACTGTACTACCCCTCCCCCCCAGCTTCTGGGTTGAGGTTGAGGATCCTGCCTTATCCTACTCCTCAGAAGGCTGAGACTCAACAGCAGGAGAAGCTATCTCAGCTAAGCCACTTGCCTCCACAACCACAGCCTCCTCCAAGATGCTGCTTTCCGGAGGAGACCTGGGTCTAGGGGAAACCTGAGTAGTGTGGAGCACAAAGTATGAGTCCCCCTCAGTCCCCAGAATTGCTTGAGCCAGCACACCCAGCATCCCTGGTTCTAGCTCCAGCTCCTCCTCTGGCAAAGGGAGGCTCACACTAAGAGCTGAATTTGGGGTGGGGAAGGTAGAGATTCCACTGCTGGTGCCCACTTCTGGACTAAGCAAAGGTGGTGCAGGTACAGGGACATCAGATGCAGACACTGCTCCCACCACCTGGCTTCCATTGGCAGCACTGATGTCATGGCTGCTCGGGAATAGAATACATCTGTGTTTGGGGGATGCAGCTCTAGCTCTCCCCCTACCCCCTCTCCCTCCTCTGCCAAAAGACCTGGCACCTGCCTTTCCAGCATGCATCATATTGATCTTTCCTTTGCTGCAAAAGGTCTGTGTGCGTGCATCCTTTTGTATTGTGCGTTTTATTCCCCCCGTTGTGTGTGCGCACTGGCCTCTTCTTTGAATGTTTATTCAGTGTTAAGGGTTATGTAAAAATTGTGTGCTGTCTGTCTGTGTTCTCCTGCTGTGATTTTTTTCTATATTGTGGGTCTCTGTGTATGTGTGTGTGTGTACAAGCAATCACACTGGCCGGGAAAACACACCTTTCTTTTTGCAAAGTTTCCAACAAAAAAAAAAAGAGCAAATATAAATTCAAAGAAATAAATTGAATTGTAATACTAATAATAATTGAATAGAGTAGTGTGACCCCTATGGACCCCTGGGTCGTGGGTAGTTCCCGAGACGTTCCTTTACCCCTTTTTCTCGCCCGCCACGACTTTGATGTTTCGCAATATCAAGGGGAGGATGGTCAGTG
>JAGPOW010001296.1:74182916-74213273 GCA_030014935.1 Caiman crocodilus | reverse complement strand
CCCTCGTCCTCCTTGCAGCCTGACCCAAATTGCTTCCACCTGGTCCTCAGTCGCCCCCAAGTTGACGCTTGATGCAGAGAAATGCTCTTTGACATAGAGTGCAATCCCTCCGCCTCTTTTCCTCATCCTGTCCTTCCTGAAAAGGGCATAGCCATCAATGCCTATGGCCCAGTCATGGGTCAGGTCCCACCAGGTTTCCGTGAGCCTAACCAAATCTGGGTCTTCCACAGTCCCCAGGATAGCCAGCTCCTTCTGCTAACCTCCCATGCTGCGAGCATTTGTATAGAGGCATTTGAGGCAACCCACTGCCACCTCCCCCGCTCCACGTGTTTCCCCCAAGCTACAACCACCTACGCTTGCCCGACTTACCTGGCTCAGTGGCAGAGCGTCCTCTCCTCTCCTGGCAGGCCCGTCCCCCGGCGAAACTAGTTTAAAGCCCACCACACGAGATCAGCCAACATAGAAGAAAGGAAACGCTTACCTTTGGGCGATAGATGGGCCATCCTCCGCCAGCATGCTCCACATAGAAAAATATGGGCTGTGATCAAAGAATCCAAAGCCCACATCATAACACCAACTCCGAAGGCGCTGGTTTACGGCTGCGATACATGTCTCATGTCACCTTCCCCGTTGACTCACCGGTAGAATGGAAGAAAAAGAAAACACCACCTGTGCTCCAATCACCTTGAGCTGACTTCCAAGAGCCTTGAAGTCTTCAATGATATCCACCGGCTGGCCTCTCGAAGCATCGTTGGTCCTCACGTGGATTACCACTAACGGATGGTAATCTGTGGGCCTCACAATCTTCCGGACGCACTCCGTGATGTCCCAAACTCGCATTCCAGGGAGGTAGCAGACCTCTCGGCCCAAGGGATCAGGACGGCAGATGGGACCTTCCATGCCCCTCAGGATGGAGTCCCCGATGACCAGGACTCGACGCTTGTTCCTCCTTTGGGACCGCTTCTTCTCCGCTCGCGATGATGGTGCACGATCAGCACCTCAAGGGGGGTGCTCCTCAGCAGTCTCTTCCAGGGTAGCCAGGGCCACATACCTGTTCCCAAGTGGTACCTCAGGTACAGGCTCTGCAGCAGGGTGGGCTGCCCTGGGTCCAAGGGGAACTTGCTGCCACCGACGAGTCGCTCTTCTGGGTCTGTGGGGCTCCTCAGTAGGTTTCTGGCCCTGCAGAGAACAAAAGTACATGTCAATTTCATGCTCTGCCACCCAGAGCCCCTGTAGCCTGCTCACCTCTGCCTGGAGCTCCCGCAGCCGCTCCTCCAGGGCCTGAAGACGGCCACAAGATGGGCAGCCAGGGGACGCTCCAGACATCTCCCCCACCCCTGGGGGCCCCGTCCAGCCACCACCCCCAGCCAAGGTGGGGGAGGCGGACAGAGGGCCCCCCAGGGGCTGGGGCTGGGTGGCAGCCTCAGAGGCACGCTGGGGGGGCAGCACCTGGGAAGAGGGAGGGGGAGGGGCCAGGCCCCTGGCAGTGGCACTATGCGTACTCACCATGTTCCTAGAAAAGGTGGTCTTCCCGCTGTCAAGTCCCTCTTCACTTCCTCCTTGCTCTCCTCCCGTGCGAATGCTGGCGCGCCCTTACAGAACCCACCTGTTTGCACGCTCTGTTCGTGCGTGGCTTGGGAACACGGCTCCCTGCCGGCTCAGCTATAAGCAATCTAGGACGCTCCCCTCCGGATCAGCTTCAGCTGCTGGCAGAACCCTGCTCACCGCTTCTCCGCCGCTGCTGCTGCTGCTCCTCCTGTGCTGCAAGGGCTCACGTGTGGCCGAGACCACACCTGAACCCTATCAGGGGTCTTTTTGTCTCCCTGCTCTGCTCCTAACTGCTGAGCAGCGAGTCAGACCCCGCTTGTTAGTTTCAGTTAGCTTTGAAATCCCGCAGTTCTTCAGCTGCCAATCAGGAGTCCCGGTTCCCCGGAAGTGCCTGCTGGCAACCTGGGCTCTGAAGCTCCCGGGTTGGGGTACAGGCCTCTAGCCCAGCAACCCGCCTTGACAAGCAGGTATCTCTCCCCGGAGCTTCCTCCGGGGATACTCCTAGCCCCCTCCTGCCCCCTTGCCGGCTCCCTGTTTGCGTGCTCTGTTCGTGTGCGGCTCGCTGCCGGCTCAGCTACAAGCGATCCGGGAGGCTCCCCTCCGGATCAGCTTCAGCTGCCAGCACAACCCCACTCACTGCTTCTCTGCTGCTGCTGCTGCTCCGCGGCTGCTGCTCCTCCTGCGCTGCAAGGGCTCATGTGTGGCCGAGACCACACCTGAACCCTATCAAGGGTCTTTTTAAATTATTGCAAGTTAATTTGTAAATTCCATCTTTATATTTAAAAACAATTGCTTCTAACCATGTTCACAGAGGAGACCAGAAAACCAGGAACTGCCCTCCCACTGTGAATGTGGGAAACTCTCCTCTCACTGATCTTATTACTTTCCTTACCCCACCCCCGCTTCCCCAGTGTCATGGTTTTTTAGTCAATTTCATTATTTTGGGAGGCTTGATCCATACTTTTTGAATAACTGAGGTGGGCTATATTGGGCAGGCCAAATGGAAACAAGCAAAACAATTTTGGGGTGCCAGCACTAGCACAGAATTTATACTTCTTGTTTTTGCCATGCACTTTATCAGCTGCTGCTACATACGGTCCCTGAAAATGTCATCCAGAAGGCGGCCACAGAGAACAACAGTCTCTTCTTGCTGCTGAAGCTACAACTGAGAGTACCTTGTATTTCTATTTGCTGTACCTCAGTACCAGCTGATCATAAACAAGCTTGAGTCTTTGAATAAAGAGTTAGTAAAGGGGGCAAGGCGGAGGGAGATTTAGCAATCAAAACGCAGTAGAATAACTTGGGGTGGGTGACTGGGGCTAGGGACCGACATTCAAAAAGCCTGAACCTGAATTGATTCAATCTTTGCAGGTTAGTCCAACCTGGCTAGGCTGAATCAGTTTGTAACTAAAAAGACATGCCAGAAATACAGGCACATGCCTGTATTTCTCAGGCTAGAAGCCAGGAGTACTAAAGCAGCCCTCCCTTCCCTTCTACAGTACTAAGCTGAGGTGGGGCATTGCCAGGCCCTGGCAGGTTGTTCCAATTAGGGAGGGGTTCCCCTCCACAACCAGCCCAGCAGGGAATTGATAATAGTGTTTATTACCCCCCTAACTTAGTGTTTATCACCCCATTAAGAAAACAACAGAGGGACATTACCAGGTACCTGTTGATTCTGCCTTTGTCCTATCTGCCACAGCACAGACTGTAGCCAGCATGTGGTATGCTAGCTAATGCTGAGAGGTGTCTGTGTGAGGCAGAGGGGACAGGGCAATCCCTGCTTAGCAGGGTGTGGGGAGGAAAGAGTGGGGGAGCAGGGAGAAGCCAGGCAGATGACTCCCGTCTCTGCTGAGCTCCAGTCAGGGAGCAGAGGGGAGAGGCCAGCTCTGCTGTGGAGCAAAGAGCCCTGCCCAACCCAGAGCACATGCCAGGATGCTGGGGGAGCCTGTTTTAACTTAAACCAGCAAGGGGTCTGGGACAGACATTGCATATAGTTTGAACCAAATCAGTTAAGTCTGATATTATATTCAACCAGATTTATCTCAAGCCAGTTTCAAACTGGTTTGTGTGCCCTGAACATCTCTTCTTTTACAGGTTTAAACCAGTTTCCGATCACATAAACCAGTTTGTATGTAATGTCTCTGTCCCTTGCCCAAGGCACCAGCTTCAGGCAACAAGTTCAGAGGAGTGCCAGAATCACCCCACTATCTTTGCAGTCTTCCCCACAATAGAAAATGCAGCCCCATGGCATTGGTCTTGTAGCAGCAACCAGATGAATAGACACCACGCTGCTGTTGTAAGGGCATAAGGGCAACAGCTAGGGGGGGCAGACCACACTATAATTGTGGCAGCAGCAGATGGAGGCTGGTTTTGAGTCCCCAGATTAGGCAAGACTCCTGTGCCCCCCACCCTGCTCTCACAACACCCACCTCTCAATGGCACCTCTTTCACCACCATTCCCTTCCATCCCTGCTCCCCCACAGGGTTTGCCCATGGCACAAACCTTGCTCACTCCTGACAAGGCCTCTACTGTGAGCAGTGCTACTGAGTAAAGCTGTGTTATATTCCTGCACCATATTTGCTGTTCCTACAATCACAAAGGCAATTTTTGCATTTGCTTTTGCTCATCATGAAACTTAACAATCACTGAAGAAGCTGTAGAAAAGTTTACCAGAGGGCATAAAACAGTATTTTTATAGATTTTTACTAGAGAAGTTTGCAGTGAGCAACTGGAGCTCAGGACTAGGCACTATGCAATCAATCATCTTGCTGGTCTAGTGAGTTTGCAATCTAAGACACAAGTTGCTTTAACGAATCATGGATGATGACACAGAATAGCACATGATAGGATTAATCATTGGCACAAACTACTATGATAGCTCTGTACATCACTACATGCTTTTTGACAAAATTAAAAGATGTTTCCAAAATAGTTAACACAATAGCTTTCCATGGCACTTCTATTCTACTATTTTATAGAGTTCTGTATAAATGTGGATAAAACTTTTATCTGGTGTCAATCAACACTAGCTGTAATATAACAGATTGCTAATAGCCTGACACATCTATATATTTTTCTGTTATTCACTCAATATTATTTTATTTTTTCTTCCAATGTGCAAGTTTGGAAGCTTTGTTTCTTGGGGTTTTTTTTAAAGAAACAGATTTATGGTTGCTTTGTCTGTACACTTCAGTTTCAAAGTAAAAATTGTTGGGACTTAACATAATGATGTTCTTCAATAATGAGAAGCACTTACTATAATAGATAGCTATGAAGCATAACAAAGTGGTTTAAAGTGCTTTCTGAAATACTAGAGACTAAAAAAAATGGTTGTAATTAGTTCAGCAACTTCATTGCTATAAGAACATTACACGTTAACCTAACATTATTATTTTGGTTACAAATCAAGATTGTTAAGAATGTTGAAGGGGTAAGAAAGAAGGTTGAAAAGAAGACCTGCCTTCACAGGTCATTTTAAAAGAAAATTTGAACAATAATTCAGAAAACATACATATGGAAAACAGTGAGGATTCATACATCTTAAGCATTCAGCAGCAATGTGGAGCTTCATGAACCATCTGTGACAGAATGTGTCCAAGTATAGCATGAGTTTAAAGTGTGGTTTAAGTTGGCCAATCACTATGTTTTTGCATTGAGAAATATGGTGATCTAATCTAAATATCTTTCATATTTCTTCTAGTCAATATTCTTCAGGAATTTTATTTTATAAACATTATGAATGTGCAAATAGCAGTAAGGAAAATAAATATTAACTTCCAACCCACTCAAATTTAGCCCAGAGTCTGCTGTTCTCTATATTCTCAAGCCTGCACATATGTCAAGAAGTTTGTAAATACTTCTGTGGTTTGACTGTGGTTCTGTACATGGACATCAGGAGCCCTTTTTTTCCTCTCTACCATTTCATCCCAAGAAAACATTTTCCAGAGAAGAGCTGGCAGGAGACATTGGCAAGAGGCTGTGAAATCGGAGGATTTTTTTAGCTTGACCCAAAACAAAGATTTCTTCCTATGGCAAGCTCTATAGATTAAGGAAATACCTCCCTGCCATATTATAACATAAGGTCTAACTCCCTGCAAATTACATAACTGAATCACGCAGGAATTAGGCAGTCTCCTTTAAATAGCCATGCTTTCTATGCTCTGTGTTTAGAAACCTTCTTCAATCTTTAGTTGCATTTTCCTTTCATCTAGAATGTTTCTTGGTTTCATGTTTTAAGCTTTTAATCTTGCCCTGAAAAAACATCAGCTCCAAGGTTATGCTAATTTAGGTGCATAGCACTAGGAAGGGCATTGCAAGTTATTCCAGCAATGCTGCACTTGTGCCCCGCAGTTGCAGACACCTATTTAATCAATATTTGTCCACATCACAGCAAAGCACCCCCAAAAATTAAAACTGCCACAATGTCACAGGAAATGAGGAGAGACAGAGGTACCACCAACCAATGTATTGTACCATTGCAATGGCAGGACTTTAGGCAAAATATTTTTACATGTAATGCATAGAATGCTAAAACAGAGGCACCCTCTCCCAAATCCTTACCAAACTGATCCTAAATCAGGCAGGCAGTTTGAGCTTAAAACATGTGAGCAAGAGCCACCAGCCAGATACCTATAAGGTGACTGAATGAGCAGCAGCACACCCAAGGCAATTTCTGCCCCCGCCCTCTTAGCTCTGGCCAATACCTAGTTTCAGTGAAAGGCAAAAAGATCCATCCAAGAGAAAAAACAATTCTTTTTAGACCATGCAGGCAACAAGCAGAAGCTATGAAGCATGGGATTACCTGCTTTCTTCCACATATACTGGTAACTTACACAATGATCTAGGGTTTGTTTTTGTTTTTTTCCAAACCCTGCTTGGGGATACCAGCAATCAAAGCCATATGACATGCTCTTATTACTACTCCAGAAACACCTCTCTTTCTTTCTATCCTTTCCATAAATGTTGCTCCATACTGAAGCAATAGAAGTTCCTCATCCACATTGCTTTGTTCTGAAGGCCCTTCCAGAACTTTGCTCCTCCAATAGTCAGAAACCATATAATTTCCAGTCCACATTTTTTCATAATTAATTGTACTTATTGGTTCCTATATCTTGTCATTTAACATTAATAAGTCCTCTCCTCCCCTAAGATTTAACCCCCAACATATGTATAAAGCATAATCCTATTCCCTTTCAACCCTTGTGTTGTTAAGTTAAACAACCCCAATGTTTTTAACCTATTATCATAAGTTTTCCATTCCCTTAATCATCCTAACATCAGTCTCTGCCCCTCTTCCTATTTAAATTAATCCTTCTCTAAGTAGGAACTTAGGATCGTTCTCTAAGTAGGAAGGTAGGATCCTTCTCTAACCAGAACTGCACAGAATCCTAAATAAGGTCTAACCAATTCCTTGTACAATGTTAATAATTAAGGGAATATCAGAATATTTCCAATTTGCAGAAAATCTGAATGAGGCACTAAGTGATGAGTTGGTGTGTTCTATGTAGAGATAAATCAATCTAAAACCACTTAGTGATGGAGGCTGTTGACCCTAAGAATTTACACCAGAAATGACCATGTAAAAGCAGCTAATAAAGATACTGGTGAGTTGCAAGAGTTTCATGTTGTCTGTGCAAGAAATTAAATAGGGGCAAAAAAGAAAGCACAACATGGGTTGAACACAGAATCTCCGTAAGGGAAAGGTGGTCTTTTGAAAAGAAGAGTTTTCGTATGGGACTCAAGAAAGCTCACTGCAACCCCAGAAAAACACTAGGCAAACTTAGCTTTTTCAGAAGCAATGAGCCAGGGCAAATAGCAGGAGAACAAACCTCCCACATGGTTCATCAGCCACTTTTCTATACAGCTGGAACCAGTGCAGGGGTATGATGTCATCAGGAGATGCCACTTGGCTGTATTAAAAGATGGCAGCAGGGAAAAGGCAGGAGAACCACAGCAGAGAGGAGGCCAGGTCCTGAGGGGAAAGCCCAGGAGATCATAGTAGTACCCAGCACTGGGCCCAGGGATCATGCTGAGAGACGATCGGCACCTTTCAACACAGGACAAATGAGTAGGGAGGAGGTCTCAGGCCCTCCCTGAAGTCTGAGTTGTTCATTGTTCTTTTTGTTCCTTTTCAGGCCTCACAGGCTGCAGAAAACGCCAGGAGATTAACATTGGTGGCTAAGCACCCAGGGGCCTGTCAGGGACTCCCAGCATCACAGGGTCAACCCTGTACCCAAGAAGCCCTGTTGAGGCAGGATATTTGACTGACACCAGGTCCATGGCAGACAAGCCACAGACCATGGCCAATAGGAAAAAGGCAGCCAAGCAAGTCCTCACAGTTCCAGACCTCTAGTGTGAGATCGGGGACACTGGGGCTGCAGCACACAAGAAAGAGTCTGACTGACCAACATTCGACCGTCCCAACAGGCTGACACATGGCAGGGGTGTAGGGAAGGTGGAGCCCCTGGAACATCCACTGCTCCCAGCATGTCCTCCCTTCCCTAAGGGGAACCCCACCACTGAACTCAACATAAAAGGCATGGCAGGTGAGTGTCAGGGTTTTCCCTGGGGAGGAGACAAGCAAACACCTAGGCAGCTGGAGCAGACTCTGTGGCAAGCTCAGGGCTCCTGCTCAAGGGCCTCCTGGGAGAGGCTCCATGAAGCCCAGTGTGTTCAGAGGATTTCAGAATCATACACTTACAGATGTCAGCAGGAAAGGCACTGAGACTATGCCATTCATGTAACTGTTTAACTTAGATGGTAGTAAAGAAAGTGTTATTTGGATTTCTTTACAAATGGAAAAGTTAGACACAATTGAGTATCCTCCAGGGTCTGCTGCTTGTAATTTTAGAGCAATATTATTGGAGATGACTTTGAGAGGTACATGGTGAGGAAATAATCATTAACTCCTGAAACATATACTGTATACGAAGAATCCTTACATCCTTGAGTGTTACTATAGTAAAAATAACATAACTGTAAACAGCATATGATAAACCTCTATGTTGAGATGTGAGTAGGTCGTGCATATTTTGTAATAAATGCTTGATGGACGTTCAGCTGTGCTGGCAAGACACATGCCTGAAGGGTTCAAAGAACTATGAACTCATATCCAAAACAAAGTGAAATGGTATGAAAATTGTGCTAGATAACAGGTATCCAGGTTGAAGCCAAATTGGTCTAGAGGAAAAAGCAATCAGCACTCATAGCAGAGATGATATCTTTTATTGGACCACCAAGATTTTTGCAAAAACTTGCAACAAAAAAAAAGGAATTTTTGTTGCAAAAATCTTGGTGGTCCAATAAAAGATACCATCTCTGCTATGAGTCCTGATTGTTTTTTCCTCTAGACCAATATGGCTACAACCTAGATACCTGACACATGGAAGATATTGAATTTCAGCTGATTTTTTCAAATGAAATCTTCATATTTTCTCAAGCAGGAAGCACCTGTGACCACCTGAAACCTGAGATCCTGCTCCTGCCTTTGTTTCAAGGTAATTTGCATCACCACAGCTCCTCAAAGCACATGAGAAGCTCCATACCAGCTATGAACCGACTGCCCAGAGGAGTTTTCCCATCTATTGACCCTCTGTGAAATCCTATGAAATGTGAACTTTCATTTCCACCCAGAAGAACTTTTACAATCTTTTCTCCAATGCCTGATGAAGGGTGTTCGTGCCTGAAAGCTTGCAATTAAAGAATTTTTTTGCAAAAATCTTGTTGTTTGAATAAAGTATATCATCTCTGCTATGAGTCCTGATTGCTAGATAACAGTATTTTTAATAGAGCCACATTCAGACATTCAAACATTTGTTTTGGAATACTGCTTATAGTGGACGTATTGTATAATCTCCAGTGGCTTTGCAAAGAGGTGGGGTTTTTAAAATGTTCACAATCCAGTAAATGTTTTGTCTGCAGGCTTAATATAACCTATTAGGTACCTCAGCAGGGGATAGATGTTAGCTTCCATTACATTCAGGAAAGCCTTCATTTCTCATCAGTTAAACATTAGCTATTAATCACTTTTCCAGTCTCATGATAAAGGTGGTTGGCATCCTTTACTGAGCTGCTGAAGTCTATTTTCCTAATCTGGTATTTTTTTTAACCCCCACTTTTTTTCTTCTAACAAGCAGGTAGCCCACCCCTTTATGACTGTCAGCAGCTGTTTCTTTTTGTTTCACTTTTAAAAGGCCTCTGTAATCACCCTCTATTTTATGCTTTTGCTGGATTAAGATTCCATCCTCTTTGCCAATTGCATTGTTCATTTTTAGCATTGAAGTAATCACATAGGCCCCATGAGCTTCAAATAATTCTGTTTATTAAATGTAAAAAAAAAACTTAATGCTTAGTTACACAACAACTGTTCTGAAAGCGTTTGAAACAGAATATAGGTCCACTTGACTTACAACTATACAGGCTAAGAATTGCGTAGCCCAAGACTCAGTTAGCTGACTGATGTATGAGTCTCTCAGGTGGAATGGTTTTCTCTTGACAAATGGTGCAACAGCATTTTTTGTTTTGCTTTTCATCCAATTGGTTAATCCAATCTTAATTTTAAAGCAACACCTTTCCTTCTCCCACCCCACCATCAAGCATCCCCTGCCATCTTTTTAGAGGCAGAACAGCTGGAAACATTGTCACACCTCAGTGCCAGATTAAGGCATAGGCACTATGGCCCAGCCCCTGACAGGGTTTTGGAGTTGACACACATTTGAAAATCTGTGGGGAAGGGTTCAGCCCCAGGGCTCTTGCTCTCAGAGTCAAATGTTGGCATAAGAATCTCAGCTCTCATTTTAGAAACAAACAAAGCTAATTCTTCCAGTCCATATGGCTACGGAGAAATGTTTGAAAAGCACATCTCAAGTGCAATCAATGCAGGGACATCAACCTAAACCTGAAGACACCCTGAAACAACAGCCTTGAAGTTGTGAACTGCCCTGCTCCTATTAATGGGGCTGGTACTTCTAAAGACCACTCTTCTGGGGTTCTAACAAGATGCACAAGATGGGGACAACTCAGATGAGATCCTTACTGAATAGGCAGACATGGACAGTGTCAAGATGCACCAAAGGAGGTTTAGGTTGGATACTAGGAAAAGCTCTCTCACTAGAAGAGTGATGAAGCACTAGAACAGGTTACCTAGAGAGGGGTGGGATCTCCATCATTGGAGGTTTTTAAGGCCCAGCTTGACAAAACCCTGGCTGGAATCATTTAGTTGGGGATGGTCCTGCTTTGAGCAGGGGTTGGACTAGATGTCCTCCTAAGGTCTCTTCCAACCCTAATTTTCTACGATTCTACAATTCTATGACAATCCAGCACCGACTGCTGGTAAGTTTCAGCAACTCCAGGAGAATGGGTGACTGCTAGGGTCCTCAGAGCTCTGGTGCTGGTGTATGGCTCAGAGAAGTGCCCAAATATGCGGGTGGCAATTAGTTCTGATTGCCCCATCCTTGGAATATACCAGAAGAGAGAGATAGAGAGCATTGTGTTCTGCACAGAACAGAGAAGGTGAGAATTGGTAGCACACGTATGCTTGCACCATGACAATTGGGAATGGGCCAGGGGCTCATTTAGGTCCTGATGGGATAGTTAAGGTGTCCAGTGGCTGGGCCAGTTAGCATTAACCCCAAATACGAGTTAATTCATGTGCATGAGTGGAAACCTGATCCATCCACCCCCACCCCCACCCCACCCTGCTTAGCAAAGGCAGCTCATAGCCCATCCACCATCCCCCCCCAGACATCCTGTATGCACTTTGGATACTTTGGTGGGTTTCAGGGTGCCATGTCCCTCCTGGTCCAGGGATATTAGTTATTGCAGGTTTAATTATGCACATGACTACATAGGGGGTGGGTTCAACAGAGCTCCCACCCACACAACTGCTACTGAAACCCCAGAACACCTTCCTGGAGTGTAAACACAGAAACACACAATCAAAGGCTTTTTTTTTTTTTAGCACATCTGAATGTAAGCAGAGGCTTGCTGAGTGGGGTAAAGGCCTAAGGAGAAGAAAGATGTAGAACAGACCATAGCCCTATGCCACCCCACATTGCCCTCCTACCCCCAGCACTGTTGGTATGGCCAATGGCAGTCCCATAAGCTCTGCTGTGGGGAACAGGGACAGAGAGGTCCAGCACCAAGGAACATTGTCATCATTTGAGTCCTGGCACGCTAGCTGCCTCCACCGTCCAATGAATATTGTCATTCTACAAGATTTCAGGTTCCTCTCACAGCTCAGGGTCACTGTGACAGTGGGCCCAGAGCATTCGGGAAGGGCACTGTGACCAAAGACGTTAAATACTCTTTTTGTACATCATTGGATGGTGGAGGCAGCTAGTGTGCCAAGACTCAAATGATGACAATGTTCCAGAGCTTATGGGAATGCCATTGGCCATACCAACAGTGCTGGGATCAGCACATTGGGCCAGAGAAAGGAGCACTTGAAAAGGGTGCAGGGCTAATTCATGGCACATGCCAAAAAGTTGCACCCTCCACCCCACCCCCCTGTCCACTGTTATTTTAATCAGGCAAATTGAGAAATTAATTTGCCTAATTAAAATAAATAAAATAGTAAAATTATTGTGCATGCCTAGTTCATGAATCCAGATACAGTGAGTTTCAACCTGTGTTCAGAATAGCATCAATTACTATTTTGTACACTCCCTACCAGTCACTCCTAGGTGGAGCCAGATAATCATGAACCCCGGCATAGTATGACATGGCCCTCCTCAACAGACTGATCTACAAAATGTGACAGTCGTGGCTCCACTTCTATCCCAGTGTGCCCGGGGTGGTTTTATAGGTCTGCTCTCTTTCCTTTGGAGATGTAGCAGCACAGGGTGGCTGAGTGGCAGTAGGAGAGTCTTTATTCCTTTCTATAGGCCATTTCTCTATCAGGAGGTATAGTAAGGATCTCTTACTATACCTCCTGCACCCTTTTCAAGTGCTCCTTTCTCTGGCCCAATGTGCTGCTTTTCTTTCCGCTTCAGCCCTATATCCTCTGCCTGATATACTGCTATGCTGTCATCTCACAGACCTATGTTTCCTGCCTGATGCACTGCTCAGCTTTGTTTCCTTTCCTATGCTCCCTGCCTGATTTTCTGCTTCCTGTCCTATCTGTTGCTGTGCGGTGTCTCCCTTCCCTGATCTGCCTAATACAGAGGCTACCCACGCCCATTTGTGGTATCCATGCTGCAGGTTGGATACTCCTGATGTATAACTTCATTCTGAAGTTGCTACTTGCAACATTCATAAATCCAGCTGTAAAATCATCAGACCTTTTTCTTGTTACTTTTTACTGTAATCCAGAAGCCCCTCCACCCAACTCCCACAAAGACACTTAAAGATTTTTGTCTTCTAAAGAAAAAAATACACATTTTAAAAATAAATTTAGATTCCTGAGCTACATCCTTCCCAAATCCTACAATCATTGAGAATTATTGTTCAGCAAAATGTACATAAAAAATCATCTACATAAGAAGTCATCTACATTTCCATTAAAATAATCAGAATTCCTTTAAGGTTTTAAAATAATATTCATTTTTCACAAATTTTTAAATAGAAACATACACAAGTGTATAAAGTGGATTGAGTGCATATCTACTCTGCCTTTTCCCTCCTCTCTCTGTCAAACAAGACAGTGGTGTTCACAGACACAAAAATTGTCCAAGTGGATCAGTCCAATGGGCCTGTTGCTTAGATGGGTCACAGGATACTACTAAGATTTTTTCACCTGTTGTGGCTATTCTAGGCCTTCCCTGCTCTACCCCTAGTCTCCTCCAAGGAAAGACTCCAACTCATTTGTTATTCCCTGGTAGAATCAAGGAGCTGCACTAGAGAATGAGCCAGAAAATTTTGCCACCTTCTAAAGTACACTAACTCATTCATTAAGACTCCCCCTGGGAGGACTTCATATCCAGAAGCAACTCAAATGCCATCCAGTTCTAATAATAAAAATATAAGCAGAGCCATGCACAAAGTATAAGTTATATATGTGGTTAGCTCTCTTACAAAATAGTGTTTTATTGTTAATGCACACGTTCAATATATGACTATCATTTTGTTAAACAGACACTGTGAAGTGAACATCACTGGAAGGAAATACCTTTTTGTATATTCCCTTAGGCAGCACTGAAAGAAAGCAATATATATATAGCCTGCATGATTGACTACAAAAGCTCAGGCATTACATGTTACACACCATTAAGAAGAGACCCATAACTAACCTTGAAGCATCTCTCTTGATGTACTTTAAGAACATGAATGTCAGGTTAGTAATGTAATATAATCCCTTAACAATTTTCTAGTCCATTTCTGTAAACTCAGGCTTGCTTTTCTTGAAAGAAACACTCAATCCCAAATATCTTTTAAACCTCTGTATAAAAAATAACCTCGTCTCCTCTGTGTGTTTTACAATATGTCTATACCTTCCCTGCACTGTAGCAGACAGTGCAGCAATGAAGCACGGCATACCTACTAGACTGCCAAATAAAGTAATGTAATTGCCTGCAGAGCAGCACTGGGTATACATTAACAAGTACAGAGGTCATGACATGAGTCCTGCACTACTCAAAGAGCAGTAACTACATTTTTTATGGCTGTAGCATGCACACAGTGGCACTCTCCAGTGCCGAACACTTTAAACTCTTGGGAATTACTACACCAAGTAAAAATAACCATTAACACCCCCCACCCAAACCTGAAAATCTTAAAGTGCCTTAGAAATAACAACTTACTATTAGGAAGCATTTTACCCCTCTTTTGTATGAATAAGCTAAGGATTTGTTAAATAGCAAACATCTCAATGCATGTCACAACAGGTCTGGAAAGAAAACTCAAGTACCCTGACTCTTTTATCCCTTCACATCAGACCACATTTTGTCCTTTTACAGACCATTGTGCACTTACTGTTATTATTTCCCAAACTTGTGCTAAAAGTCTCAGAAAACAACTAGATGACAAGACTGCTGCTCTAAGGAATTTATCAACTAAAGTCCTGATTTTGCAAACTTGCATCTGTTTAACTCTGCATGGGTGAGTATAGCAGACCCAGGTCCCAGGGATAGACATGATGCCCCCCTTGTGACCTAGCAGTTCCTGATCCTCTGGTTTCAACACTATTTTGATTGCCCATAGGCTATAATAGGGAAGGTTGAAGCACCCTATAACTTTCTGGCCATTGGATAAAACTTGCAGAAATAGTAGCTCCTTCTGAGGGCATAACACATGCCAAGATTCAAGAAGATAAGTGCAGGGGGTTCAGAGAAACTGGACCCCAAAATTCTGAAACCAAAACTCATGTCACGCGTATGTGTTAAGCCACATCAGGGTCAAAACTGCAGGCATGCTAGTCCCTGCTGAGGCCATTAAGCCTGCCAAGTTACAAGGAGATAAGTGCAGGGGTTTGTAGGAAACTGCACCTCAAGCTGCAGACCAGCAAAACTCGTGACATGGTTGACACTGGGTGTGTTAAGGCTCAGCAGGGCGAAAGCTGCAGGTATGCTAGCCCCTGCTGAGGCCATGAAGCCTGCCAGCTGTCGAGGAGATAGGTGCAGGGGTTCTGGTGTCCTGCACCTCTGGCTGCCGACAGGCAAAACTCGTGACATGGGTGCTTGTGCAACGGTGTCTGTCTTGTGGAATGGGGGAGGAGAAACTAATGCAGGCCTGGCTGCTGGACCCTGCTGTGGCCACTAAGCCTACCAGCTGTTAAGGAGATCAGTGCAAGGGGGTTCAGGGGCCCTGCACCCCTAGCTTCTGACTGGCAGAATTCATGACGTGGGTGCTTGTGCAACTGCTGCCTCTCATCAGGCAGCAGGACTGAAGATGCCCCATCACTTGCCACCACAGACCTGAGAGTAATAATTGACCACAGTATGAACATGAGCCTTAAGTGTGATGCTCTTGCCAACAGGGCCAACAATACACTGGCATGCATCAATTGATGCATCTCCAGCAAAACCATTGCGAAGAAGCGATTCTTCTGCTCTACTTGGCTCTTCTCAGCATTCATGAGACTGCAGCTGGAGTACTGCATCCAGTTCTGGGCTCTGCACCTTATCAAGGACATGGTAAAGCTTGATAGAGTGCAGAGAATGGCTAATCATATGATCAGAGACTTGTATGGCAAGCCATACAAGGAAAGGCTGAGGAGACCCGGGACTCTTCAGCCTGAAAAAGAGAAAGCTGAGAGGGGACTTGGTAGCAGCTTACTGCTACATCAGAAGCGTACATCTAGGGCTCGATTAAAACTGTTCACCAGGGCACCCTTGGGGAAAACTAAGAATAATGTTCACAGACTAGACACCCTAGTTGTGAAGTAATTTTTCCTAATGTTGAGCCTGAAATGAGCCTGAAACGATCTTCCAGGAGTTTGTGACCATTACACGTGTTACCAAATTCTTACTTCAGTGGGCCCTCATCTCTCAGTCCAACCTCATACCTCTCATGTACTCTCTGCCCTGTTTGATGTCCATCCCTGCTTGGGCTTCTCTGTTGCTCAGGTTTTGTCTCTCCCATGCTCTGGTCTTGCCCCTCACAGCTTTGTCTTCACCCCTCAAGTCTCTGGTCTCACCCTTCTAGGGCTCTAAGTTCATCCCTCAAGTCTTTGATCTTGCCTCTCCAGGATCTGACTTCACCCTTCACAGATTATAGTCTCACCCATTTAGGGATCTGAGTCTGCCCCTCCAGGGCTCTGACATTACCTCGCAAAGTCCTTGGTTCAACCCTATAGGCCTCAGAACAACTACATGTGCATTTGTGCCACTGGGACCTCCACCTGCCCTGTCATCTCAGTCCTCTGGTATAAACTATGACAAAAGATAAGACCCCACACTATAAGGGAAACTATACATCCTCTGGCTGCATAACAGAGCTGAGCTCGTTACAAGCCTTTAGTTTCTTACTTGTAATCCTCATTTCAGGCAGATCCCAGTCAGTCACTCAGCTTCAGTCCTCTCAGGGCAGAGCAATTCCCTTCTGGGTCAGCATGCCTTCCTAGCTCCAGCTGTGAATTTATATGCTACCTAAGGCCTGCCTAGATGTTTCTATTTTGGCTGACAGCCCTTCAGAACAGCTTACAGCTGCTAGGCTAGGAACTATTGCCTTGCCTCTGTTATCCAAGCCTGGCTGTACCCCATGACACTATTGCCTAGCAGCTAGCTCTTCAATAGGTGCTCTGTAGCCTCAAGCCAACTCAGCCCTATCATATTACTGCTGAACAGCTCACTCTGCCTGTTACCTTGAGTAGTCAATGGAAGTATTCACTTGTGTACAATTAAGCACATGCACATACGTTTTTAGGACTGAGACCTTAAGGACTCCTAGAAGGTGATCTAGTGAGACAAAACCACGGATATGAACTTAGCTTTCAAAGAAAGATTCCTTAGATCATGACCAACCATTAAGCATTACATTCTGAACAGGAAATAATAAGACAGGAAGGCAGGAGAGAATTAACAATAACATGTCTATAAGAAGGAGGAAGAAGAAGAGAAGTTAGGAAACAATGACCAAGACAGGAATACAGGTATGATGTCAAGTATCTAAGGGTATCTAAGAGAAAGGACAGATTCCATGTTTTTCACCCAATGAGTCATATGTTTCCCCTGCCCATGTCTCCAGTCTGTTAAGTATTTGACATTCCCGCAATACCGGCCATATTATTCCTTCCATTTTTTCAAGATTCTTTTTTTTGTTGCCAAATTGGTTGCTCATATGTTTCTATTTAATTTGCAGTTCCAAGTGTTCTGCAAGTTTCCAGAAGCTCAGTTATTCAAATGAAATAAGGTGCTTTTCCTGGATATTTTTGGCAAGTGGTACTGCATACAAAGAAATAATATCTTGGTGTCTCTTCTGCGTGTTGCAATAGAATAATATCCCCAGTACTATGTTTTCAAGACATAACACTACAAGTCAGACTTGTCATTGTTCTCTCATTTACACTGAAAGGGTTAACCCCACAACTCCTCCTCTTGTAGCTTCTAACTTCAAGGCATCTTGTCACCTAGCAGAATCTACAACTCTGAGGAAATGCCTAGGACCTCTGTACATGAGGGGAGTTAGGCAGGAGCCACAGAAGCCAGCATACTGAGTGTGGAAATGTTAAGTTCACCAGTAGGAAATGTCAGGAATAGAGGGAGAAGCATAGGCCCACTAAACTGTCTCAAGAAGTTATGTGCATAAATAAGTCTAGAAGTCCCTGAAGCACCTCCCTCCACCTACAGTTCACATCCCTGAATGCTCCCCTGGGTGAAGCAGATAAGCAATTCTCTCTCACAAAATGGAGGAGAGGGCAGTTGCGTTGACCCTGTCTACTCAACAGCCCAGTAGTTGAAAACAGGTTGAATTTCCTACTCTGTTTAAGGAATTTAAATCCACATCTATATTCTCTGTTATAATATAAGCAGGGTTCTATCATCCCCACGCCCTTCCCTCCCCCGCTTGTTGAATCTGCTTCACTTTGTATAATATAGTTAATATTCATTGGGTCAGAGAGAGAGAGAGAGAATGTACATGACTATGTATCCAGGTGGTTAGAGCATTCATGAGGAAGGCAGAATATGAGAAGTCTAATATCCAAGGTAAAGGAAAGAACTGAACCCAAGTGTCTTACGTTGGCACAATTCCTTCTCAAAGAGACTATCATATCTGCATGAATATACTTAATGATTTTGATTTATTAGGAACATCAAAAAGACAGTTCTGAAATCCAACTTTTCATAAACTGTCTTTGACGAAGAATAAGCTTCAAGTCTTTGTATGTCAATTTTGACAGATTTTGTCATTAAACAAAATAAGGGTTTGAGATTTCCTAAGAGAGAAGGTAGTTGGATAGAGAAGAGTAAATGTAATTAAGCTATTGAATAACCCAATGATGTATAGTCTCCTGAGCCTTTCACTGTTTACAGTTGCTATTTCCAGATTTAATTTTATAGCTGATGGATGGTATTTTTTTTCTTTCTCTGAGCTCTGCTTTTAACCAAACAGAAACTTCAGTCACCTTTGTAATATTGATTCAATTCGAAGTTGGAATAAGAACAACTCTGTCCTCAGTAAAGAACATTTCCAGCACGTAGACTTGAATAACCTGAGATAGTTGAGTCATCTGACCTCAAGAATTAGATAATAGACTAATGGAGCAATAAACAACATTTTACAAATTCTACGGAAAGAAGAGGAGACCTTTTCAAAGGCACTATTTGTGGTGCAAGGCCCGATTGCAAACCTGATTCAGGAAAGCAATTAAGTCCAAATGTAGTCCTAAGTAGGTATGGCTTTCTAAATCAAGCTTGATAATACTGCCTATAATTTAGGGAGTAGAGTTCTGCCATTCTTTTGAAGGCTATTAGTAACCTTGCCCAGGAGTTTCTAGCTTCAAAATTCCATAGTGAAAGGCAACTCCCTGCTCAGTCATCTGCAGACATTGTAGGGAGAAACTTCTGCTGTGAAAGAGTTAACTTCAAACCAGAGCTGGTTGACTTTTTGGAAAAAAGACGCTGCCAATATTAATGAGAACATTGCTATTTTATTGAAGAAAACAAAACATTTTCTCAGATTGTATTCCCTCTCTTTTTTCAGAGGAAAATACTACAAATTTGTTTCACATACAGGGTACTAAGGATTATATAGGTGTTGTTTCTGATCTTGAGAAAAACAATAAAAGAACATGACAAAAAGTTTGAGCAGAGCTTTGGGAAGAGCCAGGGCTACTGAGCTAAAGCTAAACAAACAAAAATTTAACTTGTGTCTAGGAGAAATAACAACGGGCATAGTAAGATAAAGTGTTTTATCACTGTATCAACACACAAAGAGGATATTCTTCAGATAGGCATATTTGTGCCTAATCTAGCTGCCAGCACCCTGAGAGCACTGAGGTTCAAGCATGTCCACTAGACCTGAGACACAAATCTTAAGAAAGATTTGAAAAATCCATCAAGTTGATATGTATTATACATAATATAAAGGTATGTAAACCATCCAGAGGGTCTATGACAGAACACACAAAATGAAGCTATCCAAAGAATGTATTGGCATAGTCCTCTTATAACAGCATTGTCAAAATTGGAGACCAGATGGTTACCATTCTCAAAAGCCAAAAAAATAAAACATGAATATGCTCCAATAGAGACTCCAAAAGAGTCTCCAAGGAGACTACAGTCCTAGGTCATAGTGTAAAAATTTATGGGTGGCTAGTGGTAGCTGTAACAGATCATAAGCTACTTATTGCCATAACAAAAGCCACTGGCAAACAACCTCTTGAATAACCACAAAAGACAGAGGTTTGAAATTCTATATTATGTTAATTGTATTCATTTATTAGATTTATATCCTGTCCTGTCCAAAAGGCTTAAAACAGCTTGCAATTAAGAAACAACCCATACACAGCATTACCCAAACAGTACCCCAAAATCTGAGAACTCCTATGCTCCCCCACCCCAAACTACTGCTTCGCTGGGCAAATCCCCACAGAAACAACACCTTCCCCCACCCCCCAGCAATCCCACCCACACCTCCCATCACTCGCATGCAGTTACAAGAAACCTTTTCCCATACACACCCCTACTCTACACACACATTCCCACCTCACCTCCAGGAGAGATCCTCCCAAACTTTCCCAATATCCCCTGCTAGCCTGCGCCCCATCTCCTACAGAGGAGCTGCAGCTGTCACTGCCCTCTTCCACTCCACTCAACAAGCACAACACAAATACCAAAGAATCCTAACAAAAATGTAAAACAAAAAGAAAGACCTTCTGTCCCTACCTCAGTCCTTTCCAAAGGATATGTTTAAGTGTCACTCTTTGGCAGTGCCTGTCCAGGGAATCTTGTGGCTTTGTATGTCCTGCAGACTGGCTTGGCCCTTCACCCTCCTTCAGGTGGCCTGCATGGGATCTGGGCTGTGCATTTATTCATACTGCATGTTTATTGTCATGTTTGCCTGGAAAAGGAAAAGATGTGATGAACTGTACCTTTAAGAGGCTCTGACATGAGTCAGAATTCATTGTTACATTGTGCATTGGTAATACTAGGTAATACTGATAAGCTTGAATTTAAACACACACACTAAACAAAGCAGATATCAGCAGATTCCTTGTCTCTGCATAGTTATTGAACTGCACAACATATACACTGACTAATAATCCTGGATTTATTTTCCTATGACAGGCTCATTAGTAAACTATGGGAAAACAGCCTGGATAAAACTACTGTAAAGTGGTACATAACGGGTTGAATCATCATGCTCAAAGAGTCATCATCAATGACTTAATGATATGGAATATGGAGTTGAGAGCACACTTAGCAAATTTGTAGATGATACAAAGATGGGTGGAACTGGAGGCACCCTGCAGTGTAGATTTAGGATTCAGAATGACCTTGATAAACTGGAGATGATCCAAAGTTAACTGAATCAAATTCACTAATGACAAATGCAATGAACTTGGGATGGAGCAATTGTATGTATACATACAAACTAGGAAGTGGCTAGCTAGGCTGCAGTGCTACACAAAAGAACTTCGGGGTTAGAGCAGGGTTGTAGGATGCCATAATCTACAAGCCAGCAGTTGTAAAAAAAGCATGCTGGGCTGTATAAATATGACTGTCACTTGGGGTGCAGACAGACATAACACTTGAGCTGTTCCCAGAATGTCATTCAGTGGGAACCAATTAACATGTGGCCCTGGACAGAAGTGTATACCCATACACTGCTAAGGGATCTAAGTAGAACCCTTTAGGGATCGCATGGCTGCCCAAGTGCCACCAGGAGGTGGTAGAGTACCCAGACCATCATGCCTTCCAGGGGTCATGCCTAGAGTTTCCTAGGAGGGGGAGAGACCCTTGGATTAGGGGTCGGGGTTGGAATGGATGGAGTCACCAGTGTTGGGGGGCTGTGTGGCCCTCTGCTTGTAGTTCCCAGGGTGCTCTAGGCCACTCCCTCAAGAACTCACAAGTTTTTCCTGCATGCAGAATGGAACCTTCCAGGCAGGAGTGCAGTGCAGAAGATGAGGAACAAATAATAGTTCATGGGATACTATTTCACTTAACATTGAGCATGATATTGACAGCCATCCTGTTCTATGATGTGCCCATTGTGCAATGGCTCTGTCCTCCCCCACCACCCAGCAACTGACAGGTGTTTACCGATACAGGTATAACCACCTATCCATGAACCACAAGCAGGGGGCCACAACCCCTTCCTCCCACCCCAGAATCTGACTACACCCCACCCCCAACCAGGAAGTTTAAGCCAGTCTGAAGTGATCTATCTGTAGGACTAAACTATTGAGGAAGATACAGAAGTTGCTTTTCTGCTATTTAAAGTACTTTGGTGCTATGACTTAACAAAAATGCAGTTTTACAGCACTTTAAAAATGGTTACCGTGCGTTAGATTAATTCTTGTTAAATGAGGTATTCAATTTGAAGCACCATATTTTACAGTATTTCAGCAGCCTACAGCAATTTCAATAACTTCTGCATGCTGGACAAATTTCTGGCAATTCCACTGGTATCCCATGGGCTTTGTAAGCTGCTGTCTGGCCCCATGGCAGACACAGTGCCTGTTCCTACCAAAGAGAGGCAAAGAGAAGGGGATTAATATGACACACTGTGGGTAAAAGGGCCACCCCCTGCACACCCACACCCCACCCAAGACCCTGCATGGCTGGGGACCCGATGCTTGGAACTGTCATCAGTGTGGGTGACAGCTGCCTTCTCCACTGGTCTCTTCCTGTCCACAATCCCCTGTAGCTCCAGGAAGCTGTTGAGCACTCTATCCCTCCTAGTGTGGAAAGTACAGAGAGGCTCAGAGCCCTTCCCCAGCCCTATTACCAATCACTGCATTTGTCATGTTTAAAAACACTGTAATTTTACAGTGCTATAAAAAGTGCTGTAAATTACAGCACTGTAAAATGTGCATGGAACACTTCTGTACACACCGTTGGGGTTTAAAGTGTATTTAGGCCTCTCTAAGCACTAAAGGGTCCACCACCCTTAAAAAATGCAAGGAAGTTATCCTTCTACTCAACTGGGCACTGGTGAGGTCATCTGGAGTATCGTGTCCAGTTGGGAGCACCACCCTTCAAAAAAGACATGGACAAATTAGAAAGAATCCAGTGGAGAACAACAAAAATAATTAGAGGTCTAGAAAGATAGAAGTCTCTGTGATTGCAGGGTACTGCACAAGGAGCAATCATTTTGAATTGCAGCAAGAAAATTTAGGTTGTATTTTAGAAAGACCTTTTTCACTAGGAGAATTGGAATAGATTACCTAGAGAAATTGTGTAGTCTCTTTCTTTGGGAATTTTTAAGAGCAGCTTAGACACACACTTATCTAGGATGGTTTAGACACAATGAGAAGTCCTGTAAGGGGGTGGACAAGATATTGTCTTGAGGAACTCTCCAGCCCTACTTTTCTACAACTCTATGTTTCTTTCAGAATGAACAAAATGTCCAGACTTTGACACTATACATCACATCTGACAAGTGCATGTACATGATGACTATTGGAAATATATGCCTACTTATAGGATAAAGGAAGACCAGGCAGCTTTTATTCAGGTAAACAATCTCAGTGACTTCAGTGGGGTTATCAGCATGAGTAACTAGTGGAGTATTTCAATGGGCTGTTACAAGCATAATTCTGATTACATGGGTATTTATCCAATCTGCTATATACCTGTCATACAGCACTAACATTTAATGATGTCTCACTGATCCTGCTGCAGATGATGATAGTTGCTAGTGACACCATAGTGTGTCTTCCTTTAATCCCAATTGATAGATACTGGCGTTAATGAAATATCATCTTTCAGAGCCAAATCCTACAGTCTTCCTGTATGAGAAGCAACTAATGGAAACCGTTTTAGCATAACAAGGGCATGATCCAGTTCCCAAGTAAAGTCGGTGATGAGATTTCAGATGACTTGAATGGGGTTTGACTTCCACCCTATATTTTGCCTTCATAATCAGAATAGGCAACAATCTGATCCTTCATCTTATGTTGAGTAGTACTTTACTGCACAAAATCCTACTCAACAACTGCATCCACATGTGCACTTGCAGTGGTACAAATAGTAGCAGCACAAATTTGTTCTGCTAGTTTGTGCACTAGCCCTAGCATGTGCGCTTTGTGGAGGGACACTGTCCCACTTCGGGTAAAATGCTGTTGCCCAGCTCCTCCTAGCTCCCAGCATGCTGGAGCAGCAGGGGCACAAATGGAGCAATGGAGATGCTCTGACCAGCAGCCAGAGCATCTTGCTGGAGAACCCAGCCTCTGTTTGTTCCAACACATGCTATTTTCCTGTGCTCTGCACTGCTTTTTTCCCCTGATGCTTTTTTTGCTACCTGGAAATCCTGGCAGCAAAATTTGCCTCTACACTGAAAATTTGCAGTGCAGGATACATTTCAATGTTCCACGCATGTGGTTTCTGATGCCACAAAGAGGTCAGTAGTGCCATAAACTGTACATGCCTACATGTCTGGACATGGCCAATGGGAACAATTTGCTACCCAATAGGCACTTCTACACATGCAATTAACACAACTGAATAAACCCTGGTACAAATGGCACCAGAGTAAACTAAACTGATCTGGATGTCACTGTCTATTTTTTTGTGCATCTTTTTGTCTCAGATCAACACAACTACCAAGTACACCCCTGAAACATGGAAGATGCCAAATTTCAGCCGATTTTGGATTTTAAACTTCATTGCAGAACTACAAGGAAGTTGTTTTACCTTCCTGCCTCCCATCTGACACCTTCAGGAAAGGAATTCCACCTGATCAACACATCAAAGAGCTACTCAACACAAAGACACTATCCTGAAAGCTTGCAGAAAAGGACAATTTTCTTGCCATTTTCCAGTTGGTCTAATAAAAGGTATCATTTTGGAACCAAGAGTTCTAGTTTTTTATATGTCTTTTTGCCTCAGATGAACACAGCTACCAAGAACACCCCTGAAACTGTCTGTATGTATCTGTATGTGCATTCAATCACACTAATTTGCTCTGCCATCAGACAGTACTGGTGCTTGATGGGACTATCTGGAATAAATTAGTCTACTGTAGCCCAATAGCAGCGTACATGTAGATGATGATGCCTACTGCCGAGCAGGTTAGTCTACTCCACAGTAAAGTGCACGTGTAGACGTGCTTACTATGGATTGGCTCAATGTATGCATGTGACTCAAGGGAGTTCAAAAGTATAAAGCAAGGTAAAATTTGATTTCAAGTGCAAATATTTTCAGTGACTCACAGACCACTATTAATCCATAGGGTTGAAATTAATATAATAAGGTCCATTTTTTTCTCAAATGAAATCAAGAACATTTCTGCCTTTACATGAGAAAAAAAAAAGGGTAGATTTATTTTATGCATTATTTGTAAAAAAATCACTGGCTCAGTTAATTTGTACTCCTCTTAGGTCCCCTCCCCCTCCCAATGTTGGAATCAGTCACAATTTTTCTTTAAGCTCTGTAGCATATTAATCTTTTTATCTTTTAAGAATCTGACTTTGAACAATTACACTGTAATTAGAACTGCTGACATTTATATGAATAACACTACTAACATTCAAAAAAATTTTTTCCCCAAGATTTTATGAAACAGTTTAAAAGTCTAAATCTCAGTATTTATTTTTTTCTAAATCTTGCTGCTTTTTCCTGGCCTCTCCACAAAGATACGTCAGTAGCTCTACACTATCACTGTTTGACACACTGTAATTTTAACTGGCAGGGTTCAGCTGTTCTGATCAGGGCAGTGCTCTCTCTTTTTTTTCCTGAGGCTTATTTTCCCAATTTGTCTCCAGTGTATTACAGTGGAAAGGTGTATGTTACAGCTTGCTTTGGAAAATTTAGTCTTTGCAATTGCCATGAAAAATTTTACCATGACACTTCGGTTTGAAAGTGCAATGATGGCTGCCATTTTGACGTACTTCTTGGCAGAAAAATAACAAGGGAGTTTGATATTAAAGTACAAGTTTGTATTGCTGCTTTTAAATTTTTGAAAAAAGCAAGTTACAAGCTAAGCTTACCTGCCTGGTATTGGTTATTTAAATGTTCAATGTGTGGTGAAATACAAAGGAGATGCATAAGATGTCAAATATAATTACACTTGCTTAGGTTCAATAAAACCATTCACCCCCCACATACTGATATGTAAGCATTCAGACAGGGCTAGGTCAGTCTAAATGACACACATGGGCATGCAAAGGGCTTAAATCACATAAAAAATGGTATGCCTTATCCAAGTTAGTTCACCTGAGTTGGTGCACTAGCTTAGACTGAGATGGGGTTAACCCAATCTTGTGAACACCTGTGTGTTTGCACTGCAGCCCCAGGGCTTGGAAGGCCCGGCTACTAACCCCAGCCCTAGGGCTGTGCTATTCCTAACCACCTCCCTGATCATGACTGGACCATGACTATTTTTAGCCCCCTTATATGCCCCTCTCCAACCACACCACCTCCCTAGTAGACCTACCAACCCTTCACTGGACCCACCAGTCCCCTGATTCCACAAACTCCCCCCATAGATCTGCTAGCCCCCCAATCCCACCCAACCCTCACCCAAGTTACTTACCACCAGTTTCCCTATGTGGGTCTCAGGAGTAGTGAACACCTGCATGCACTGCTCTCAGTCTATATTCATGCAGCTTAAAGTAAGTCACGTGAACACAGACTGGGTGTGGCAAACAATTGTACGCCCTCTAACAGCTTAGATTGCTTAAACTGCATGTTGAAGAGCTAAAAGAAATTACTGAAGAATATAAGCTGAAGGAGACTAGGGAGGAGATGCAAAAAATGTGCATCTTTTATCACCTGCTCGCAATTTGGTTTTTTTGCTACATTACTTTCATCCGTCCTTCAGTGGTGACCTGCAGTTTAAACAGCATGCCAAAGAGAGATCTATACTATTCAAAAGGCTGTGAATCACTGTACTAGCTAAAAGAAAAGGTTATCTTAGTGCATGGGTTTTAGAAATAACAACTCCTTCTGTTCCTCCCGATTCTGTCTTTTGACTATGTATAGTTGGGCTTATTGACAACGTACTTGTAAATGACTAATGGAGAAGTCTGAGCTATGGTAGATGCTAGCTATTTATCTCGTTCCATCACACAGAATGTACGCATAGAATTTATGAAAGAGGAATGTCCAGTCATTTGTCTTTATTGCCTTCTTATAAAGGGGTACATAGGCAGACATCATGAACACCACAATACATAATGTTCTCCATGACTTTATCACCACAGAGCAGTTCTCCTAATTGTAATGATATGTCCAATATTAGAATTCCTATTTGTGTGTAAAGGCAAGGCTTTCTTGCAGAAGTATAGGTATACTGTAAGTAAAACAACAAATCAGATGTTGACCGTTTGTGCCAATTACATCTGGTTGAACAGGGCCATATTTGCAAATATTGCTGTTTTGGAGGTAATATTTGCAGATTTTAGAAGTCCTCATTTGTTATTCATCAGTCATTATATGGTGAATTCCATGTTATGCTGAGGGTCAGTGCAAAAGACATATACCAATTTAGTTCGTTTTATGCCTGAAACTGTGGCTTAGATGGTACATAGGCCTTGATGTGTACCTCTGTAGTGGACTGAATGTCCCCTTTATTATGGAGTCAAAGCAAACCATTCACAAACAGGTCACTCAGAATCAAAGGCCCCTGGCAAATGTTCAGTTACATGGGATCTGATGCATCAGCACAAAAACTGCATGTGTAGCATGGTAGGAAGCATGGCAGGAGGTGCAATTGTAGGATGGGGAATCAGATCCCCATTGTACCATATTGCCAGTGAAGGGGGAGCCTGGGATCATCATTATGATCCTACCCCAGCTCCCTCCCTGCACCAGCAAGTAGGAAGTCAGTCAGATAGTCTCGCTCCCAAACTCGAGAGCATATTGGAGTCAAGAGCACCAATGTGCCCCTGAGGCTGGGAATACCAATCAGCTGACTGCCACTCTCAGCTCTGGGGGCACACTGGAGCCCTTAACTCTGAGGCTGAGAGCCATAATCAGCTGCTGCTCCCAGCCTCTGGGGCACAGTGGGCTCAAGAAAGGCTTTGCTGTGCCCCGGAGCCTGGGAACACAGATCAGCTGATCAGGGCTCCCAGCCTCTGTGGAGCAGCAGTGCCTTTGACTCCAGCACACCTCCAAGACTAGGAGTAGCAGTCAGTGGATTGATGTCCCAGCCTGAGCCATGCATTGGGGGTCAAGAGCTTCCATGTGCTCCCAAGGCTGGGACCCTGATTAGCCTGGCCACACATGTAATTTAAGGCATGATGGGAACCAGCCACAAAGTCGTTTTACTTATTTTGTGTAATACATTTGAAAACAAGGCTTATTCCTTGTTTTATCACAACATTAATTGCATTAATGTGTGGCCAGGTTGCTACCTAAGATAAGATTAACTGGTTAATCGCATCTTAAGTGTAATTTCTACCAGGGACCTAAAAGTGGTTGGACAAATGTTGAATAAATGCTTGATTAAAGGGGCTAGTTAGTAAGCAATTTGAAAATCTTTTGTTATAAAAGTTTCAGCTTCACAGCTGAAGAAAATATATGCAAGATGGTAATACTGTGCAGGACTAATATAAAAAAAAGAAATGAAAGAGGAATATCTCTTTCTGGTTCTCCTTAAAAAGAAAAGAAAACAGTCAACTCATTTTGATAGAGTGACGGAAATATCCGCTCTTTCCCTTGGGAATATACATTTTTAAGTTGTTCTCATCAAGCTAATGGTTTCATGTTTCCCAAAAAAGCAATATATAATCTTTCTAATAAAAGACTAATAAAGCTCAGTATTGCATACTTGTTTGGTTAAAGAAACGTTTCTGCCATAATTCTTTTTCTGGGACTTTTAAACAGCATCATCACTTCCCTTTTTGTATTATCACAATTTTATGCAACAATTTCTCAATTAAAAGAAACAAAAAAACCAAAACAAAAAACCCTACCTGTGTTTTGCCACACTGCAAATGCAAGCACTGAGGTGTAGATTTGTTTATATTGGTTTAAGCTCCTTTTTCCACCTACAGAAAAAGTTGCTTAGTTCATTTCTAATCAAAATGTTCAGATAACTTTCTAGCTTAGAAGAACTGTGTCTGAATCATATTTATGCCTGTGGAGAAGGCAGGGCTCAGTTCACAACAGCAAATCAAGAGATTCTACACAAATGGATTATCCTACACAGTATTTCCAACAGGCTACAGAGATTATTAAAGAAAATCCTCTTCTATCTTCCATCCATCAAGCCATGTTATCTATAACCAAGAGCTGAATTTCCAAAAGAGGATTGCAGTATTTTGTGACATACATGCACCTGCTTTTCAAGAATTACATGATCTCTTTTATCGTATTTGTTACATACTGACCTGGTGAAGCCTAATTTGTTTGTCACAGCTAAAATGCAGGTTTGACACTCCTATCAAGTCAATGAGACTACACATAACATACAATAAATGCCTCTCCCAGCAAAGATAAACATTTTCACTTCTTTTGTACTCTTTCCAATATACTTCA
Source organism: Caiman crocodilus (assembly GCA_030014935.1). NCBI lineage: Eukaryota > Metazoa > Chordata > Crocodylia > Alligatoridae > Caiman > Caiman crocodilus. Next base: position 74,184,203 of record JAGPOW010001296.1, on the reverse strand, counting down.
AAAATAGGAAGAAAGTGACCCATCTAATAAAGTACAGATGTCAGAAATGAACAGTTAATTCAAATATGTAGTTCAGTTCATTCATGTCTGAAAGTGCTTTCTATTTGCCGAAATGTCAGCATATGCTGGTGTGATGGAAGCGGTCAAAATTTCCTTTCAAAAGGCATCAGATGTTAAGGAAGCAGGATTATATTTTCTATCATGCTATCTAAACATGTCTATTGAGATAAAATTATCTTCCATGTGCCAAGCCTTGTAATGTCCTTCAGTCCTGATGTTTCCACTGTGACCTTTTCATTAGATCAGTGTATGAATACCATAGACACAGTTACCTTTCCATTTATTCAAGCTAAATCCAAAGAGGCTGATGAACACCTGTAATTAACAAGCCTTTGGGATGCTTAAATAATGTTTTTTCTATGTGGGTACAAAGAAGTACAACGTACACCTCAGCAGAGGGCCAAGTGGGAGGTTTAGGCACTGAAGGGGAATAGAAAGGAGTCAATCGCCATTATGTATAAGCGAGCAGGTCACATATACAGCTTAAGCTATGAGGAAGTCAAAGGGCATGACCCCAAACTGCCAGACTAAGCACAAACTGGAAAAATTCTAGTTCAGTAAAAACAAGATACTAGTATAGAAAGAGTGTGGCTATTAAATAGATTGATGTATCTGTTATTATGCATATGATGTCATACTTCCTATATCATACTTGCTATATAATCAAGGTGAGCGCAAAGTAGAACAACAGACAGTTTCCTCTTGGGGCAGTTGTCTGTTCAGAATGCATTCTTTAATAAATCAAGTCTTTAAATTTATGTTGTTGTTCATCTGAGCCTCCGCCTAACGAACCCGGGGACAAGTTTTCCCCAACAGCACCACTTATACCCATTTTGAAGTTTTAAATAGTGCATGAGTTTTGAAGCAGGTCTCTGTGCAAAAGTGCAAACTTGAGTAAATAACATTATCCACATTTCACTGGCAGGGAAACTGAGGCACAATGAAGAAATGTGCTCACGATCGCACAAGAGGCTGGAACTAGACATTTGGTTCCTTGGTTCCAGACCTAGGCTTTTAGGTCTGGAACCACTGCCTTTCCTACTGCGTCTGTGAGGTTCTGCAAGATAAGATTTTACAAGGGGAGGTTTCACAATGTAAGATTTAAGAGCATGTAGGCTGCGGAAGGTTCCAGAATGCCTCCCTGACACCAGCAAGATAACAAGAAGTTCAGAAAAAGGTCTCATTATAATGCTAAAAATCACACCCCCTGGGCAGAGCAAAGTATGT
>JAGPOW010001296.1:74147799-74182816 GCA_030014935.1 Caiman crocodilus | reverse complement strand
CCTGACACCAGCAAGATAACAAGAAGTTCAGAAAAAGGTCTCATTATAATGCTAAAAATCACACCCCCTGGGCAGAGCAAAGTATGTTAATGAAACATACATGTATGTAAATGAGACACACAGCTAAAACATGGGTATAGAGACATGCCCAGTAGAGAACATCTTATGTCAGCTGCTTGTAACCAATCAACAAACGATACACTTGCGAACATCTGTATAAAAGGTACCCAAAAGTAGTAACCTGTGTGCTTGTTACGTGAACTATCCACTTGCACCATTTATTGCTGGCAATAAGAACTTCCTCTGTACTTCCACCCCTGGTATACTTATTGGCACTTGCATACCAGGCACGATCCCAGACTTGAGCTGGGGCACAACATGTCTATGAGCACAGCTGGGAAGCATGACCTGTGTACTCACTGCCCAGTCTGCATGTGCCAATGCCTAAAAATGAGGCCGTGTGTGTACTTCCAGAATCACTGCTAGGTCCCGTCTCAGGCCTGATTGTTCATGCACTCAGAGTCATCCAATGGCAGCTCCATTGCCTCATTTCCACCATTTGGTGCACATAAAATGGGACCAGAAAGGTTCAGTGAACTTCAGTGATCCCTCGACACAACACAGAACTCATGCAGACAAGTTCTTAGTCCCTGGGCCATGCTAATTCCCTTCCCTGAGTTAAACAGGAAGTCTAATATTTTCATCTGAACTAGCATTTGTTTAGGCCAGCATCAAGACAGAAGCCTTCAGAGTAACCAACCCCCATTTGAAGAGCCATGTGCTTGGCAAAGGGAACTGTGCTCTGAGGATCTGATACTTCTGAGGTAGAAGAAACCTGAGTTGCATTTTCAAGTTCTTTTTGGAGGGAGCAGCAATTCCATGGATCTGGCCTTGAATGTTTGGTCAGTAAAGGCCCTGATCTGCAATCCACAACATGGATGGAAATGCAAATTTAGCTCTTTGGAAGACAGCAGTTTTGTGGTGTTTTAAGATACCCTGCATTTTAACTGAAATTGAAATGACATGAAATGAATGGAAAAGCACTCTAAGGCTGGTAATCCTGATGATGCTAAAACCCACATGCAGCAGCTATACCATGTACCAGCCCTTGCAATTCCACCTCAGTTGTTGCCTCTTTTGATGTCTCTTTGAAAATGCTGCAGAGCAGAATGAAGATGATCTTGAAAGAGAAAAAAGTATTTCAAAGGGAATGATTTCACTTCCCCATGTGAAACCAAATTAAGACGCTCAAACTTGACTGACCTGGGAGAAAGAACATCACAATGTCCTCTCATCTAAAACACATTTCTTTCTTTTCTTTTTTCTGTGGTAAATAAGTGGTGATAAACAGTGACCAAACGCCGGCAAACTGTGCTCACTGCAGGGGGAACAGCGGGTGCAACCCAATTAGCCGCGTGACGCATGCATGCAGCAAAATCCCTGGCTTGTGCAGCTTGAAAAGCGCACAAATGAAAGACCCGAGCTAATTGGCCTTTGGTGCAGTATAAAAGCAAAGCCCAGGAAAAGGGAAGACGGGACCTACACGACAACGGAGAGGCCTGATCACCCTCACCGAGGTCCTGCGTCCACGGATCCCTTTCCCGCCCGGATGCTTCCATCAGGTAGGTGTTAAAGAGCTCTCAAGTTCCCTACGGTTGAGGTTTTTTTGGTTGTGGAGATTGGTGTAAAGGGAACTGCTGGCACGGATGTGGATACGAGGCATTTAAGTGCCTCATGGTGGAGTTTATGGAGTTTGTCTATGATATGTTCTAGTTGTTAGTAAAATATTTATTTCTTACATTGTCTGCGGATTTTTTGGACAGGAAGAAAAACAGGGGGAAACATTCCTGAACGCTTTTGTCCCCGGCCCGTTCGAATTAAGGGGTTAATCCTCCTCCCTCCCCCCCAATTCCTCCTCACATTTTCCAGGGTGGTTTCTGCATGAGCACATCATTCCAAAGGAACATAGGCTGAAGCACGTGGGTCATCAAGTAGTTCAAATACAGTTTAGGAGCTTCGGGGGTCTTAAGACTGCATGTGGTTTTTATATTAATGTTGAATAACTAACTACCCATTATTAACTAATTTCAGAGATACCATGCCAAATCTGCTACGTTCTGTGCATACAAGGAGTGAAAATGCCTGTGTCAAGCAGAATTCAGAGTCAGTGCCAGGTTCTGCCTCACTGTTCCCCGGGCGATGGTGAGTAAATAAGAAGGACACTAGTCAGTGCTAATCAGAACTGCATCCTGCTGTACTTCAAGGTGCACGGGAAATTCTGTGTCCTTACACCCTGGAAGATGAAGAAAAGATAGGACTGTGGCTGACCAGCTGCAAGGAAACATCTGGAGGGCATATAGTGATGCAGTCATAACCTCTTTCAGACCATGCTGAGGAAGCAAAAGCCAGGGAGTTTTTTAAGTCCCTGAAGGAGATAAGAATCCACCTGCTCACAGCATCTTGCTCCCCCCTGTGCTTTGTACTCAGTAGCACCTCCCCTTTCCTCCCCCCTGCCTGTTGTTGGCCCCAGCTGATCTCAGGGACAGAGAAGCTCCAGAGCCATTCCAGCTGGGCTGCACAGGGAACCAGGCTCAGCTAGGTCAGTGGCAGCAGTGGACATGTCCCTGCTCCCTGCCCAGCTACAATGAATGTTCCCCAGCAGCCTAGGAGCAGGCACAGGGAGGGGCAAATCACCTGCCATCGCTGCTGTCCCCAGATGTGCCCAGCTCCTTACATAGCCATTCCCCACTGGCCCAGGTGAAGCAGAGTAAGAGTGGCCAGGGCACAGGCAGTGGCAGGTCTCCTCTCTCTAAGCCCACAAGCATTAGCAAAGAAGCGGAAGGGAAGGGGAGGGAAGGGCAGAACACAGAGGGAAAAGGGCAGGGTGCAGAATTGAGATGGGAAAAACTTACCTGATTTAGGGATTTAAAAAAAAGTCCCCCAGCCTGCTCCTGTAGCATGGTCTGCCCACCCAGGTAGAGGGGAAGACTCACCCAGGTAGAGGGGTGTGGGGGTGCAGCCACACCTGCAGTGCTAGATGCTGCTCCTCACCCCTTTTTAAATTCCTGGATCCACCTAGAGCCAGCTGCATGGAGTGGGGAGTCCTGGGTGTGCAAACACCCCAGAGTTCTAAGAAGCCATAAAATGCCACCTTGTGCTCCTGCCGGCCAGTGCTATAGCCCTTAGCATGTGCCATGCTCAAGTGACATGAGCAAGGCCCAGAAGATGTAAATGTGGAGGGACACGATTTGGCACGATCTTGAAATCAAAGGGAACTGAAACAAAGCCAGGAGTTGGGCAGATACAAAGGCATAATAGGGCAACTTCTCCTAGCCTAGATTGCCAAGTCAAAAAAGTGTAGACTTACCTGTGCTCAGCTGCTTTTGGTCCTTGTCTCCTCCAGATCTGAGAATGTTCTGTCCACAGGGTGCAGTTGTGTGTGAGCTAGTCCTTACGGCAGGGGTTGGCAACCTACAGCTTAGGAAGCCATGGCTGCAATTGATGGCAGGGGACTCATCCGACTGTGCCCACAGTTGGACACCTGAGGCTACAGCCGGGGGGGGGGAAGAGGGGGGTCCCTATGTTACACTGCAACTGGGTAGCATGGAGAAGCAGTGGAGGCAGACAGATCCTAAGGTCATTTCAGGTCCAGGCATTTTGGCCCCCCATCAGAAAACATTGCAAATCCCTACCCCCACAGTAAGGAGAAACAGCATTTTCCATCTCTTCAGTGCTTAAATTTTGCCTCCTGAAAGCTCTTGCACCTAGTCAATTTTATCCTGGATTGCAGCCCACCCCCCACAAGTGCAAAAACACCAATGAGATGTACTCAAGACAGAGTCCTGATTCATAAAAGTGTTTATAATAAAGGGCTCTGTTTACATAAAACTAAGAGTAAAAGCAAATTTCACTGCACAGCCAAGCAAAGAAAAAGTCAGTTCTGTTACTGATCCTTTTATGTTATGTGATTATTACATAACACCGCTTCACGAGCAGAGACCTAAGAGGCATCTGTAAAGTCAAGCTGGTTTGCTAAAGCTTTTAGGTATCATGCAAAATACTGTTCAAGGTTGAGTGCCATCCTACCTGCTATGCTTACCAAATCTGGGCATCAAAGAGTATGTCTACACTGCAAGCTTAACATATGCAACAGCACATGCCCTTAGCTAAATGTCCCTAACATCAACACAAAAAAATCAAACGTGTTCAAGAGCACTTGGAGTCAATACTTTCATACTTATCTCAGGACATGGAATTAAGCATGTATGGAGACAATGTCACACAAGTGGCATACACTTAGGAATAAGCATATCACTTATATTGATTCAATCCTTAACAAAAGATATGGCCAATATAACAAAGCTTTACACAGAAAATCATCAGTTATAAGCAATTATACCCTCCCAATAAAATACAAGGGAGAAATAAGTTCTCCTGCAACTATCAATACACTCAACAAATTAGCAACAAATTAGCTTATTTACTTGCATACCATACTCATCTTTCACCCGAAAATGAGTTTTCCAGAATTAGGATATATGCCTTACGCAGGAAGCTGATTTTTCTGCACAAAAATGAAGCATGGGGATGATGTAAAATGGCTGCTGTTTCTTTTCCTTCTCTTCCTTCCAGCAGCTGCATAGGTCGCAAGGTAGAGTCCAGTAAGAGCAAATCCAGGAGAATCCAGTGGTGTAGTCACATCCCACTTTGATTCTTGCTCCATCCAAAGTTTAAAGCCAACTGACCAGCAGCAACAGTGCATTTCTACTTGGACAGCAGCAATAGAATAAATTGACCTCATGGGTCATTATAATCTCCCTGATGCCTTCTAATTGCTTTCACTCCAGAAGTGTTAACACCTCGTTCCTTTTAATGGTCTTGATAGTCCACTAATAAAGCTAATCCTTCTTTATCAATTTTGTTGTCTGTGAGCTACTTCTAGTCAATCTTCTCTTATTTCACAACCCTGAAGACTATTTGTCCACTCTCTTCAAAATCCTAGAACCGCCCACAAACTCCAGTTTTCAGCAGCTGCTACAGTTTCAGTTTTTGGTGAAGCAGGTAAGAGCTGCTGACAATTCAGCTGTGAAAGTGTTAACACTGTAGTTTTTTTCCTAAGCAGGAAAAGGAGGGTGAATGAACTAAGATTAGGTTCTATCCCTGCTCTAGTGGCCAGAACTCATTCTTCATTCTGCCTTCCCCAAAACAAGATGCATGCCTTATTTGGAGGTCTGTGAGAAAATACATGAATTTTAGAGAAAAATAACGTATCTTCTTCTCTAAAAAGAACATTATTTCTCAAATTGTTTTTTTTTCTAAAAAGAAAATTCTACAGAAATTCTGTTTCATGTGACATTTTTTAAAATAAGTTTTATTCCAAATGAAAAGATAACTAACTTATAAAACATCAACATTTCCTTAAGGAAAAAAAAGGAAATTCTTGGGTTTCAACCAGTTCTACTAGAAATCTGGCTCTCACAGAAGGTCTGATCTTGAACTTCACAACTTGTAGAATGTTCCATTAATGGTTCCTTCCTACCGACACACACAGAGTACAAGTATTCCCTGATAGCATAGGGATAGCAGCCGCATCTAGATGGATGCAGGACATATATACTGGGCAAGATAGAGGCAATAAAGTTGCAGGGTCTCCAGAGCTGGAACCTCAAAGGTGGAATGGGAAGAGAAGATGGGTAGCATGGAAGATGGGTACAAATACCATGCGGGATCATGCAGGAGGTATTTAACATGAGACCTGAAAAGATATAAAGGAAAAGAGGTAAATGTGGATTGAATTAATTTTTCCACATAGATAAAAGCCACTCTAAAAAGTGTTTCAGAAGCTCAGTTCCATAAAACTGCAGTGCTAGGGAAGCTGTCAAAACAACAGATCTGAGAGCCTGCATGGAAGAACAGTGCCTGCCTGCAGATGGCCTTATGTTTCCAGTGGAGCATGGAATCAAACTTTGACTATAAACAGATATTGCCAAATGAAGCAGATCAGGTGTGCTGGTATGCATATCAGCAGAGCTGATTCACTTTGAGCAACACCGACATTGCACATTGCAAGGATCAATCCCAGGGCTTCAGGGGTCTGATCCTGAAGAGCAACTGCAAATCAGGGAACCCCAAGTCCCACGCTTACAGATGTGCATCTCTGGAATCCCCCAGCAGGGTTTCCCTTCATGGCACTGCTGTGCCTCGACTCAAGACATGCCTTTGCAAATGACAGGGTTCCCCCATTTGCAGAGGTGCACCCTGAGTTAGGACACAGCAGCACCATACCCATGTCTGGGGGATCTCCTGCTAGGGCATGGACATTAGGCCTCTGAAGCCCCAGAAGTGCCTGCCTGGGACAACTTGAGAGCTTAGGCAGCTCTGGGCTACTTGTGCTCTCCTGCCATAAAGCAAACAGACGTCCGCCTTTAAAAAAGGCACAAATCTATAGTACCTATTTCTATGATGACCATTTTGGAATCTGTGGTGTGACAAGACACATAACTATCGTTTTTTCTGGCCTTTGTGCTACTATAAAAATGTTTATGTGTTACTATGAAAATGTTTATAAGCCACATCTGTTTCCAGCTTTTGTTCTTTCCACTGAAGTTGGGGAAAACCATCTCAATTAGAAGCAGTGCAAAAAATTTGGAAATAAATATTCCCTGTTTTTTTTTCTTGATTTCAGGTAAGCAATGCTAGGCTCAATTTTTATTTATAATGTTATTTATCTGAACACACACACACACACACTCTCAAGAAATAGATATACTTACAATGCAGTTAAACTTCCTTCTCCTAGAAATTAGATAAGTCACTTGAAAAAAAAGTTCTATTCCATTTGTGTGCTTGTATTATGGCCTATCTTAATAACACTCCAGAGGCAAGGGACCTTGTGTTCAAACATGCTAATAAATATAGCTTTTCTTGACACTAATCAGAATCGTGCTAAGTCAAAAAAAAAAAAAAGAGAGAGGTTTAACACCTTAGTAGTTTACATGGCCTGCGCGAAAGTTTGATAGCATCTGATGTAAAGGCTTTGCTATTGAAAGCCCTTCCTCTGGAGAATGCTTTAATTTCATATTTATCTTTTCTTTTTCCTTTCCTCTTTCACGTTCTACAAAACGAATCTGTCAAGGTCATCCTGCCAGAGTTGGGTGACAAACAATTTTTTCAGTTACGCATTACATTTATTTAAAACACTAACTAAGAGAATAAGATTGAGTGTTCTTTTTCATTCACAATTAAACTTACCTGTTGTTTGTATATTTCCTTGGTAACAATCCTTTCCTTATACACTGTACGTTTGTTAATCATCATTCAAGCTACATTAACTTGAAGTCTATACCAATAAAAATCATGTTCCCTTCCTAGTTTTTCTTTGCAGCCAACATCTTTCTCAGTAGAGGGCTTTTTCTACACTGACATACCGAGGAAAGTAAATAAGAATCAGCTAAAGCAAGTCAACATGATTGTGTTAAACGGAACTTAAGAGCCTTGTGGCTGCTCCCAGTCAGGAGTAAGGTAGGTTTCAACTATTGAAATTAAGCTATACACCACTTTCCATCTAAACTAGAGCCCACAAACAAGCTTCTAAGTCACTTCACCTTATATACAATGGGTTCTTACCTTGACTTGAATCTTGAAGAGACAGGAGTTGGTTCACAAAACTGATCTACTGAAATAAATGGGAGTTTTTGCCATTGACCTCAATGAATGTATCCATAGCACTGAGGTGGCAAGTCCTGATAGCACAAGACCTGGACAGTAATTTAATGAAGGGTGGACAACCATGGCACTGGGCTCAGGCTCTAACTTAAAGAGGGCTCAAGAATGGCAGCTGCTGCCACTGTCACTCCCAGCTGAGCTGCCACCACTGCCACAGCTGGCCCAGCCCCTGCTGCCCTGGGCACAAATCCTGGTAGTTATGCCTCTAGCATGCACATCTAGGTTCCCAAGACATAACTGCCTAAAACATATGTACATATGTGGCTGTGGCCCCTTCAGTAACTGGTACCTCACAGGGTGCACTTCATATTCTGTCATCACAGCAGCTATAATGGTGACTACGTGGCTGTAAGTGGGTGGGAATGTGCTCCAGACACTTGCTGCCATCCATTATGTAGACCAGCTTTGAGTTGGGGCTTAAGGGTGTTAATGTCTGTATCTTTCCATTACTCACAAATTAAAGTAAAATGACAAAATGTTAAGTAGAGTTTAGCCTTAGTAGTAGCAAAAGTCTTTCCATTGCCTATGGACACTAATCAAAACTGCTCAGGACAGCTTCCAAGCAGAAAAAAAATGTAAAATAGTTTATTACATCATCATAAAGGACTGTATTTTAGATAATTATGTTTTTAATCCACATGGACAATCTGCAACTTCAGAGCTTATCAGTCAGATCTGCAAACAATAGATTCTACATGAGTTAAGAGAGAACTGCAATTTCCAGCTTTTTTCCTCCTCCTTTCCCACTCCCACCAATGGCCTAATTGATGAACAACTACCTCATGCAGCAGAATATAAAAAAAAATACAAATAGCCAAGTCCGCAGGCTATGTTCACTTTCAAAATGTCACATGCTGCCTTAGTATTGTCCCAGAGCCATTTATAACCGTGACAAAAAATTAAGATCTGCATGAAACATCAGGACTGTATTTAGTCAAGAAGAAAGGAAAAACTTACATGGAAATGAAAATCCAGCTATATTTAGTATCAGCTTAATACGATAATGTGGCAATGCTTCTTTTTCATTGTTCACACTGAAGGAATTTTGCATTGTTTCATTATAAAGAAGAACTTTCTTAAATCAGTACTTGCTGCATTTGCAAATAAGCATTCAATGGGCAAGAACAACAATTATTACTTCAGTAACTCCTAACATGCGTAGACTTAGTGCACCTGTAAAACAGCTGGCACTTTGCAGACTTTTTGCTTTCTAATAAAAAGAGTTTATGCCATTTTGCAACATGAAGATTGGGCTAGTTGTGCTTATTTGCAGAACAAGGAGACTTTTTTACTATCAATTCATAATAAGGTTATGTTATTGGAGACATTTCCATTTTGTGAAGTACAGCATACCATCTCTGATATAAAATGTAGAACAATATTGTCCAAACTGTCCTATACGTTTGGAATTCAGTTTTGGAAGAAAGTGTCTTGTCAACACTAACAAATACTACAACTAGGTTATAGCCAAATTAAAAACGTATTCTGTCATGCACCATGTGGAGTTTGAAGGGAGAAGCCACTACAGGATACTGCCTATTTAGAGACTAGTTTTGAAATTGTTGTTCCTTGTTTCACCAGAAAATCATTACAAGAATTTCATGAATAAATTAAGTATAAACCCAGGCTATTACACCTAGATGCCAAATTTTCAAAAAGTATTCTCCAGTTTTTATATGCTAGAATCTCACCATCCATGAATAAAAAAAACTGTACCTCTGTCAACTGTGCATACATATGTTCATAGTAAAGTAACCACTGAGCTTTTGTAGTTGGTTTTTTCAAAGTTATATTCAACATCTGGACTGGCAGCAAGTGCCAGAAAATCAAGGATTTCACTTGAAAACAATGAAAATATGTTCATAATATAATGGTCATAAACTCAAGACACATTTGTCTAAAACCTTTTTTTTTTTCCAGACAAAGACCCTCCTCCTTCCCCCTCCCCCCAGCCCAGCCCGCTGCTTGAAAGTTCCTTTTTTTACTGAAATTTTGTCTCTATTGTCTGGATGAAGTAGCTGGGATGCAGTCATCACATTTGCAATGCAGTGTTTAAAGACAGTATCCCAAATTTCAGTAATATTCAGTCACAAGTCAGCTCCATAATAGAAAAACAATTATCCATAACTTGCCCATTCATAGATTTAAGAAGAAAAATATTTGAAAGAGAAAAAGAATGGATTGAAGAATACTGTTAATATTTCTAATAGCTTTGGCTTCATAAAAAGCTTTGCTTTTTCATAATTGTTTCCAATTCTATTAGTCTGCAAGGTATCTGTTAAGGATTTGCTGAAGTCACTGCTTGTAATAAGGCCTATTAATATATTCATTTTCTCTTTCTAGTATCAGTTTTCTGTTCCACTTCCATTATCTGACTTCAGCATGATTTACTTTGATGATAAAATGAATGTCTTTCCCTTTCAGATAGTTTAATTCATTCATGACTTTTTCATTCATATCTTCACATTCAACTGTGACAGAAATTATTTTCATGCCAAATTGACATCTCCCTCCCTCCTTACTTTTTCAGTACCGATACAGCAAGTTGCCATCCTTAAAAATCCCCTGTTCTTCTAATGTCTTTATTTTCATCTATGGTTCTTCTATCTGAAGGTACCATTAGCAGCAATAACCTTTCCACACATGAGACTCATTCCTAGAGGCCCACCACTTGAAATTTAGTGCATATTCTTACCAATTTTATCCCTGGTATGCACACTGTACTTGGGAGACAATGCTATTTAAAGCACCACATATATAATATTGTTTCATTTATGGAAGAAGGAAAATTATCTTGATGCTGAATGAGGACTTATGAGATGTGTAGAAAAAGGTATTCATATAGTTTTAAAGCCAAAGGCACCATGGTAGACATCTACTCTGGCCTCCTGCTTAACACAGGTCAGTAGTCTCTACACCAAGCCCATACCTTCTTTATGTAGTGCAGTTAACTTTCTGAACAACATTCAATCTTGACTTTGTTTTCTAATCTGAATTTTTCGAGCTTCAGCTTCAAGCTATCAAGTCTTTCAGCAAGGACTAGAAAAAAAGGCTTAGGCATCCAATACAGGACTAGATTGGACCCTCAGCACCTAAGTAAAAATTTGCAATCAAAATAAACACCATCCCACACCCATCCGAACCAGCTAAATTCACTAGCTGCCTCCTTGTTTGAATGGAAAATTCCTTGGGCACCTCCAATTCTAATTCTGTATATGCCTGCAGCTGTCCTACTCAGAGCAGCTAGTCACCCAGTGTCCATCTCACCCTTTGTGGGAACCAGACACAAACAAAGGACGATAAATAGAGGAGGCAGTGGGAGTGGCATTGCTGGCCAACTTGTACATAAAACATAGGGTACCTATATATGGGTTCCAATGAGTCTAATTAGAACACACTGGAGCAGACTCAATTAATCAAGTCTGCTCCACGTTCCAATTAAAACGCTCTAACATCGCCTCAATGTCATGTATATACAAGTCCCTGAGGGTTTAAAAATGGCTGCTGGGGTGCTTTAACTAAAGCTAATTCAATTAACTTAAGTTCAAGTGTCCTATGGCCATTTTTAAATGTGTTGGGGCTTAATACACATGACGCTATGGCATTTTAATTAAAATGGTTCTCTAGGAAACGCTCTTATTACAACACCTCACCCCACCCCACCCCTGAGCTCATGTATAGGCAGCCATACAGATAACTCCTACCCAGGAATTGGAAGACCCAGGTTTGTCTTCTTCAGACTTAAGGAGTTCACACCCACATACATTTCCCACCTCCAAGGAGAATGTCCTTATTAATGGGCTAGGAGACAAGGGGGCTGCAGCCCTCCTTTTGAACTTGGGCCACTGTGCAGCTAAAAAGAACAAGCAAGGGGGGAAATAATTGAATACACTGTAGGGGTTAGGGAAATCAGCTAGGAGGAAGGAGTCCTTGGCTCTGATCTATGTTCCAAGGCTATTTAAGCCATTTGCATTAGTCACTGGATAAAGAGTATGAAGATTATAAAGAATCCAGAGTTCCCCCTTCCCAGATGGGTATTCTAATCACTTGACAGCTGTCACGCTCCTTCTTCTATGCTCTTTTTGGCCCATGAATCTTGTACTACTCCCTGCAAAGCAGAGCAGCTTCAGATGGAGGAGCAGTGCACTTCACCCAGCCCTAGTTCTAACCTAGTAGTTAATGCATTTCACAGGAAAATGTAAGGTATTGATTTGAATCCTCCTCAGGCTGCGAGCAGCATTGAGCTTACATCCCTCACATCCTGAGTAAGCATTCTAATCTGTAAGCAATTCCACTAGAGGTGAATGACACCATCACCTCCAGCCATTTGTTAAAAAGAAAATTACGTCTGCTCAGTTCTTCAAAAGAATATTTGTAAGCATTAGCCCTTGGAGAAAACTTGTGCTGTGGCTCTTGAATGGATGAGGGCACCTGCCTGCAGCCCTGATTCATGCATCTAACCACTAAAAAGGGTTGACAGCTCAGATATGTCCCTGTACTTCTGTACTTAGCATTTCCAACTTGCTAGCTCTTAGCATCTCTGTGCTTAAAGGCAACTGGATATGATGCTAACCCCATCACTCCCATGGATGCCTTAAGTATGGTAGGTCAATGGCCAAAAGGTACAGATTGACCTTTGTCTTCTAACTGATGGTCTCTGCCTTGTAAGTTCAGGTATCTCATTCATCTTGGCTACAGTTTTGTCCTGGGAGCTCTTTCAGTTACTTATTTACCAGGACCCTGTAAGACCTTTTTAGTTTTATTTCAGTCTCAGTACAGACAGGCAGTTACCCATGTTAGTTTAAAGTCAGGCAGAAGGCAGGGCAGAACCTTGGGATGCCTATACACATGCTCTGAGGTAGGAGGCACATTTTAAATACAGTGGGTCCAAGAGCCACTCTAATTAAAATGCCACAGCATCTTGTATATTCAGCATCCCGCATTTCAAAGTGGCCACAGGGCTGCTTTAACTAAAGCTCATTCAATGACTTTAACTAAAGTGACCCTGCAACCATTTTGAAACATAGGATGCTGAATACATGAGACACTGCAGCACGCTGAAGTGTTCCAATTAAATTACTCCAGCAGACTTGATTAATTGAGTGCTGCTTAATCTAATCAGAACACATCAGAGCACATATATAGGCACACCTTAGAGACTAATAACATCTGAAGAAGTAGGCTGTCATCTATGAAGCTTATGCCTCTCTGAACTAATTAGTCTCTAAAGTGCCACCCTGACCTGCCTCCTGCCTGACTTCCTTCTAAAATAAAGCATCTCAAAATATGTGTGACTACTTTCACTAAAATCAAAATTCAGTAACATAAAACAGGCGGGATTTAAATCAACTTAAATCCAGTTCACACTGATCCTTTGATCAGATCCTTGAGCTCCTTATGTGTCCAGGGAAACAAAAATGGCCAGAGCCAGGGATACAGATAAATATCAAGAAAGCACACAAGCCATTTCATAGTATATGTTTCAAGTTCCTCCCCAGATCTTGTGGTTTTTATTCTCTGTTTCAGTCAGTTACATTTCCATTGGTTTCCACCAGGACTGTGCATGCACCTTGACATGTTCACAAGAGTTCCACAATACAGAGTTTCACAACTGGGATAGGTCCCTACATTGAGAATACCAGGGTGACAGACAGATTCTGGAGAAATTCTCATTAAGTAGGATGGCAAGAACATAATTCTTACACTGTACTGCTACAACGCATCATAAACATAGAATAGACTAAATAAATTTACCACAAAACTCACAAAAAATAATCAAAGAATCTCTGTCTTATGCAAAATATACATTTTTAGGATATAATTTAATACATATTTTATATTTATTGATGCTGCTTCTGTGACATTTTGAATTAAAAAAAATATTTTTGCTGCCAGAATTTTATTTCTCATATACATATATTTCTGAGGTAACATAACAATGAAAAAAAAAAACCTGTGAATTTTGAACATAGTCTATGATGTTTGTCTGCAGCCACATTTCTCTTATCAAAGTGAAAAGTAAACTTAAAAATTGGCATGTACACTAGAATTTGTAAAAATATAGCTATGGCAAACTGAGAAAGCAAGGACTTGTAGCAAAACCTATTCTGTCCATGTTCATGGCCTTTGCAAAAAATACCATTGCTACGAGGAAGTTAAAGTAGATGTAGTTTGCATCACTATCATTATAAGTGTGTGTCTTTATATGATCCACAGCACAACCTACTGCAGGAACCAGGAGGAATACACAGACAGAAGTGTGTGGGCCTTTGCATTAAGTTTTAGAGAAGATGACTTTCAATTTAGCTTTCCTTGACATAGATGGCAAAAACTGTTATTCCATGCACACACATTTTATTTACAGCTGACTCATCAACAGCAACTTTTCATCCCTTCTACTGGTAGCAGCAATTGAAAGCAGTCCTTAATCTTCATTAGCAAGCTTTGCTTCCGATGTGACGTCTCAGTGACCTCTTCAAGGTGCGAGTTGCTTATCAGGGTCCATTCAGGAGCAGTAGTCTCTTTCCAGTACAGTCCTTGGTATGGCTAAATTCCATTGTCCCTTTTTCAGCAGTCAAAAATCCATGATAAATTCTGTACAACACTGTAGTCAATATAACAGCAGCACCAGACAGTGTATTAATTCCTTTGCTAAAAGCTTTTTGCAATCATCTCTCTCTATTGACAGTATTTTACCAAAACTAAAATCAATGTACATCTCTAAATATCAGAAATGTATATTTTGATAAATACATTATTGTACAAGAATTTTGACATGCAGGCCATGCTATAGGACTAGGCTATATACAGAAGAATATGTTACATACTCCACAATAAAAGGTATGTTTTCTTTTCCTAACAAAAAATATACATATGACAATCAGGGTTTATTCAACAATCTCAAAAACCTCTTAAAACTTTCTTTTCCTTGTATATCTACAGTTCAATATTGTTGGGTATTTATCCTCACCAGCTCAAAATATCAAATCTACTACTGTATTTGTACTGGTGCATTAATCGGTTCTCTCTTTTTAGATTGAAAGAAAAAAAGCCTCTAGAAGGGATAGTTTGAATACCATAATGAATGCTGGTTGCTAGGTAGCAAAATTGGTGTTGCTGAAGTAGGCAACCAGTTAGAACAACAAAACAGCCAAATTCCACGTTTCACAAATCTTCAAAGTTCCAACATTAGATAGTCTAAAGGTTATGAACCTGCACTTGAAATATATATTGTCTATACCACAAAAGGGAAAAGGAGAAAATGTACTAAGCAGTTAACTTAAAAAGTTGGGGCATTTTAAAAGGTATCTCTGCACTTGATGAAGACAGATGAAGAATACAGTAGACAGGTTGCAAAACAGACAGACAGAAACAAACACAGAAGACAAAGCACCTAAAAACATTGACTGAAGGAATTGTGAAGCTCATGGTCCAGAGGTTTAAAGGCTGGTCAACACCCCCACCCCCATCATTCAAAACTATTGCCCTTCTACAGTCGCACAGCAAAAAAAAGCAATATTTTTCTTGCTTTTACTTGGTACTCAGCCTCTAAATATGTTCAAGAACGCTGGAGTAGAAAAAATTACTATAGTACCAAGCAGCACTTGCTAGCTGAAAATTGCAAGCCTGGATGGCGTTTACCTTTCTTTCATGTTTTGTGCCTTCCCCAAGCCATTAAGAAAGAGATCTGGCCTCTGCTTGCGTGTAACCAGTAATGACAACCTCTTTGCAGTTATCTGTGTGCAAACAACCGGAGACATTCAGAGCTCTGATGCAACAAAGTCAATTAATCAAGAAAGAAAATTATTTAAAAACAAGTATTTAAAAAATTAAAAGGTTAAACAAAGAAAAACAATCCCACATGCAGACCAGTTCATCAAGTGCTTTCATTTCAGCAGGATGGTATAATGCAATAACACACATCCAGAGCCATCTGTGGTCCCAATAATCTGCAACACTGCTTTCAGAGAGATGATGAAGACAGGATGGTCCATGCAAATGATCAGACTCAAGTCACATTGTGTGCCACCAAGACAGATTCCAGACATCTTCCGAATGGATTAATCACAAAAAATGAATGTCCAATGGAGTGATCATTTGGAAGCACATTGTTTTAGCTACCTCCCTGAAAATATACTTATTTATTGAATATACTGGCCAATGGAGTCCACTAACTGTCCTTTTATTGCCTTGGTAAAGTAGGACAGTATAGCAGATAGAAGGAGAAGCACTACTTTAGATGATCTTAAAAGCCAAGATAAAAATCTTCAGCTACCCAAGTGGCATTTCTTACTACTGACAGTTATAACATGCAGGATTTATACTGTATTTATGGAGCCTACAGTTAATGCTACATTTATATTCATTATGTGGTAAACAATATTTTGATTAATATTATGTAGCCGATTGATGCCATCTGGTTTACAAGATAGATGGGATGGGAGATCGAGAGCGTCTTAGAGGACAAGGTGAGCTGTAGGGTGATGTTACTGGAGACAGTCTCAGAGCATTGCCTGCCAAGCCAGCAATGTTGTTTAAGCTTCGGGATTTTTCGTATCCTTTTATGAGAAAATGCACAGACATCAGTTGAATTCAGCCAGAAATAGACAAAGACAAACAATACAATGCAATGTAACCAAATGTGCTATTTTGGGTTCAAAAGGAATTTGCCTGCACAGAACTAACACAATGTTGAGGCAGCTTGTCAAAAGGAAATGAAGGCATATTAATCCAGCTATCCTATCAAATAAGCTTAAACAAAGCCATCGGAAATCATATGTACTATATAATTGTAGTCCTATTATTGGGCCAGTAGGCTGTATTCAACCCTGACCTATGTTCAGTAAAACTTCATTGGCTTCAGTTATGTCATATTATTATAAGACAGGAAATAATTTGGTCTTGCATAAAGTAGCATTGAGTGATTTCTGTAAACTGTGTTATCTGGGTAAATATAGTCCAGATTTCATTAGAGAAAAAACAGATAATAACATTTTAAAATCATATACTCTATATTAAATCCAATGTCTAATATGAGCAAATTTTCCTTAAAACTGAGAAAACTAATGAATTATACCAAGCAACTGTATAGTCATTCATATACAAGATTATATGATACTATGTTGAAGAAATCCATCTTCAGAAATATTAAGGCTGACATTAAAATATAATAAAGATAACTGAGTTTGATTTATTTGCCATTTGATCTGCAAAAGTAAAATCATAATATTTGCAGTCCTTATCCAAATGATTCTAATGAAAAATATAAAATGACTGCTTAAAAGACTGAAATGATGAAAAATTTGTTTTTAAATTGGGCAGTCACATGAAAAGAGAGAAATCTCTTGCAATTTGGATGGAACACTGCACTTGCAGACATTTCTATTCACGCAAACTGTCAACTCAATCTGCCCATTTTATGTTGCATAAAGATTTGGCTTAAGTTAATAAAGTCTGTGCTTTAAAGCATAAAGAAAGCATTGTTATTCAATGTTTCCCTGCTTTCAAACAAATATGGCTACTTTTAAATATTAACGAATTTAACCAATTAAACCATGATTTACCTATTGATTTGTTCAGAACCTTAAGGATATCAGCAAGGAAAAAGATCATGAAACCTAAACTCATACAAGCAATTACTTCCAATTTTAGCTGAAATTTCCCTGTGTAGATCCTATCCTGAAAATACTCATGTGCATGTTTAACTGTAAGCAGATGTAGTCCCACTGACTTCAGTGGGAGTTAAAAAAGTCTCTATGTTTATAAGACTAGGGCATTGATATGTGCAAGGTATTTTGCTATGAGATTCTTGCTGAAGGAAACTGAAAATGTAAATGAAAAAAATGAGCATTATGTTAGATCTTACTGGGGTTTTCTTATTAAGAGTTATCTGTTCAACTTCCTGAACTTCAGTATTTGTTTATATTTGTGATAATTTAAATTTGTATCATATTCAAGACAAACTAATTAGCAGTTTTAGGAAAGTCAGCTCTTAGTTTCTCTCCAAAATACACGTTGTTTAGAGCAGAGATTGGGCCTTTGCCTTAATACGGGGTCTTGTACATTGAAAGCCATACTGAAACAAATAAAAAATAAAATTCATTAACATTTTTCCCTATTCGAGACCTCTCAACTGAAGTTCTGAGGAATTGCTTAAAATAACATCTGTTGATCACTGGATACGTCTACACGTACCCCTAAGGTGATATTGTTACTCTGCCATGATTTCATATCATTGCGCAGTAACACCCCAACCTGCGCTGTACAGTTATTTTTAACAGCTACTTCGCCCTAGCAGCACGCTATCGCAGGGGAGCGCATTGCTATGGTAACGTAGTGTTATATGTAGACGTGGCCAATGTCTGCTAATACATCATGCAGTGTCATCTCCAGATTGTAAGATCAGGTTGGCCTGTGCTGCTTGAGAAACCTCCAATACATTTCAAATTCATAAAGTTTCTTTCAGTATTTGAACAATTAGTGAGTTTGAGAAAAAATATCTAAATTTTTAATTCATATTTGTCCAATTCTTGTGGAAAGATATTCCTGGTAATATAGTAAACAAAGAAGAAATTAAATGTCTTTCATATAGATAGAAGAAATAACAATTATACTTTTTCTGTTATGTTTCTTTTCCTCCTTCTCCCTTTTATTTTTTTAAAGAACAAAAGCAAAGGAGAGCCAATATATACAGGAAAGCAAGATACTACTGCAGATAAGGAAAAAGAGATCTTTTAATGTGTAAAAACTATCACACAGGATAAATAGAGATGGAAGGTTTGATCCAAAATCCAAAGTAAAACCAGTAAGAATCTTTCTAGGGAATTCAATAGGCTTTGAATCAAGCCTTAAGAGATCACAGAGATGATAAAAAAAATCAAAAAAAGAAACTATAAAAGAATCAACTGTGAAAAATAGTCAGACATACAAACAAAAGCATAAACAGAAAGGAGACAACAAGAAAAATTACATCATAATACAAAAGTGGACTGAATTAATTAAAATAAAATATTGCAAATAATTTGTTGATATCTTGAAGGTGCTTTTAGTGTAAGAGCTGACAACTTTGTTCTCCACTGAATAAACTTCAAAGCCATTGGCTAAAGTGTTTGATACACATATAAGATTCTAGTTGGAGGCAGTCAAATGTTGAAGTGAGAAAGCTTTCTGGCCAAAAAATGTGAGTATATACAAACCAGAGTCATTTGTTTGAATAGAATTAAGTTTCTTTGAAGGAAATTCTGACATTTTTTTTTCCATTTTGAATTTACACACTGAAATGAAATGAAAGTTTTCATTTACCTGCAATATAAAATGCGTTTCATTTCAATTTCTCACTTACAAAACAAAAAATATAGTTTAGCATTGTCTTTACAGTTCCTTAATTTTTCAGCCTAAAATTTTTGAATTAATGTTTTTAATAGGATATTAATTGGGGAGTAGGGGGTGGAGTTTCCAAACTCTCCTAGTTATGGTTAATACAAATTTACTAGTAATTCTCTTTTGTTAGTGTGTTGAAATGTCTAGTAGAGGTTAAAGATCCTGATCCTACAAGATGCTGGTAATCAGCATTTTGCAGGAGTTCCCTATTACATTTTGAAGAACAGTCAATGTCTAATTGATTTTATAGGGCATAATTGTTAGTCTGTATGCAAAAACACGTATATTAATTAAGCACCTGCATTTCCAGCTGATATCATTGTACTGTAGCCACCATGTGTAAGTCTACAGAAAATCACATTCTTCTGAATCTATAGTTGTTCATGGCTACGTTTCTGTTCATATGCATTCACATTTTGCATAACAATGTCAGCTGCTTATTTTTTAAAGAAATGAGTTACTGCATCTAGCAGAATTACCAGCATAAGTTAAGACCAAGTTCTTTTCTTCTCTGTTAACCAGCTGAAACAAGTAGTTGCAACAATCATGTTTGCTACAGACAAAGCTGGTGAACAAAGCTATTGACCAGCTCAAGTTGTAGGCATAGAGATGATCAATTCAAATAGCATTAATGCACAACTGTTCAGTAATTTATTTTAAACAGTCACTGAAAACCACCATAGATAGACAATTCATTAAGAACGCAATCCAATTCCTATAGAAGGAAATGGAAAGAATCTCGTTGACATCAATTACATTTGGAATATTCTACATGTAAGATATGTTTAACAGTGACCAGTACTGGCCTAATTTGGTTCCCTTTGAAGCCAATAAGCAAGTGTAAGAGCAAGTGCCTGATTCTACAAAATGCTGAGCAATCAGATATAAGGACGTTCAAGTACTTTCTTATAGAAAATATCTGGCACCTTGCAGGATCAGACCCTAACTGTATCACACCTGAACCCTGGCTAGAAGAGACCAATCCATTTTGGTATAATCTTCATGCCCTTAGTGATACTGTTGTCATGATAAGCTGTCTTTAAACATCATAAACTTGGTTCTCTTTCAAATGCCTTCAAAAATATTTGTATAATAAGTTTTGTTATGGTTTGGGCTTATTCAATTTTTCAATCCTTCAATGTCATTAATTTAGTTATCCATTTTTAAGAAGTTGTTAAATGCAAATTTTAGTTATTGAATAATTAACTTGTCTTTTAGGAACAGCAAAGGGAATATTTAAAGCAGCAGATGAGTGATTTAATGAGAAAGGTCTAAATGACTGTTTTTTCTGTAAAGTATGGACAAATGAAGACAAGTATAATGGATGTATAACATCAAGCATTTTTAGGGGAGTGGAGGAGTTAAGGAACATCTTCTAAAAGGAAAGGCAAGAAAAGAAAAGGATGAACAGAAAAAAAGAAAAACATGCATTGAACTGACCACAATCGTTCCTATAGAGGATTTGTGCACGTTACTTTGTTCTAAGCTTGTTTCTTACAAGCACATTCCTGAGTAACCTTTTATGATCTAATGAAAGAAATCCATACCTTTCCTGATCCCTCCATCAGTAGCACACGTGTAATCACCTGTTGTCAGTAGGAAACATGTTCCCCCTCTTCTGTTTTTGTCTCTGGTACTAGAGCGTCTGATAGGTGGGTGCCTTTCACCAGGTGAGAGTGGCTGCTCACTTCCTGCACTGTCTTCACCTGATAACACTGGTTAAAGCACCATGCCCATTTACAGACAATAACAAATGAGGAAATGAGACATCACAAAGAGCTTATGTTGAATGCCGGTAATTTCCATAGCTCAAGTACAAAAATAGTAATAAGTTCACGATAAGAACAAAAAAACCCTGCAGTTCATCATTAGTCACTACAAAATGCAGCAAAATGGGAAAAATGAATAAAAATGTTTTATTCAGGAGCAAATGATCTTTTGGCTATCCTGACCCCACTTTAAATCTCACCTCATGTTCTACTGCCTTAATATGTAGTAAAATATAATATGATAAAAGACTACTCTATTTGGGATTTCAATGACTGTTACAACCTTTATGACTACAATTTGTCTCCATTGTTTAAACACTGTGTTTACCGCCTTGCCAATGTCCTGTATTAAAAAATGAAGTTACGTTGATCATTTTGATGCAAAATGCATTGTTTATTTTAAAAGGTTGCTGTAGAAAGGATAAACCCATCTCAAAACATACAGTTCTAAGTGAGTTAGTTATATGGGTCTGTAAACACAGGTACCCAAAGGCTAAATGTAGTCTTTATTCACTGTGATAAAAGAAATGACAAAATCCCTACCTCTACTTCTACCTTTCTCAGTTTTCCAAAGATACTTTTCTTGAGCAGCAGATATATAGTATTTTAAAACACTGGCCACAATTTAAAAAGCACAAATATTCATGGAAGCACTTACATTTTAAACATGTGCTTAAATCCTATTAAAACTTAACAAGCCTTACTATGTGTTTAAAGTTTAAAACATACTCTTCCCTGAACTAGGAGTGCAAATTAATTCTAAAATGACAGCTTTAATAGAATTATACAAAAGAAATTCAGGCTGCGGACATGTGACATTTTCACTGTAATCTCCAGGGATCCAGGTTTCCTGTTTCCCATGGAAAAACAGAGTAAACTGCGGATTTTACCTTTTACTAAAAGAAACCGCAGATTTCTCATTTTATCAGAGAAACCGACAGAACTTGTGGTTTTGTGACAAGACCCCTGACAGTTCCAGCCTGCAGGGGCCTGGGGGCAGTGGGAGGAGGGCAGTAAGGCAGGGGGCACAACATGCATGTATATGCACATGGCCCCAGGCAGCCTGGAGCGCAGCATTGGCAGGTAAGTGGGAGGGAGGGGTGGGGAATTGAGGCCTCCATAGGGAGGGAGAGAGGGAGTTGAGCAGGGCTGAGGCTTAGGGTCCCAGCAGGGAGCGGGAGGGGGCTGTGGGAGGCTCAGCAGGGTGAGATAGGGCCAGGTCCCTGCTGCTGCATGTATTCCCAGGGGGGCAGGAGGGAACCCATGCCCCTCAGGTCTGAGTATGAGGTGGGGCAGCCTGCCCAATGAGGGTTCGGGGGAGAGGAGGGCTACTCCCCACTGCTGCGTACACTCCTGGGGGCTGCCCCCCAGATCTGTGCACAGATCAGGGGCTTCATGCTTCTTGCTTCAGGCTCATGCTCCCTGCCTTACTGCCCTACCCCTGGGCCTCCGCAGCACGGCAGAGCCACACAGGAAGCTGCATGCTGCTTCAAACTCCATGCTGCCCGCATCCCCTGCACACAACCACACACTGCCACCCCTGCTGCAGCTGCATAAGAAGGGGATGCCTCACCAAGGCAGTGTGAAGCTTGCAGTGGTAGGCGGCTTCCTATGCAGCTCTGCTGTCCTGTTCATCACTGGGTCATACACAGTAGGTTGCAGTGGCCCTGGGGGAGGGCAGCAAGGTGGGAGTCCACAGCGTGCAGCCCCGGCGTCACGCACAGATGTCAGGGACACTCACCTAGGAGCGCATGGCAGGAAGCAGCCCCCATTCCCACCAAGCCCATAGCAGTCAGGCAGTACACGGAGGGGAACCAGGCTCCACTCCACTGAAGCAGTCACTGCCAACTGCCAGGGGCAGGGGGTTGCATATCCAGTTCCCTGCCCCTATAGTCCTGGCAGCTGGGGGCCTGCTCTGGTAGGGCTGAGGGAATTGTAGGAGTGGGTATGGGGCAGGCCTGTAGGCATGCCTTTCACTTTAATCACACATTTGTGAGGTTTTAATCAGAGAATTTTCAATTTTTTTCTTAGAGAATTTGTGATTTTTTTAAACAGGAAACCCAGGATCCGTGGTAATCTCTGTATGCTGTATAAAAGTAGCAAACCAAATACAGCTCTACACCTCTATGAGTTACTGTTTTCCAAGTAAAGTAACTCTTCAGAAAGTCAGGAGTAATTATACACTGGTGTAAATTGCACCAAATTACAAGTCACATGTTCATGGGTCTAGTCCATTTCATCCCTGGGTTTTGCTCTGTTCTAACTGGCTCTCTTTGCCACCCAGTGTTGAGGTGTTGTTAGAGGGCAGCTACCTTCAGAGACCTGGTGGTCACCAGCATAACTTGTATTAATGTACATAACCAATGTAAGTTATATTGTGTCTTCAGTCCACACATTATGTTAGAACATGAAGCAGAAATAGTAGCACAATCAGAGAGGGGGAAAAAATGGAAAAATGTTTGCTAAGTTTATTCATTTTTGTGTACGTCTCTAACCTCAAGGATGATAGCACCTTATAAATAAATCTACAGATTCACTGTAACTGTGTTTCTGCTCTGATCACACAGAGCCTTCTCTGTTATGGAATACCTCTAGCATGACTTGATGCAATAGAAAAGCTGTTATTATTAACACTTTGATGATCCTGCCTGGAAGTGTTTTTTTTTTTTTTAACCCAAATGTAGTAATACAGCAAGAGACTAGAACAAAGGTACTTTTCAAAGTGAAGCTTTCTAGCTCCTGTCCTCTAAAGAGCAAATTCCAGCTAATAAAAATACTAGTCATGCTTTGTCCTTATTTTTATATGTTGACAATATAAAATGAACTTAATGATTGATGTGAGAGTTTTGAAATCCAATAGTATTTACCATAACAATTAACAGATTTGGGGGAGAGCCCTCTTGTGATTGCAAAACAATACTTATTACATTAGAAACAAATTTTTTTTTCATTTATCTCAAGAGATATTTTGAATATGCCAGGAAGCCACTGAGGTCAGAACCATCTTTTTATTAAGTGTCTGTATAGCACCTAGCACACTGGCCTCCTGATTTATGGCAAGGGCTTCTAGGCATTGTGAGAAAGAAAACAACAAATAGTGACAATGCCATTACAAGTTGTTGCTGTTTACTGCTCTTTTTTTGTTTTTTTTTTAATCTTTTCTTTAAAAAATTACTTAATTATTTTACTTTGGAAAAAAAATCTAAAGCCTAGAGATCAGCTTTCCATGCTACTTCCTTTGAGTGCTGGTGTTTCAATGATAAAACATCTGCTGCTTTGTTATATTTGTTTCTTGCACTGTATCTTAAATAACATGCCACCATGTGGTGTAGGCAAAGCTGACACAAAAGACAAACACCCAGCAAAACAGCATGGACTTCAACAATGTAGAATGTTGTGACTTTTCATAGAATTACAATCATGCAGGAAAACAAAAAACATCAGTACAAGGCAACAAACAACAGGCAAAAAATTGATTGAGACCATCAGCTTAAATTCACAACATAGCAAGCAAACTATATAGACCAGCTATGCACAGATCTAAAAATGCCATTGTAACTACTTTACCATCTACAAGACTGACACACACAAACATTGGAGTGAGGGGAAAAGGGTGGAAACTATATCTTCTAGTTGCAGAAAGATTTACTGCTTTCTGAAACCTACCAAACATACCGGTCTATAAAGTATTTAAAGATCATGCATTTCAAATTATGTCCTACCTGATCTGTTGTGTTCCATCAGCCGATTTTCTTTGCCCAGACAGACATCACCCTGCATGCTATTGCAGGCCATATTCAAGTCTGTCTTGCAAAACGTAGGAGAGCTTGCTTGAGGAGCAGGAGGGATGTGCTTCTTCCGCTTTCTCGGCAGTTTCTGTTTTGCCATTGCCAGGGAGTAGTACATTCCAAAATTGTTAACAATGACAGGCACAGGCATGGCTATGGTCAGTACCCCAGCCAAAGCACACAGAGCACCCACTAGCATACCTGACCAAGTCCGAGGACACATGTCCCCATACCCAAGGGTGGTCATGGTGACCACAGCCCACCAGAAGCCAATGGGGATATTTTTAAACTGTGTGTGCTCACTGGCCGATGGGTCATTGGGTTGGGCTCCTACTCGCTCAGCATAGTAGATCATGGTGGCAAATATCAAAACACCTAGTGCCAGGAATATTATCAGCAGCAAAAACTCATTGGTGCTAGCTCGAAGTGTGTGGCCCAGCACCCTGAGGCCTACAAAGTGTCGGGTGAGCTTGAAGATTCGCAGGATTCTCACAAACCTCACTACCCTGAGGAAACCAAGCACATCCTTAGCAGCTTTGGAAGAGAGCCCACTCAAGCCTACCTCTAGGTAAAAGGGCAAGATGGCCACAAAGTCAATGATATTCAAGAGGTTCTTGATGAATTCAAGTTTATTGGGTGAAAAAATGACACGAACTAAAAATTCAAATGTAAACCACACCACACAAACTCCTTCTACGTAGGTCAGAGCAGGATCTGTCTCAATTTCATACTGTAGAACTGTTTCTGTGCTGTTGATGACTTGCTCAGTTTTGTTTATAATGGTATTGAAAGCCTCATGGGTTTCCAGGCAAAAGGTTGTGATTGAAACTAGGATGAAGAATAAAGAGGCAAAAGCAATGAACTGCAAGGAGAAAATAGAAAAAAGAGTCAGAACCTTACACTAATGCACACACAGTACTTTACATTGTTAATAAATTCATCATCATTACCATCATGTATGTTAAACTGATTAATTTCAAAAGCTCCTAAACTGACACACAGACTCCTACTCATAAAACTAAAAGCTACTTACTTAGGCAGTGCATGTTGCATAAAATATGGTCACTGGAAAAACTTTGACTATGGATATCAGGCAAGCTGAGAGCCAAAAAAAAAAAAAAAAGAAGTGGCATTTTTATTGTCTGCACTGAGGATGCAGGACTCCATTTTTCAAATCATCATGCAAAAGACCCTGATATCCCACATTAAACTTCAGAGTTCTCAGTCTCTCAGAGAAAACTGAAAAACTGAGTCAATCTGAATGTTTGAGATCATCACACCTAAGGTTAAGAATCCCTCCAATTAAGCCATCAATATTTCCTGTACATAAAGAGAGATTCAAACAGAGATTTCATTTGCATTGCCACTAATCCATAGAAGTGGAATATCTACTGTGAAGTGGCATATAGAGATATTCTGACAGATTGCAGGTGGAGTTGGTAGAAGAATCTATACTTCACAAACATGCAGCATGCTGTGGGAGGAAATAAAAACCTAGACTCTCCCACCCATTACCTTGACCCATTTACCTACCCTCTTTGCATCCCTCTGTTTTCTCTTTTTTCATATCAGACATAAGCTACTTGTCTTTGTAGCATATTCTCACTCTTTTGTCCACTATTCAGAATAATTTCTAATCAAGCTTGTGATGCCAGCCTCAATAGCCTACTTCATTCTCCAAAGGATCATCATGCTTTCTCCCATTTTGCCCCAATGGCTAAGAAATAGTCTAAATAAACATGGATAAAGCCATTTTATTATTTTCCTTCAAATTCCTCCTTGTACTTTTGCTTTGCTGTGATGCCTCCAATAAATACTTCCCAGCAGTTGAACAGCCAGTGCTACAGCAGTTGAACAGCCAGACTCTTCCACTGCCTAATAGACTGACCGAGTTTATCTAATCATTTTCATATACTCCCCCTCTCTTATTAACATCTATGTTGTAAGCTTTTTGGGGTGAGAAATGCCTTTTTTTGTTCAAAGCTTGTATATTGCCTGGAACAATGGGATCCGGATCCAAGATTGGAACTTGTAAGGGCTAAAATACTACAAATATCATCCCTATCCAAACTATACCATACAAACCATAATTTAAATTCTACATAAAGATTGCCATAAACCTTGACAACACAGACCTAACACCCTAACCTGCCACCAGTACAGCAGGGGAACCACAGCAGCCCATATCCTGCTTCTAGAAAACTTTGTCAATATACACTCAAGAGGTCCCAGGTAGAGCATCATGCCTATCCTTCCCAATTTTATGTTGTCTACAAACTTGCTCAAGAAGCTCTCTCTGCCAATATCTAAATACTACCATACACTTGAAACGGCACCGGGCCCAGGACAGACCCCTGTGGGATTCCACTTGAAACTTTCTGCCATTCTGACACGGACCCATTAATAATTATCCTTTGCTTGAGGCCACCTTATAGTAGTTTTATCTAGCCTACATTTCTCCAATTTGTTTATGAGATGGTTGTGTGGTACCTTGTCAAAAGCCTTGCTAAAGTCTAGATGCACTATATCTACAGCATTCCTTTAATCCACCCAAGTAGTTAGTTACTTTGTCCAAGAAGGAGATCAGGTTTGTTTGACACTATTTGTTTTTCATGAATCTGTATTGGCTGCTTGTGATCAGCCCTTCTTCCTCTAGGTGCTTGACATGGCCTTCCTCAGGATACACTCCAGCAACTTCTCAAGTACTGAGGTGAAGTTAACCAGCCTATAACTCCCCAAGCTCTTTTTCTTGCCTTTTTTAAAGAGGGGCACTACACTGGCCCTTTTCCAGTCCTCTGAAACCTGGCCTGTTTCCTACAGCTTCATGAAGATAGTTGTCAAGGGCTCTGAGTTCTCCTCTGCAGTTCCTTCAGGACACTGAGATGAAGTTCATCCACCCCTGATGATGTGAATTAATTCAGACCCAACAACAGCTCTCTGACAATTTCTTTTGTTATAGTAAAAAGCAACAAATAGTTATAAGTTAGGTTGCTCCATAGTTCTCACTGTAAGGCCCCAGCCCTGGTTGTGCATAATCTTGTCATTCACACTGACATGATCGTAGGTCATGGACTATAGGACCGCAGGTATATGGTTGAGGCTCACTTCTTCACATACACAATTTTTTTCAGCACAGATGGTTCATGCCATCTCTGGGAAGGAAAAAAATTAAGAAAAGAATTCACAAGAATTCATATAGTCTTTTCACTGAGATGCTTTAGCATCCAAGCTGTGGAACAAAATTCCAAAATTTGGATAGAAGATTTAAGAGCAGCCAGGACACCCTCTTGTCTTTTCTTATGAAAAGCTACTCCAATTTGGCCGAGTCATAAACCTCTGAAAAATGTCAGTTTGCACATGCTCCATAGATATTTTTAAAAGAGTTTTCCAGCTAAATTTTCCCAAGATTTTATCTAACCTGATCATGCTAAACAGATGAGAAGATAGCAAGTATGTGTGGAGACTGGAACTAGGTGGACAAGGGAACCAAGGATGAGACCAGTATGAAAAGCCTAAGCATTGAAGCCTGAGACTGGCTAGGTAAGATGCCTGAAACAGAAACAAGGAGCCAAGGAGAGTAGAATTAGGATAAGGAGAGTGAGTGGGACAGTCTCCTGGATTAAGTGGAGAGATTATGGACAGAACGAGTCAAGCTTAGATCAGAAAAAGCAGTAGAATGTGTTCCCTGAACTCCCCTCAAAACAGAAACTGAAATACATTTCAAGATTATTGAGTCTTAACACTAATCTATTCTCAGCAAATACGGTGGCTGCCACCAGTCTATGTCCAGCTGCTCGCCATGCACCCTCCTGCCCCCACTCAGCATCCAACAGTGCATCACCCCCCGCCCCAGTGGCCAGGGGTACACTGATGCAAAAAGACTAAAAGCCCCTGAATTAAATCATTCACTCAAGTAGCAGAGGTCCGTACATGGGATATGAAGGTTTAGTCCATTTAAATACACATGATAAAATCTCTATTTAAATTGCCTAAATGATCAAAAGATCAAACTTGCAACTAACAAGCCTAGAAGCTAGAAGACTTTTAATCATTAAAGAAGGCAGAACAGTGTTGTATCTTATAAAATCCAGCTTGTTCAAAGAGGCATATACTTTCATAAGCTACAGTGTACTTTGTCAATGCAGTGAATTAACTTACAAAGAATAGGGGTGCCCAATAGAAAGGACTAAGGCAAGGTAGAGGTGCACTAACTGAACCAGCTTCTGACAGCCACAGCTCACATGATCAGATTCTATGAAAGGATATGCACAAAGCAGGCTATCAAACAGAAGTAGTGATTGAAATACAAAAAAAACAGATGCAGAGAAAGGGAGGAATGGGGGCCCTACTAAGAGAGGCAGACGGGAATGATAAGAACAATAAGGCAATAAACACGTAGGGACATACAAGCTAATCCAGGTAATGGAATATGAATCCATAGTCGCTGTTCAGATCATAACTTCACCCAATCCAGCCTGTGAATGATTTCTTCTTCTGCCATTTCACATTCAAAGTTGATTTCTAAAATTCCATTGTTTAAGAGCAGCTACTTTTGAGATCAGCAATTAAAAATCCAGGGAGTCTGAAATGTTTTGCCACAAGATTGCATCATTCTAGACTTGATGTCAGCTCAGTATCCGCTCATTCCGTCAGGTAGGAATTGCTCTATCCAACACAGACAGCAGAGGGACACTGAGCAGATAATGCTGTATATGAAAACTGATGTTATAGTCCATGTTATTTGGTCCAGTGATAGTGTAATCTGTGTTGATGAGGGGACATAACTGGCATCTGGATCTCTTTGCAAGGCCTGGTGCCTCAGTGAGAAAAGGATTTAGGTATCCTGTTTCTGGAGAGATGCTGTTTTGAGGTTGGCACGCTGTGAACCAGGACAGGTTAGCCTCCCATGGCTACCTGGAAATGGGTGTCATTTTCCAAGACGAGTTAGAGATCATTAATGGTGTGTCCAAGCTGTGTTGTTCAAGCTGAGGGCTATAGGTAATAACCAGAAGGATTCTGTTGTCCTGTCATAAGGGTGGTAAAGTAGCAGGTTGGAGTTGGGCATGAGTTGATTCGAGTGGCTAGTTTTGGGACTGTGCTGTAAGTGTAGGAATCCCTAATCTAGACCCTTAAGTGTGCATCCCAGTTGATGGGGAACAAAGCAAATATAGTAGTAACATACATTTTTAAAAAGTAATAAGATGTCTTCTCTGACCTATGGTGTCATTTCCATCAGCAACCAGCACCCACAAGATAATGTTTCTTTGCTATACAAGCTAAATAGACTGTAAAAAGACAACCCCCAGCAACATTAGTTAGCCAGTCAGGTTTCAGGCCAGAGACAGCTCTCATTGTTCTGATGAATGATGTCCTCCTGTCTACTGGTTAGGAATGTGGATGAATACTTTGAGATCTTTCTGAAGCGCATGGTCCTGTGCTGCAAATAAACTAGGATGAATCCAGAGGGAGTCTATGAGTTGCTCTTCCTTTATCTGGAAAGCCTTCATATGCAGAGAATCAGAGCCCCAATTTTCTCTTCCATACACTTCAATCTAGTTGAAGCCCTTTAGCAAACAGGTGACAGAATATAGGCTGAAATGGCCACATAAAAGGCACTTTGCTTTCCTTCTCCATCAAAAGGAAACTGTGTCCATTTCATTAATTTAAGCTATATGAATCACCTGGTCATGGTCTGGTCATGCTGATTCATCCTTTTTGACATCTAGGCTTGATTATTTCATCTTACCTTATTTACAGAAGCGACTATGTTCCCTGAAAAATCCCTTAACTGGTTCAAATGCAGCAACCCATCAATTTAGCAACACATTAACCCAGTTCTGCATTCTCTGCACTGTCAAAGAACTCATAAGCATAGTTATTTCTCCTACAGGCAGAAAAGGAAGAGAAGTTCCTACAGGCAGAGAAGTTGTGTTTATTTCTATTTTTAAATATTTAGGAGGCATTAGAAACTACATTGATGAAGATGACAAAAGCAAGCAAATAGATTGGATAAATTAAAAAGAAGGCAGTGACATTTTGGGATTCATAACACCTTAAAATGATAAAAAGATATACATTTTTTACACTTCATTATTTCACACTGTAGACCAATAATAATAATAATAATATGCAACCCTGGGCACGACACTACCCATATACCTTCACCTGAACAGCAGGATTCTGGGGTACCCAGTAGCCAGTGGTCCCACCCAGCTCCCTGGGTAGCAGCTGCAGAGTCCCCAAGTGGAGAGTCTCCCCTTACAATCAAGCAATCTTGCTGACCGTTATAAAACTATTTACAGGATTCAATTATTTACAAGGTAACATATAACCAAAGCAATAGACCAAATGTTACACCACATGACCTGGTGATGGTGGCTTAAGGATTAATGCTTCTTGGATACACATTACACTAGGGAAAGGTGTACAAATTACGCATGATAAATAAGGCACTAATAAATAATTACACTGATACTCCAACTAATAAATCATCACGAGCTAATTTACTCAATCTATAAAACTTCTATACTGCGTACTAAGAACCTGTGTGCACTGCCCTGGTTGGGTGTCTCAGGACTGCATATGGACCCCTGCACAGGATCTGTGGGCAGTCCCTGGTACTTGCATCCCTCACACAAGCTCCAGGGGTCTCTGTGCAGCAGGCGATGGCTCTTCCTTTGCAGTCTCTCCAAGAGTCCCTGCCCAGGGCCCTTCCTTGTTTCAAGGGGGAACAGTATCTGGGCTGCAGGTTGTAACAGTTTCCCATGCCCAGCACAGCCTCACAGCACCTGGCAAATGCAGCCCTCCATGGGCCCTGCCTGGCCCAGGGCTTCTGGTGGCTGGGGCAGTCCCTGCTAGTCTAGCCCAGGGCTCCCTCCAGCACCTGCGCTTGCCCCTCCCTCACTCACAGGGGAAAAACCAGGACAGTCTGCAGCAGTCTCCCCCTGGCCCTGCATCCCCTTCCCCTGTTGTGCTCACTCAGCCACACAGCAGTTTGCAGGAGGGTCTTCCCAGGCTCAGAGTCTCTTCACAGGCAGCTCTTCTTTTGTCCTGTCCTGCAGGGCTGGAGGGGAAGGGAGGGGAAACGGACACAGTGCAGCACTCTCCGTGCAGCCTCTCGCTGCTACTTGTGCAGGGCGGTGCTACAGGCTCTTGGGTGAGATTCTTTCCTTGGTCTCCAGCCTGTCTACCCCCTCCCCACCCCCTACCCCCGAAAACTGCTCCCCCTCCTTTAAACAAACTTCTCAGCCAATCCCAGGCCAGGACTTTCTGGGCTTTAGCTAACCTCCCTCGTTCAAACCCTGCTGGGGTTATATCACTCCTCCCACTTCCAAGAGGGAAGGGCAAAAGTGAAGCTCCAAAATAGCTTCACTCTCACTTAGGGCATAGTGTCCCTACTGGGACAAACTCTGTCTCTTTGCACTTTGTCCCTCTGCAGGGCAGCCCTTCCTATTCCTCCAGGTGAGTCCATTTTAAATGCTGCTACAGATGTAACCACAGTTACATATAAGCGTGAATGCAAAATACGTGGTGCTCTTTCAGCTATTAAGCAAAACCCCTCTTACAGCTCTATTCAACCTTAACAATCCGGTGCTACAATGTGGTTATCAAAATTTCAGATCCAGGACAGTCTCAGCCTTTGCCTCAGTTGGAAATCAAAATACTAGAAGACTATGGGAGACAGAGGAAAAATTACTATTAAATAACTTTGGAAATCTGTAACAGTCACATACAATTGAAATGCTTTAAGCTAAGGACTTAAATGCAGTGTGCCACTTGATCTTTGATTAATTCATATCATTATACGCAAGTACTGAAGACAAGCGTACTTCCCAGGGCTGGGGAAGACTAACTCTGGACTAAGCACTTCAAAGGTAACATAAACTTCATATCCAGCACAGTGAAGGGAATGAAAAAGGGTTTTTTGGCAAATTTCTCTGCTGTAATAGAAAGTAGCTGCATTCTCTCTTAAACAACATTTCAGCACCATATTAACTTCTCAGATAAGACTGCATGGTACACTAAAGATAGAATATGTTTACACAGATCCTGAAATTATGGCCTGTAATATGTTTGTGATTCATTAGTCTGGGTTGCGAAGTCTGGGTTTCCTTGTGAATGAACATTTTACAGTTGCTAACACCACGGACCAAATTTCCTGAAGCTAGAGTAGGCCAGTACACTTATGAACACTTAAGGCCAGAATTTCTGAGTTTGTTATATAACTAACAATGCAGACAGGCACTTGGTAAAATCTTCAAAGGGTCTAAGCCGTTTTGGCATTTAACATTTGGGTATTTCTGAAAACCCTGCTAGTTGTCTATCCACATCTTAAGCTAGTAAATACCTTTGAAAATCTGGCCTTTTTGATTGGGGGCTGTAGGGTATCCAGAAAGATTAGCATGTAGTCATATTATTGCAAATTAGCTCTTTTGATAGTTGACTTTCTATCTAGTAATAAACACTTATTTATGCCATCTTTCTGTTGGTAAAGAGGAAAGGATGTTATGAGGACTTCAAAATATATTTTGAACTCCTTAAGTAGGTTCATCATTTTTTTTCTTTTGCAAATCAATTAAGCGTGTTTTATGCCTGTCAAAAGACTGCTTACAATTTTCCCCAGGTATGGTTTGCTTAATCTCTTAATTCACCATCTAAAGCAGGACTTCTCAACTGTGAAGGTTTGAAGCACCCTTGTGAGGTATGTAAAGAGATCCAGAAGGTACAAAAATAGCATATGTTTGGTAAAATAATTGCACAATTATTTTCTGCTGTGAGTCTACTGGAAAGGAAAAGTTAGTTTTAGGGCACCTGTGGTAGGTACCAATTGAAGCTGTGACAACTGTATGCTAGAGTACAGACAGCTTGAAATTCATTATAGTGAGGTAAAGGCAAGACAGAGAGGCAGCCATAATTTGGAATCTCTCCGTTCTGCCAATTTTAAGTCCAGCCTTAACAGCACTGTAAACTCACTTGTCCACATCTAATAAATTAATCACTGAATCTAAACTGATCTCCATGTGACAAGATTCCATCTGCCTTGGTGCAATGTTATATGCTTGTCTTTCTCTCAATTGAGTAGTTAACTTGCTGAAACACTATTTTTGTATGGCCAATAGTAACCATCAATTTTATTCTAGGAAACTAATTTAAAATTTCGATGTGACCCAGTAATTTTAACTTCTTCAGTGTACCATATTTTCTTACATACGATATGCACCTTTTCCCCAAACTGGAGCATGATTTGTATGTCAGAAACATGGCAAGAAAACTTTCTGTCACTGACCTGGCCTCCATGAAAGTGAAGTCTACATGCAATGCACAGGGAACTGAACAATAGGCAGGCTCTGCTTCCAAGCTTCTAGCTGCAACACAAATTGGCTAACCTACGTTAAGTATATCAATTGAACTCACCTTATCAACTACCAACTCTCTCCCTATTATATGGGTACAAGCTATAACAGAGCACTAAACCAACAATGACCAAAGCATATAAACAGTACCTTCAACTATCCAAATCTTTAAGATGAAAGTGCCATCTGATCCAGACAGTGCAAAGCAAACTGAGACGTAGTATGGAATTGACATCTCTTATTAAAAACAAATCAATGAGATAGAGGCTTCTGATGGGCAAAATTTTAGGAGCTCCACTTTGATTTACTACATGAACTTGGTAACTATAAGCAATTGTTTTCTTAAGCATACAGTTACTTCCAGCCTACCCCAAAATGAACTTAATAACAACTCATAAACAGAATTCAATAGAAACAAAAAATAACAATCAAATAAATATTCAGTATTTCTCCAAATCAACTAGGAATTAAATTAGCAAATAATTAGCAGCTACAACTGTATTTGAGTAAAGAATGTCTTATTCTGGTCAGGAATTAGATTCTTTGCAAAAATAGCTGCAAGCAAGATTATATTACATGCTATTTAGAGATGATTTTATTACACTGATGACTCATGTTCATCTTGGAGCCCACTGTGACTCCAAGATCCCTTTCTGCTTCTGTGCTGCTGAGAGGGTCACTTCCCAGCTAGTAGGTGTGCTGGATATTTCTGCGCTCATGAGAATAGGATGCGATACCATATTGAAGGCCTTGCTAAAGTCCAAGAAAAACGACATCCACCTCTACTCCTTCATCTAAGCATTCTGTGACCCCGTCATAAAATGAAACCAGATTGGTCAGGCATGATCTACCTGCTGTAAATCCATGCTGGTTTCCCTGCAGCTTTATTATTCCCACAGGTCTGCCACAAATATGATCCTTCATAATCTTTTCAAAGACCTTTCCAAGGATGGAGGTGAGACTGACTGGCCTATAATTACTCAGATCCTCCTTCCTCCCCTTC